>CP119907.1:0-438436 GCA_029542865.1 Malassezia equina
CTTAACACTTAACACTTAACACTTAACACTTAACACTTAACACTTAACACTTAACACTTAACACTTAACACTTAACACTAACACTTAACACTAACACTTAACACTATGAGTTACGTGGATGAGTTAATCGGAGGGGTGCGGAACGAGTTAATCGGAACGGACGCGGGATGAGTCAATCGGAAGGGGCGGGCGAGTTCTTCGCAGGGGCACGCACGAGTCAATCGGAGGAAGGGGGGCGTGTACCGTGTGGCGGCTGACAAATGGATGGTCCCGTGATGTTGCCTTGCCGTGATCACGTGGGCCACCCTCGTCCTCGTGATCGTCGTCAATCATGTCAGCACAGTCCCGTGACGTCGTCCCGTGAGTGCCATGTGGCTGCCATGTGGCCTGTCGTCATGTGCTACGGAGGTCATGTGGCTGCTGGTCATGTGCTGCGTTGGTCAGGTGTCCTGGTCGTCATGTGTTGGCCTCGCCTCCCCTCGCCTGGTCCTCGTCTTGCCCTCCCCATGCCACGTGGTCATCATGACAGTCCTGCCCAGGCCTGTGCCCAGCCTTCTCCAGGTCCCCCCCCCACCAAGTGGAGCCCTCTCGTGCAGCCGACTCGTGCCCCCCTCACCATGCCCCCCCATGTCCCCTAGGCCTCCCTTTTCTTCACTCGTATCGAATCTCTACATTGCAATCTTCTCTTCTTCGTCTCTCTCTATGCCCCTTTTCTTTTCCTCATCCCCCTCTCCCCTCTATCCCTCCTTCTCGCTCCCAGCCGTCGCTCCCCCGCCCTACTTCAAGTCCCTCCGGTCCCTTTTTGCGCCCCCTTCAATTCTTACCTAGCTATTACTCTTTCCCTCTCCCTACTTCTCCTTTATCGCTCTCTCTTCCCCTCTTACTCCAGCAGCCCTCTCACTTGTTCTGATCTTCAATTCCCTCCTCAGCCTCCATAATCCCACCTGCCGTTTAAGACGGACGGGAGGCGCCGCCTCCAAGCCGCCTCCGCTACCAGGTCCAGTCCTCATCTCTTCCCCTCCAGCATCCTACTTCAAGTCCCCTGCGCGTCCCTTTTTGCCCTTCCGCTCCTTTTTTGATCTTTACTTCACTGAATTCGAATCACACCGCCTCCTACTTTTCAATGGTCCTGCTCGTTCATCGCTGGCTCCTCCCTATTGACGGTCCTTCTCCCATCCCGACGTGGTGGCATGCCGCGGCTACCGGCGAGACCTACTAGGTCCACCAACACCCTCCCACAACTCGCTTAGGGGGGGCATTTTTGCCCTTCCGCTCCTTTTTTTGATCTTTTCTTCACTGCTATGGAATCACAACGCCTTCTAGATTCCAGTGATCATGTTCATTCTTCGATATCCTTCTCTATGCCCCCCTGTTGATGGTCCCTCTCCCTCCTCATCCCTCCGTGGAGGGGGGGCTGCTGGCTCGTCCTACTAGGTGCCCCCCATGTCATCCCTGCGTCCAGGCCCCCCTCACATCTCAGCTCCACCTAGTAGGTCCCTACCACATCTCGCTTAGGGGTCCCTTTTTGCCCTTCCGCTCCTTTTTTTGATCTTTTCTCGACTGGATCGGAATCTGGCTGCCTTCTAGATTCCAGTGCACATGTTCATTGATGGTCCTTCTCCCATCCCGACGTGGAGGCATGCTCCCGGCCCGACCTACTAGGTCCTTACCACAACTCGCCTGGGGGGTCCCTTTTTGCCCTTCCGCTCCCTTTTTAAATCTTTTCTCGGCGGTTCTGAATTCAGTCCACCTTCTAGATTCCAGTGATCATGTTCATTCTTCGCTATCCCTTCTCTATGTCATGTCCCTTCTCTCTCCTCACCCCTCTCCGTGGAGGGGGTCGACCAGCTCCACCTAGTAGGTCCACCAACAAGCTCCCACATCTCGCTTAGGGGGGCTATTTTTGCCCTTCCGCTCCCTTTTTTGATCTTTTCTCGACTGGATCGGAATCTGGCTGCCTTCTAGATTTCAATGGTCCTGCTCATTCTTCGCCGTCCCTTCTCTACGCCCCCTTTTGGTGGTCCTTCTCCTCCCATCCCGCCGTGGTGGCATGCCGCGGCTCCCAGCCCGACCTACTAGGTCCACCAACACCCTTCCATAACTCGCTTAGGGGTCCCTTTTTGCCCTTCCGCTCTTTTTTTGGATTCTTTCTTCGCGGATATGGAATCACAACGCCTTCTAGATTTCAATGGTCTTGTTCATTCTTCGATATCCTTCTCTATGCCCCCCTGTTGATGGACCCTCTCCCTCCTCATCCCTCCGTGGAGGGGGGTCTACCACGTCGACCTACTAGGCACCCTCCCATGTTACGCCTCCCTGGACGCCCCCTGGTCTACCAGCTCGTCCTACTAGGTGCCCCACGTTAGCAAAAGTCGCCCAGCGTCCCTTTTTGCCCTTCCTCCCTCTCACTACCTAGCAATCTCTCTCAGAATGACTCTATGCCACTATGTCGGCCTCAATGACGCTCTTTCATTCGTCTCTGCAAGTCTTGCTATTGTGATCCTCTGCTATCTCTGTCTGTAGCCTTCATTCAGGGTTCGTTATAGCCATGACTTCTTGGTGTTGGTTTCGCCTCGCTAGCTCATCGAGTATCGTGCCCTCATGGCTTCCAGTGCCTCATGGCTTCCAGTGCCTCTTGGCTTCCAGTGTCTCTTTACTAAGCACTCACCTCGCCAGGCATCAGAGGCCCCAGGCAGTCGGCTGCCTCGTCTGCCCGGTCACGTGGCAACAACAGGCCCCATCGTTCGGACCCAAAGTCTCCTTCTTTCGGCGGAATCTCTTCACTGGGGGCATTTTAGCAGCATCGCATGCATCTGGTGCGGCTTTGGGTGTGCAACTCCGTCGTTTGGGAACGGGCTGCCGGCTCCTCAAGCCTGCTTCGTTTCCTTCTAGTTAATTCCTCCACTTTCGTACTTTTACCCCGCATTCCTCCATTGTGCCTGGCTCGGCCTGCGCGTCGGTTGTTGGCGGCTCTTGCTAGAAAAGCTCCTTTCCGGCTATAGTGATGGTGCCCAGTCACTCTGAATGCTACAATAGGGCCTCTGCTGGCCTCTGCTGGCCTCTGCTGGCCTCTGCTGGCCCCTCCCTCCATGCATTAGGGTCATCGTACCAATTGCAAAAATACCCCCACTAGGGCTATGACCCCACATACGCCGGGGCGGGGGGCACCACAGCACAATGACTCGGGAGAAGCTCCCGAGGAGTGCGCCCCCCGGGTGCCTCAGGGAGCTCATCGAGTGCCCCCTCTGTGGCATACAGACCCGCTACTACCCTCGACATTACAACCAATGTCATGGTCAGAGTGCTCCGTACCCCCATCATGTCAGGCAGCGCCTGCCTTGGGGCTGGGCCACCAAGCACGGCTTTCTGTACTGTGCTTGTGGCGACCTCGTGGAGCCTTCTGGCGAGGCCTCCTTCCGGCACCACTGGCACGGCCCTCGGCGGGTGTATCGTCAAGGCTGCCTAGTCAGGGTGACATCGTGCCCCAAGCCGGGCATGTATGGCGACGACAGGGAGCCATGGACACTGCCGCCGGGGAGGTACCCGGTGTATGAGGGCTCGACGCCACGGGAGATTCCGCATCCGGGCTTGTCCCGGCTGCCGGTGCCTGTGGCGTCGCCGAGGCCGATGGGAGTGGCCAGGCGGGGTGGGGGAGCCCAAGGGGTCCCAGAGGCCCAGCAAGAGGGTGAAGTGCCCCAGCAAGAGGTCCCGGAGGCTCAGCAAGTGGCCCAGGAGGCCCATCAAGAGGGTGAAGTGCCCCAGCAAGAGGCTCACCCAGCCCATCAAGAGGGTGAAGTGCCCCAGCAAGAGGCTCACCCAGCCCATCAAGAGGGTGAAGTGCCCCAGCAAGAGGCCCACCAAGCCCATCAAGAGGCCACCCAAGACCAGGACCAGGCCCAGCAACAGCCTCAGCTAGCCCACCAAGAAGGCCAGTCAGCCCACCAAGACACCACCCAAGTCCAAGGCCAGGCCCAAGAGGTCCAGGCCGAGACCAACCACCCCACTCAAACCACCCCACCGACGCACCACGACCACCTCCGCCCCTCCCAAGGTGCCTTTTCCGGAGACAGCTCTCTAAGCGACCCCCCCAGCGACCTCTCCGTCTCAGAGGGGTCCGAAAGCCAAGCGCCCACCTTCGACCCGACCACAGACCGCGACGCAACGCCCGAGGAACGCGCCTGCTTCCCAAGAGGCGTCCCCCCCTCTCTGGCCGAGCGTGTCCGCACCGTGGGCGCCCTGGCCGCGCACCGCGAACTTGCCACGGAGCACATCGAGGAGGTCCTCATCGAGCTCCAAAACCACGGCCTCGACACCGACGAGGGTCTTCTTGCCCTCTACCTCCAGGTCGTCGCCTCGCGCACCGTGTACACGGCCCTGCCTGGCAAGTGGCAGCGGTCCATGCGCAAGGCGTTGGATGGCCTCTGTGCGTACCAGGTCCAGCATGGCTCCCACCTCGTGGAGCTCATGATCCTGCTCCTGCCCAAGCTTGGGGTCTTTCCCGGGCTCGCACAGAGTCAGACGGACGACGAGCGCGATGCGGAGCTGGCCCGGCTGGAAGCGTACCCAGGCCCTCAGTGGAAGGCCCTCATCCAGCAGACGGTGGAAAGGGGCGTGGGGGCCATTCTGGCCGACTTTCTCGAGGGCTGGGGTGGCCCGACGGAAGGGGAGGCCCACGCTCAAGAAGCTGCACAGCAGCGCGTGGGCGACCTTGTCGAGTTGGACGACCTGGGTGACCTGCCTGCCACGCACATGGACCGGGTCGACACATCGGACCCCACCGAGCGCGTCCTACAGGCACTCGAAGGGGACCTGTCCCGCGCACGACAGCCCCGAGCTAGCTCCCCCCTCCTCGCTGCCCTGGATCTCAGGCCGACCTCACAGTCCCAGAGGGAACTCGCCACGGAGTCGACACCCAGGGCCTCTATGGACCTTTCTCTCGTTGTGGATATATCGGAGGATATGGAGGAGGTAGGAGGGGCACAGGAGGCTCCACGGACCAGCTCAGGCTCTCCCCTGGCCAGCTCAGGCTCTCCCCTGACCAGCCCAGGCTCTCCCCCGGCCAGCCCAGGCTCTCCCCTGGCCAGCCCAGGCTCTCTTCTAGCCAGCCCAGTCACCCCACTGACCAGCCCAGGCCCCCCAGAGACCACCTCAGCGTCCAGTCGGTACACTACGCCCGAGTCCAGCCCAGGAGGCACTCCCGGACCCTGGAGGCCCGCCGGCTTCTCAACACAGCGGATCATTCCCTACGCCAAGTCCCATATCATCACACGTATGGGCCGCGAAGGTCGCATCCGCGAAGCCACGCGCATCCTCGAAGGCCTCATCCACCACGAACGCGGCCAGGTCGCCCCCGCCTCGGCTCACACCGAGGCCGAGCTCATCCAGCTCCATCCCCGTGGCGAGCCCACGCCGTTCGCGCGCACCGCTCGCCATGCAGGCTACCGCCGTGTATCCATCCCAGTGGCCCAGATCATCGACACCGTCAAGCACATGAGCTGTGACAGCGCTGCAGGGCCGTCCGGCTGGACCGTCCTTCACTGGCGCGACATGCTCACGATGAGGCAGCTGGGACCGGACGCCATCCACGACTATGTCCAGCAAAAGGTCCGCGAGATCACGCAGGATACGGGGCCCGACAACCGCTTCCTCTGCGGAGCAAGAATCACCCCGCTTCTCAAGGCCAACGGCAAGATCCGCCCCATTGCGGTGGGCGAGGTCCTGTACCGCCTGCTCATGCGCACCATCGTACAAGCGCTCAAGAACGACATCCAAGCCAGTCTAGGCCCGGGCCAATTTGGCGTCGGCCAGGCAGGAGGGGTCGAGCCGATTGTGCGGCTGGTCGAGCATGCGATGCACCGGCCCGAGCTGGGCTATACACATCTGACCAAGCTCGACTTTTCCAATGCGTACAACCGCATGGGCCGGCGGACCATGGCCGAGGCATGCCGCAAGCACTGCTCGATCCTGTACCGCGCCGCCCGCTGGGCCTACAAGCGGCCGTAGCCGCCCAAGAAGCCCCAGGTCTCTGCCTGAATGTGGACAAGAGCTCTTGCACACCACTGGAGGCCATCTGGCAAACAGGGACCGACTTGCTGGGGACGGCCCTAGGAAGTGCTGGCTACCGGGAAGCCTTTGGCATGGCCAAGGTCGAGCGCATTGAGCGCATCCTGCCGGCGCTCGTGGAGCTGCCCAAGCAGCTAGCATGGCTCATCCTTTCTCGGTGCCTAGTGGGGCGCAACGCTCATCTCCTCCGGCAATTAGAGACGGCCGACCTGTGTACGAACGGCATGAATCCCATCTGGTGGCGCCAGGACCGCGGTTTCGCGTGGGTGGTGCAACATCTTCGGGGCAGTTCTATCTCCCTTATCACTGACCCGATCCTGTTCGCACTTCCATTGCGGCTCGGCGGCCTGGGCCTCCGTGGGTACTCGTTGGTGGCACCTCTCGCAAGACAGGCCATGAGCTCCATGGCCGACCATGAGCTGGTCCGTCGTGGCCTCATTGACGCTGGGTATTTGGGCCTGGGTGCCTTTGCCGCACTAGGCTCCGAGGAACAGAGGGACGCCATGAGCCAGATCCCCAAACAGGGCGCCATGGTCGATGACATGTACAAGCACATGGCCGACTGGATGCTGCTGGGAGCGCCCGATGGAGTGGGAAGAGTGATGCTCGAGCAGAGCGTCCCATTGGGCCGACGCTGGCTGCAAGTGCTGCCTCGATTCGGCAGGCTCGCACTGCAGGACTACGACATGAGCGTTGGTCTGCAGCTCCGGACGATGTGTCCTCCGCATGCAGGCGGGTGCAAGTCGTGTGCGGTGATAGGTGCACGGCTCAGTCACAGTGAGCATTGTGAGGACCGCTGGTACCGCGGCCAGCTGCTCCGACACGACGGAGTGCGGGACGTGCTGTACAACTACGTTCGCCGGAACGAACATGTCGAGGTGGAACGCGAGGCACCCATCACGCCAGGACGTCAAGAGCGTAGCGACCTCCTGGTCCGCGGCCTGCACGCAGGCCCAGGGCCCGAGATGCACTACGACCTGTTCATCCGCGAGGTGACTGGATCAGGCGAAGAAAGGAACGGCCGCGAGGAAGTTTCGCTCAGGCCAAGTGGCCAGCCAAACGAGTACCTGTGGGACTGGCGAGCGCCCGAGAAGCGCGCGCAGCAAGAGCAGCAGGTACGCGCGGCCGTGTCGTCGAGCGGCGTGGCTAGTGCAGCAAGCGCACGCAAGGCCACGTTGTGGCGACAAATCTCGCGGACGCTAGGGGAGAAACAACGCGCGAAAGAGCGCAAGTACGAATTCTGCCCGAACATGCGGCCGATTGGGCTCTCAGCGTCGGGTGTCCAGACGAAGGGCTTCCGGGACGCATTGCACGCGTTCGGACGGGGTCTCACCGAGATGGACCGCATGCAAGTGCGCGAGCGGCTGTCAGTGGAGCTCTTGCGCTGGCGAGCGCGCCTGTATGGGCACTAGACTGAGGGCCTAGGGGCATGGCAGGCTGAGGCCGGACGAGGCCGGCAGAGGAGAGGCCGGCGGTAGAAAACGCGTGGGCTTGGAACGCCTGCACTGGAATGCCTGGGTGTCAAGGCTGAGTCAGCCAGGACGGTTGACAAGGGCCTCGGCATGCATATATGGACCGTGCGCAGTCATTTCTGACATGCGACACCTCCACCACTTCACCACTCCAGGGAGGGCCATAAATCATGGTAGCCAAGGAATTGGACCCCCCCCACATCGACCACTGCTTTGGTCTGTGGGAATACCCTGCGAAGCCTGTTCAGGACATCCTTTAAGGCACTAGGGTCCTTCCAAACGCGCAAACACACCGTGAAGGTCGGCTGTGTCGGGTACATCAATGTGGAACACAGTGCGCAGCTTCTCGACCGCCTGCTCTGGTGACAGGCTGTGCTTTTCTTCTCTACCATCCAGATAGTGAATGTTCAAGTTACAGTTAGTCATGGCAGCGTTGTAATCAGGACCGTGCACGGCAGCCATAAACTTGTTCTTGAAGATGGACTTGGTGCTGTTGCCAATATAGAAGTTGGACACCTCCAGATCAGATTCGATGGCCGGGTGCGCATGGAATGCATATACATTCTTCCATTTGTCTTTCAAGAACACTTGGACCAGATACTCACTGCCTCCAAACTCTTCCTGATCCTTGACGTCAACCAAACGGATCTTGTTGCGTGGCAGCTCTTGTGGCTCATCAACAACAAAACGTACAGGACCAGAGAAAGTTGCCGCTCCAAATCCAACGTCAGCCAGGTAGGGCGTGCCTTCGACGTCCAAGGACACAAGCATATGAGTTCTGGGTGGCACGTAGCCGGGGCGTTCGATCCAGTATACGCGGCCCGAGTGCGGTGTAACATTTTTGAATCCAATCTCTTTCAGAACATGCATAAAGAGGATGTTTTGCTCGTAGCAGTAGCCCCCACGCTTCTGACCCACCAGCTTCTTTTCCACGTCATCCAGGCTCATTGAAACCGTGCACCCCAAAAGAGGGTCTAAATTCTCAAACGGAATCGCCTGTGGGTGAAGGCGGTGAAGCTCCTTTAATGTGGCAAGCGTAGGTGGTGGGATCTTTGCGCCGCGGAACCCTATGCGTGCCAAGTACGCGGCCAGATTCATGGTGGATGAGCGGGAACCCCGTTCGAATCCCGACCGGAGATTTCTATGTGGAGGGCCGTGCTATTCAGTGGGGTCCCATCATAGGATCGCGGCTCCTGCCATGGCGCCCACCATATACATGTCGTACGGAGGGATGGCAGGCGACGAAGATTCTCCATTTCTGTTGAAAGGTGAAGAGTAGCTGAAAATGCCAGCGTCTCGCTCGCTAAAGCCAAGATTCACGGCCATGCAGGCAGAATAGCCGACTTTATCAGGATTCCCTGCCATACATGCTCCCAACCCTGCGCCATGATTCCCAGTAACATAGAATGGACGCATTTCTGGATGTAAGCGTGTATACACAGAGGGGTGAACGAGGCTAACAGTCTGTGTCTTGCTGAAAGGGTATCGTGTTGGCGTCTGTGCACGGCTCTTGCCTTTCCACTTGCTGAGAAAGCGTTTCTTCTCCACCGAGGATGCCGCATAGGGCTGGCCAAAGACATGACTCCAAATGTACTCTGTTTTTGAGGCAGCTTCTTCCATATCTTTTTCTTCCACTTTGTCTTCATGGTCTAGGAAAAGACCCACTGTTGTAGTCATGTCCCAGTAATACCTGGCACTCAGCATATGTGTATGCCAGCACAGATCAATATCCAACGTGGGAACAAGCAAACCAGCTTTGAGACTCACCAATGAGACCCAGGCACGGTAGCGCAAGAGCGCGCTCTTTGTATCAAGGGTCTCGGGCTGTGCAAGCCACCCAAGTTGCCACACGCTGTCGACAAAGCGATACTGTCGTTGTACCGCACCCACTAGGTCTATGCTAGCAGGACTCAGTGGATGACTCTGTTTGTAGTTCTTTATCATCAAAGCGAGTCGGTGTCGAATATCGGCTCGTCGAGCGTTCACAGCGCGGCTATCCCTGCCTGGAAGATAGATGGACATGCCTTCTAGCTGTCGAAGCAAGGCAGCGCTCATTTCATCCACATCGAAGCTGTTCGTCTCCCCGAATTGATACGCAGACACTGTACCCCGCACCAACTCGCCATAAATATCCTTGTTGTTATCAGGCTGAGAAACTTTGCCCCACATAGTCGCTGTGCTCACGCGCTTGTTGGAAAAGCACCGAAGCAGAATCGCAGCATAAGGGTCTTTGCCAAAATAGTACCCATCATGGGGCGAAATAATCGCACCACGCAGGCGAAATCCAGTCTCGTCATCGCCTCCTTCCGACCAGCGTTGAACGTCATCGATCCACGCCCGGCCTAGGACCTGCGAAGAGCCAAACGTCTTTACGCAGTTCGTACATGTAGTTCTCCACTGGTCTGTGGCAAGATCGTCCCAGGAAACTGTGCATAGAGTACCACAGTGTGGACAACGTATCTGCGCGGCCTCGCCCTGGGGTACCAGTGGGTCGAATGGCGAATGGGTGCAGCGTTCCCATGTATCTTTGGCAGCCTGGCACACAATCGCTGCTTGTTCGATATCGATACATTTACTCAGACTGGCCAGAGGAAAATCAAGCTTGGCGAGCGGGGTATACATGTCGTCTCGATGAGAATCTTCCAATATACGTGACGGGTTCAATCGGTACGCGTGCCAAATAAGCGCGACATCCAAGGGTGGTAGATGTGTTTCTGGGACCTCCATAGACTGAGCGTCCATGACCTTGTCAGGATTTTGAAGCGCAGTAAAGTTCGTGGTCCTATTTGTAATAGGTACCGTGGCAAGCACTTGACGGACATAGATATCGAAACGATACAGTGCCCTCGTGAGGAACTTGATCCAAACCAATCCATCAGCATCACCCGGTACCGCAGAAGGGGTTTCTTCCGCCATAGATGTCTTATAGGTAGGCGGCACAAGGCTTCCCGCTTTTTGTACCTGACTGCGCAGGGCATGGAAGGCCGAGAGCAGCTTGAGGTGGGATGTTAGATCTCGAGATGCCAAAAACTCTCTTAATCGTGCCTGAGTTTGTGTAACACACTTCTTGTCATCAGATCGAGGGCGATAAGGCTGAATCACTGTCGACCGAGCAAGGAGGGATCGGTCCAGATTACCTCCCAGCATGGTGGAGTAACGTTGCGGAGTAAACTCAGCGGTCTCCACGCACGTGCCAATTAGGAGCGACGCCGGCCTCGCTGTTTTCACGTGGAAGGTCGTAAGGGTCGCCCCCTGAACGAGGACCTGACGCTTTGATGGCGCGGGCTTGTTTCTACAGTTTGGGTCTTGTCAAATGCTACATCTCAGTTGAATGGCATAGAACATGGCACACGACAGCCAATCGAAACTATATACATCCACCATCAAGACGACACGGCTCCGGCTACAGAAAGAACACCGCCATGTGCCGCCACATTCTTCTGGTGTTGACCAATGGCGATCTGCTTGGCGGTCGGGTCTTCGACATCAGGCAACAGGTTCCACGAAATAAAGCTGTTGGTCATGTTGGGCTGGAAGTCGGGCGACACAATCTCGAGGCGCTTGCAGTAGTTTATCACCTTGTTCCAGTCCCTCTGGACATTCGCACAGTCGCGGCTCAGATAAACGAACGAGCGCTCGAACATCTTCTCGTTGACAGGCGTGTTCATCGACTTCTTGTACAGCTTAAGCTCTTCCCAATCCTGCACAGGGAAGCTTGTGACATAGTCGGTCGCGCACTTGATCGCTCGGAGGAATGCACGCACCTTGTCGGGGTGGCTCTCCAAGAAAAGGGTGTTGGCAATGTACAGGATCGAGCAGAAGCAGCAGCAGCCCAAGCAGGCAAGCTCGTCGATACGGAGCATCTTGACATCGTTGGGGTCGCGCCGTTTTCTTTGCACCACTACTCCAGATCGACCATGTGAATGTTCTCTAGGCCAATGCCAGCATCAATATGGCCGCGCTTCAGAGCGTCTGCAGCCTTCATACCAACCCGCACCGTCGTGTATTCGTCCTGGGAAATGCTGTGGCTTGCAGCAAGCTCATCCACTTGGATCTTGCCGAATTCACCGACATAGTTGATGCGCTTGCCCTTCAGAGACTGGAAGACGGTGATGCCCGAGCCTTCCAGATAGATGATCCCAGCAAAAGGCTCATCCATCAGGGTGGAGAATGATTTGATTAGGTAGCCGCGGGCCTTGCCTTCCATAGTGTGAATATGGACTTGAGGCCCATGTCTACCTTGCCGGAACCGATGATTTCAGTCACTTCAGATGGATCGTTCGGCTCAAGGATGGCCACCTTGATGCCCTCCTACACAAAAAAGCCCTTAGCCTGTGCCAAGAAGATAGGGGCATGGTAATGAGTCGCGTGCCAATTCAACAGGAACGTGATCCTTTCTGACGACATGGGCGAGGAAGCGCACTACGAGCTCCTGTCCCTTTTAAAGTCCCGACGGACGGCCGGGATGAGGCTTACAACAGGTAGGTGGCTGATGGACCAGACCAATATCCAATTATTGAACAGGATTCATGTATGGTTTGTAAAGAGAGCGCCGACCTAGACGATTTGTGCAGGTCAGCCCAGCTTATCTTCGGGGCATTGCACTGCTGATCGGTTGAATCTGAAGCTGCAGCCCCTGCGCCTGGATAGGCAGGTAAGTTGAGTCCTTTCTGCTCCGACAAGTCCGTTACAAAACATGGACCGTGAGCTCCTGCAAGAATACCCCCATACTACAAATACCTAAAAACACGATGAACATATCCCTTTAGAAGGTCACACTGTAGACCTGGAAGCCGCAGTCAGCGGTATCCTTCATAGAAATGTCACCATTCTTATCCATGGAGAGCTGCTGGTGGGTCTTGGCGTTAATGATGGCATGGCCCTTGCCATTGCCCAGATCCACAATCGAGAACTCAGCAGCGTTGTGCTTGTTGGCATCTAAGGCCAGCGATTCGGTCAGGTAGTGGCGGTGCTTCTTCGACGCCGTCGAAATGAGGAAGCGCTGGTCCTTGGGCTGCTTACCCTGCCAGTGGACAATGAAACGCTGCTCAGGCGCATCGTGGCGCTTCTGCGCGGGCATCGGGCAGAGCTTATTGTCCTTGTGGCTCAGCGCATTTTTGCCCACCTCGAACGTGAGGTAACGACCCTCGGTAATGTCACCACGCACCGGCTTGTAACCCGTCTCGACACGGAGGCTCTCCTTCTCATCAAACTTGCCGTACGGCACCTTGGGCTGCACGTCCTTCTTGAAAATGAATGAGCACACGTCCGCACCGTTGTACTTGTGCGTGATGGGGTCCTTCGAAGCCTTGGGAACGTGAGGCAGCTCGAGCACACTAGTGTCCTTGTGCGAAAAGTCAAGCATATTCACCAGGTTGCTCAAGTGCTTACGGCGCCAGGAATTCATTTCCTTGGTATAGAAGGGCTTACCGTTGGCCTTTGCCCACTCCTCCAGGAACAGGATTTGGCTCTCATGTGCAGCGTGCTCGGTGAACACACCACCGTTGCGTGACCAAGGAGAGACAGCGTAGAACGGCACACGGAAGCCAGGGCCAGTGGGCACCAGACCCAGCGTCTTGTTGTAGGGGTCGATCATCCACTCACCCGAGGCATCTTGCGGAGGAAGAGGGGAAATGACGTGATCAGCCCAGCCACCCGTCTCATCAAACGAGTAGAACAGCACAGTCGAGTCCCAGCTCTTGCCCTTCATCACGGCATTGGCCACGAGCGTCTGGATCCAAGCACCATCCTTGGGCGTGTACGGAGGGTGCTCGGATAGCTCCATAGGGGCAACAATGTACGAGACCTCGGGCAGCGTACCGTCCATGGCATCCTGCACAAAGCGGTCCAGACCGGGGTGCGACACCGCCTGCTTAGCAAGCTTGGTTTTGTGCTTGGCTGCCTTCTGGTACTGCTCCCAGCCGACAAGCGTGTCGTCGCCAAAGTTGTCCTTGTCCTGGTACACCTGGAACGTGATGTTCGCATCGAAGAGGTACTCGGGCACCGTCTTCCACCTCAACGGACGGCACGAGAATGGAGAACCGTCGTCCGCTTTAAGACAGTGGGGGTCCTGGTTGTTGTCGATGACAGGGCCACCGAGCTTGACACTATTGCCACCAACGGCACTGCCGTTCACGTTGATCGAGCCCGAGAACCACGAGGCGCGGTTGGGGTCCGTCGACGAAATAATCGACTCGTAGTAGCTGTCGGCAACAGTAAAGTTGCCGGCAAGCGCGTACTGCGTCGGGATGTCCTGGCGGCGGTAGTAGCCCAGACTGTAAGGCGTGTTGTTCAACGCCCAGCGGTCGATCTGGCCGTTGTTCCAGGCAGCGTGGTTCTGGCGCCAGTCGTTCGTACCAGCCACCATGCACTGCGTTCGTTCCTTGTAGTCGCCGCCTTGGTACGTAATGTGCCAAGGGAGCAGCTCGGTCACATTCTCCGGAGGGTAGTAGTCCGACTTCACATCCATGCCAACATCAGACATGGCGCGGTTCACGGGCTGGTGAAACACATTCTGACCCGTGTTCTTGGAGATGTGCACATTGGGGTCCTGGAAGCCACGCACACCAGCCATGGTGCCGAAGTAGTGATCAAACGCACGGTTCTCCTGCATGAAGAGCACAATGTGCTTCACATTCTTCAGCTCACTGTGCACAGCATTCACAGGGCTCAGCGTAAGAGCTACAGTGGCAGCCACAGCAGTAGCAGTAAGGCGAACCATGGTGGTACTATGGGCCGAAAGTGTCTCCGGTTGCTCTGCTGTTGTTATGGTATGCAGTCCCGAGGGTCGTGCCTGGCACACGTGTTGTCTAACACCAATGAGCGCCGTTCCATTATGGGCAGGTGACCTTCCCTTTTCATAGAAACCACAAAAATGCACCACCGTTCCTTGGCATCAGCGAAACAACAAAAAGTGAACGTACTATGATTGAATCTATCCTTAAAGAGTAACACTGTAAATCTTGACCAGCGCACCATCGGCAAGAGAGAGCGAGCCGTCCTTACCGATCGAAAGCTGCTTGCCGGTCTTCTCCTCACGAACCGCGTAACCGGCGCTGTTGCCCATGTCAGTGATCGAGAAGACAGCGGCGTCGCTCCGGTTCTTCGAGAGCGACATCTGCTTGGTCACGTAGACACCGGATGGCGTACTGATGTGGAAGCGGTTGTCCTTGGGCGCGCTACCGAGCCAGTGAACAACGAAGAGTTGGTTCTTGTCATTGCGCTTCGAGTTCACAGGGCTAGAGCCAAGCTTGTGGTTGGCGTGGCTCAGAGCGTGGCCATTGGCCTCCAGGGTCAAGTGGCGACCCTCAGTCATGTCACCGCGCACAGTCTTGTAGCCCTTGACCACCTCCAGCGAATTGCCAGGGTTCTGCTGGCCGTACGGAATGGGAGGGAACACATGACCCAGGTGCTGGAGCAGGCACACAAAGCCACCATTGTAGCGGTTAAGAATCTTGTCCTTCGACGGCGTGCGCACCTGGGGCAGGTCCACAACGCTTGTGTCCTTGTAGCTAAAGTCGAACGCCTTCACCAAGTTGCTCAGCTGAGAACGACGCCAGTCAGGGATCTCTTTCGAGTGGAAGGGCTTACCGTGCGCCTTGGCCCACTCTTCCAGGAACATGATCGTGCTCTCGTGCGAGGCGTGCTCGGTGAACACATGACCACCGCGCGTCCAGGGCGAGACGATATAGAAGGGAACGCGGAAACCGGGTCCAATAGGCTGGTTGCCCTTGGTGGGCAGGAAGGGGTCTCCCATCCACTCCGAGGTGACATTCTGCGGTGGGTGAGGGCCCATCACATGGTCAGCCCAGCCACCCGTCTCGTCGTAATTATAGATCAGCACAGTCGAGTCCCAGTCCTTGCCGTTCATCACAGCCTCAGCCACCTTACCCTGAAGCCAGGCACCGTCCTTAGGCGTGAAAGGCGGGTGCTCGGCCAGGTTCATGGGAGCCACAATGTAAGACACATCAGGGAGGTTACCATTCTTGGCATCCTCATAGAACTTCTCCAGACCAGGGAACGAGGTGCCACGACGAGCCAGCTCGCCCTTAACCTTCGCAGCATCCTGGTACTGTTTGAATAAGACCAGCGGGTCGTCACCAAAGTTGTCCTGGTCCTGGTACACCTGCCACGAGATACCCGCATCCTGCAGGTACTCAGGCACAGTCTTCCACTTCAAGGGTAAGCATGTCACAGCGCCGCCGGCAAAGTAGTCACAACCGTCTAAGCGACGGTTGTCGAGGACAGGACCACCCATCTCCTTGTTGCTGCCAGGCACCTTGCTGCCGTGAGGAGGGTTAATGGTACCCGAGAAGAAGACAACACGGTTGGGATCCGTCATGGAGATAATCGACTCGTAGTACATGTCACCCACAGTGAACGAATCGGCAAGTTTCCACTGGACGGGAATGTCATCCTGCTTGAAGTAACCCACACTGTACGCCGAGTTCCTGAGAGCCCAGTGGTCGATCTCACCCTTGTCGTAGGCCGCGTGGTTGAGAACCCAGTCATTGAGACCTGCCAACATGCACTGGGTCTTCTCCTTCCAGTCACCACCAGCCCAGTTCAGGTAGAATGGCTTCAGGAAATGGACATCCTTAGGAGGCTTGGGAGCGATAATCGTTTGGTCGACGGGTTGATGGAACACATCCTGACCAGTGTTCTCCGAAACGTGGACGTTCGGGTCCTGGAAGCCACGCACACCGGCCATAGTACCGAAGTAGTGGTCGAACGCACGGTTCTCTTGCATAAACAGGACGATCTTCTTCACCTTCTTGAGATCATTGGTGTTTGTCCAGTCTTCCACAGCCACTGCCGACAAGGCAGAGAGCACTAGAGTACTCACAAGAACAGAGCAAAGGTTCACCATGTTGACAGGAGTAAGGGACCCAGCAACGGTGTGTTTGGCGCCTCAAATAGCTCCTGGAACTGCGCATATGCATTCTTATTCTCCTTACAGCCAACAATATGATTGGTGTTTGTCAACACGTGCGGGGCTGGAATGCACCTCCACATAGATATGTTGGAAGTCTACGAACATGTACGAGATACAGGCGGTCGAGCTTGCAGGATCTCCGGCTGCTCAACAATGGCCATGGCCATGCCACTGGCCAAGTGTACTAGCATATGGCAATGCAGTGCCCACACACCTGGGTTGTCAGCCACCCAGCGGATAACTGCATGTCCCATCATGGGCACGATCACAGTGTCCCGTTTCATCTTCCGGCTCAAATTGTAGACTTGCCCCACATCTTCGTAGTAGTCGAATCCTCCATATTCAGGGTCCGCCTCCCCAGTCTCCATCACCCAAAACTTGTGACCATGCAAGTGGAATGGGTGTGGGGAATCGTCTTGGTTGTTGATAACCATTTCCATAACCACCGGCCGGCTGGGATGTGGACTCGCCACAAGCTCATGCTCGGGTTCAAAGAGATCTTGCTCACGCCAGCCTTGCACAGTAGATGTGTTTGCATATGAGATGCGGTGCAGCAGGGGTTGGCGCTCACGTCCACGATGTCCATAGGGGCGCCAAGTCGATCCATTCATGAAACCCATGGGCACGACGCCGTACCGCTCCAGGACAGGAGCCGTGACAAACACAAACTCACGGTGGTCGCCTTGGTCAAGCCGGAGCGGAGGCGCAGGATCAGGGATAAGAGGGACAAGCGTATCCGGTTCCAAGTCGTGGCATGGCTCATTCGGAATAATCGCGTCCGTGACATTGGGGTTCCAAGGAAGTGTGGTCGGCAACTGGCTCCAAGCCCAGCTACCATGCCAAATCTTGTCCACCAAGCCACGCTTATAGCTGCGCATGCGCAACAGTGACTCCCAATCATGCTTGCTCTCAACTTGACTCTGTCTTGTATCGTATGCAATGATAGCCTTGGCACTCAGTTCCATCACAGGATTAGTGTACTGGAAGCACTCTGCCCACATTTCAGCACGCATCCAGACGCGGGAGTCCATGTTCTTGGGCTCCCGGTGCAGAATGACCGAGTATCGTTGGCCAGGAGCGATAGGAATGCGGTGGACATGCACAGGCTCGACCAGTGTGCCATCCGCCTCAATAACCGTCATGGTATGACCATCAACGCTGAAAGTAATGTCAGCGAGTGCACCGACATTCACGAGTCGAAGACGGTAGGCCCGCTCTGGATCCAGACTAAAGGTAGAATACTCGCCCACTTGGTCGGTATCGCCTGCAGGGCAAGGTACACCAACAAGACGGCTGTGGTTGCAAGAAAACACATGCTTGCCATTGATTAGGGCATTTTCAGGAACAGGCTCTGCCTTCTGAAGCCATCGTGATACGTAAAAGCCGAGGTTAATGGGTCCAAATTGATGGAAGTGATCGCCCAATGCAATGGCCACTTCCTCATCCCAATGGGTATTCGACTTTGGAGAACGTTTCGCAAGTTCCTTACGCTCATCGGTACGCGAGTGGACGATAAACATGCCCCACAAGCCGTCAGCTCGGGATGTGCCGACGTGCGAGTGATACCAATGCGTCCCAACATCTTCCGGATGCACAAGGAAGCGGTACTCTCTCTCTTCTCCAGGGAGCAGGGCACAAGAAGTAAAAGCTGATGCACCATCCATGACCTGCGTGTTCCGCATGGACAGGCCATGCCAGTGGAACGTAAATTTACGGTCCGTCCCCTCCGGATGCACATCATTTCGTTGGGACGTCAGAGGCGGCAATGGCATGGTGTAATTATCATAGATGTGGTTTCTCACACGAACCACCACAGTATCACCTTCTGTAGCTTCAATGATGGGACCCGGGAACTGGCCATTAATAGTGTACATTAACCGCGATATACCGTCAGGCGACCGCTCTGCACGCTCCACTGTCCAATCAAACACACGCTCACGAGGTGGCTCCGCGGTATTGTAGTTGGGATTCATAGCAAGAGGACCTGTGGTCACACGATCCGAGGCAAATGTGGCGTCGCTTGTGGCCAAAGGGTTCTGCAGACCGACGTTCCACAAGCGCCCTAGCGATTGTGCAAACCGCACATCCGTATGATTCAGCCACACATACCCGGCTAGAAGCGCACTGATAGAAAGAAGCAACAGACTTGGTGCTACTCGCCAAGATTTTGGACTCAAGGGCATCGTGATGGGTCAGCATGATCCGGAAGCACCCTTTCCGCCCATGGAAGCACGACGCCCACGTGTATTACCTTGCATAGATGTGGAGGGTATGAAGAAACAAGCTCGGCTACTGACAGGTGGGCGGCACAGGAGGATGGGACTGCAGGACCTCGGGCTGCTCGACAAAGGCCATCGCCATACCACTGGCGAGATGGACATTCATGTGACAATGGAAAGCCCATACACCGGGATTGTCGGCCACCCATCGAATGACCGCATGACCCAACATGGGCACCACAACGGTGTCGCGCTTCATAGCGCGTGTCAGGTCGAAGGAATCTTCCACGTCCTTGGTGTACTTGAATCGTACCCGCTCCATTTCTCCAATGTGAAGAACCCAGAACTTGTGACCATGCAAATGGAAGGGATGAGGGCCATCGTCGTAATTAAAGAGCACCAGCTCGAAAACAACGGGCTTGCTTGGATGTGTGCTTACCACCAGCTCATGCTCGCGGTTCACAAGCCCCATCTGCTCCCATTCTTGAGGCGAGGAGGTGTTTGAGTGCGAGATGCGATGCAATAGAGGCTGCTTGGCTGGCCCAAGGCGACCGTAGGGGCGCCACGTCGACATGTTCATAAATGCCATGGGTGCCTTGAAATACTTGTGGCGGTTCAGCACCTCGATATTCACATAGACTTGGCGGTCGCCTTGGGACACGTCCAGCTTGGGTGCGGGGTCAGAGATTAGGGGCACGAGCGTCCCTGGCTCGAGATCATGGCATGGCTCGTCGGGAATGCCCACATCGGTCACGTTGGGGCTCCATGGCTGGGACGAAGGACGCAGCGTCCAGCCCCAACGCCGTGCCCAGATGCTCTCCGAAATAGCACGGCGGTAGCTTCGCATCCTCAAGGGCGATAGCCAGTGGTGATCGTCTTCGGCACTCTCGTCGTACGCCACGATGGCTTTGACCATAGGATCCATCACGGGATTCAAGTACTTGAAGCACTCTGCCGACATCTCCGCTCGCATCCACACGCGGTCCGCCTTGCTTGAGGGTTCACGGTGCAAGATGACAGAGTAGCGCTGGCCAGGCGCAATGGGAATACGATGTACGTTCATGGGCTCCACCAAGGTTCCATCCGCCTCGATCACAGTCATTGTGTGACCGTCCACGCTGAAAATCACGTCGGCGACCGACCCCACATTGACGAGACGCAGGCGGTAGCTGCGCTGAGGCTTCAGGTGGAATGTTTCATACTCGCCCACTTCGTCGACATCGCCAGCAGGACACGGAACATCCTCCATCCTGCTCATATAGCAGCTGAATACGTGTTTTCCATTAATGAGGCCACTGTCTGGCACGGGCTCTGCGTTGGACAAAAGCAAGGAGACGTATTCTGCGAGACTTTCCGGACTCATGACGTGAAAATGATCTCCCAACGCCACGGCAATGTCGTCGTCCCAGTGCACGTTCGCAGTCGGCCTATGCTTTTGGAATAGGGCACGCTCATCGGTGCGAGCATGGACAATCAGCATACCCCACAAGCCGTCCGCACGCGATGTTCCCACATGGGAATGATACCAGTGCGTACCGACATCCTCAGGATGCACGGTGAATCGATACACGGTCTCATTGCCTGGCTTGAGCGGACAGGATGTAAAGGAAGCCGCCCCGTCCATCACTTGCTGTCCCCGCATGGAGAGACCATGCCAGTGAAAGGAAAATTTACGGTCAGTGCCCTCGGCAAATACATCTTCAAGGCGCGAAGTGATAGGAGGCTCAGGTACCTCATAGTCATCAAAGATTTGATTCCGGACTCGCACCACAACAACATCCCCTTCCGTCACCTCCATAATGGGGCCAGGAAACTGGCCGTTAATGGTATACATCAAGCGGGGCACACCATCCGGTGCTACTATTTTTCGCTCCACTGTCCAGTCAAAATGTCGTTCCTGCGGAGGCGCTGAGCTGTTGTAGTTGGGATCCATCCTCAGAGGACTCTGGGACGCAGAGGACAAGGGCCTCATGGCGTTCCAGCCTAGATCATACTTGTCCCAGGGAAGAACACGCTGCAAGATACTCAGAGGTGCTGGTTCTTTGGGAATGAAAGATGTGCATAGTAAGTATAGGCATACAGCCATAAGCCCAAGGGCGATTCTTCGCCAGTGCCGCGACTTTGCCATGGCCATGGTAGTCGGGCGACGATGCCTAGCGACGCTGTGCACGTGCAAGAAGTGGGGAAGTGGCTCGATGCCTGCGCACGTGCGCAGGAACGGCTCTGCGCTGGTGGAGCATGGCCCGTCAGTGAGGTGGCTCGTTTCTTATATACAGAAAGCTAAAGGAGGCGAATAGATCCAAGAATCTCTTTGGTAGGCTCTCCTAGTATGGGTAGCGATACGTCGGTCGCTCTTTGTCCGTCATATCAGAGAGATCATTAGCCAGTTGTTCTTGGGGATCGACCCATTCCTTCGCAGACGATTGCTGGTCGCGCGAGCGATTCCACGCATAATGTACACAAGAGAGCATCATAACTAATCCTGCTGAAACAGCGAACATGACATAGTCCACTGTAGTAGCAGCGGTATAATCAGCATGGGCCTCTGATGGATAGAATTGGGGTCCAATGATATTTCCGACACAGTAGGCGATTTGCAGAACAGCATTGAAGACAATGCGCTTGGTCGTGCCAGACACACAGCCATTCATCCAGCTGTAAAACATGGGGTAGGAGATCGGGAAAAAATACACCAGGCTCAGGCCGGCCACACGAGTCACCTTGAGAGAAGAATCGAGAGCAGTCATCATCACACCCCCCACGATAGCAACAATATACCCAAAGATGCATGGGATATCCCGTCGCTTCCATAGAAGGAACATAGCACTGCCAATCACCACAGCCACAACTTCGGCAAGGCCCTTGGACATATCGAGCAGGGCAGCTTGGGGTGGGTCAAATCCAAACGCATTAATGATTTGGGTGGCAAAAATGCTGATACCACCGTTCGAGATGTTGACCGTGCCGAAGGCAAAGAAGAATATATACAGACGGATATCTAGCACTGCCTCCTTGAACTGGTACCATTTGAACTTCTTGTCGTGAATGCCTGATTGGTTGGAGGCAATGCGTAGAATAGCGACACTTCGCTCGCGCTCATTCAAGTAGTGAGTGGTTTCAGGTGACGAAGGCATGATAAATCTGTGGGTTAGTGTATCGTACATACAAGCAAAGCAGTCCGAACGCCATGGTGACACAGCCCACACCGATAAACATTTCCTTCCATCGGTTCATAATGGGCGCTGGGTGGACAAGAATACCGTATGTCATCGAGCCACCCACAATCATGGCCCATCCGTTCATAGAGTACCATACCGCCGTACGAGTCACTTGCTCGCTACGTTTGTAAAAGCGACCGGTCAGAAGAATGAATCCCGGGTTGATGGTTGCCTCCATAAACCCTAGAAAGAATCGCACAGCCATGAATGCCGAGAAGTTTGTAGCAGCGGCATGACAAGTGAGAATGGCTCCCCAGACAACCACCACCACCGAAAGATATGGACTGAGAGGTGCATGTTGAAGAAAATACGAGTGCAGGAATGTACCAGCCAAATACCCAAAATAGAAAATGCTGCCCAACCAGCTAAAGTCACTGGATTGGAGATGAAGATCAGACTGAAGATTCATAATGCCAGCATAGTTTAACAGCGTCTTGTCAAGCATTTGGACTAGGTTAGTTTGCTACACATACGTAAAACACATCCACTGGCTAAGGGCAAAAGGATGCAGTCCAGTTTCCTCAACAAACGGCGCTGTTCAGTCCGAGACACCTCTTCTTCTGGAAGAGCAAGCGACAAACTGCCATGCTTCTGTAGCTCTAGCTCATACGAGCTTTCCATCGGCTTTTCATCCACCATGATGGAAGCCTCCTAAGGGGGCTGGACGCTTATCACTACGAGCCCGACATATTTGTGGGGTAGCCCCTATTTAGGGTTACTGTGGAGGGCCAAGTGCCCTGTGACTGATACCGGGTTCCAAGTCAGCTGCTCCGCGGATGAGCTGCTCCACAATTGGTTGGCCTCGTACGCTTTGGCGAGAGAGTGGATGAGCCCGACGGTAATATGAGGGGTCTTTTTGATGCCTGACCATGAGTTTTCGTCCAAGTCATTCGACGATACATTCGCAACATGAAGGGCCATCACAGAGTTGTTCCACGCCAGACCATCGACCTGCAACGTGAAGCGAGGCGCCTCGGCTTTCAAAGTCATGGCCTCATAGAGCGTATTCCATTGTTGTTCCGTGGCAGCCCGACGCTTCACATCTTCTCGGTGGATGAAAGTGAGATGGGGCTGACTGATGGCACGATGTTCCGTCAAAATGGTCTTCAGGGCCTGCCTGGCTGATGCAGTCGCGTCAGAGGGAGGGAGTTCATCTAGCTTCTGAGTCACAAAAGCAGGTATGTCTGCATGAACAAAAATACCCAAGTACGACGAGGGAAGAACAGCTCCTCTGGGCACGTCGTCCACCTTGGGCGCTTCTTTCATGACGCTGGGGCGATAGGTGAGTGCGGTATGTATGGCATGGTCCGTCGCCTCTTTGCTTGGCTTGTCAAGCTGTAGAAGAGGGCACAGGCGGTTCAGTGTTCGGTCAAGAACACAATCAAACGATTCCTCAATGTCCAGCCACATGTGCTCGTCAAACTGAGCATCGGATGCACCAGCCGTACCCTCACCATCTTGGACACTTTGGAACGTTTGGATTTCTTTAATGAAGCGGGTAAGGATCGTGTCATATTGGAACGGCTCGCTAGGATCCACGCGGAGGCATTGGTGGCGATCGCCACGCTGGGTCATTCGGGATGCACAAACTTGCTGCACCAGCGAGTGTGGCAAACCATCCACACGCCAAGCGAGGGCCACCAAGCGCACACGACCTACCTTGCCCTTGACCGGATCACTGAGTCGGCGCACCATGTCAACAATCTCATCACGATGTTTCAGCAAATGGTTGTTACGATCAGCGAGCACCACATCAGATTGAAGCAGTGCTTGTTCTAGCCGCTTCAAAAACATCGGTCCAGTGCGCTTGGCTTGGACGTCGTCACTTTGAATATGCGTCCAGCCAAACAAGTCGGACAATGCCACGCACAAGGCCGTCTTTCCACAGCCCACCACCGCGATAGGGACAATCAAAGTCTTTGAGTAGGGGCGCTCATCCATACGCAGGTCTCGAATAGCCGATACGGGGCCTGTTTGATGGCGTTGTAAAGCTTCCTGGCCATTTTTGGATTCCTTGTAGGCCAAAAACGCTTCACGAAGAGCAATAATGCCACGGCCTTCCTGAAATTGCGCAAAGACCTCTGGCTGAGGCTTCACGCCGCGCTCGGCATTGCCATATAATCGATCGTAACACCATTCAATATACAAAGTAGTCTCGGGACGTCGCGTACGTGGGGTAGGAGGGGTAGGTGGTGCGCGGCCGGCAGCTCGGTCTAGCTCTAGTTGGTTCTTTTGAGCCTTATTCGCCAGTTGGTTCGCTTGCTTCTTGGCGCGCTTCAGCGCCCTTTTGCTGACTTTACTCGTGGTAGCCGAGGCACTCTCCTTTGCCACGGGTTCAGTTGATTCAGCATTCGCTGTTGTTTCATTCATGTGCAGGTCATTAGTCTGGCGTGAGAGCAACGTGATTTGCAAAGTGTCATAGTCGGTCTTTTGACGCAACATGGTTCGCGTAAGCTCGCGCCAGTCGCGATACATCAGATAGGGCTCATCAAACTTGATTTTGTAGAACCATGTTTGCCCTGGAGAGTAGGGCGGCTTGACGACGCCGCTCGGCGGTGGACCATCAACGGCTGGCATCGTCGTACGAACGACAAACCCTTCAATGGGCTCACCATGAAGGGAACCGGTTTTACCCACCTCCTTTGCAAACTTTTCGACTTGGTCAAACGTGTCAAAGGTAAGGTAGCGGACAGGCATGAAGCCCCAAGTCTCGGCAAACTCATTGACTTGCTCGATAGGCCGGGTGGAAAACGCGGGCGAGTTCAAGTTTAAACCGTGCAAATGAAGACCGGTCCGCTCCGGACTGTAAGCAAGGACATGTTCCTCAAATGCGTCGTCACAAAGCTCCATCACAGCAGTCTCGTTGCGGCGCCAAAGCTCTGCGGCCAATTGCGCCTCCGTCTTACCGCGACTCGCCAAGTGGCGGCGGAGCCATGTGAGGCCCATTTCGGCATGCGAAACCTTGTCATCATCTGGTCGAGAGCCAATGGCATGCTTGGAAGTAACAATCAGACGATTGGGCGCTAGTGCAGCTGCGAAAATGATGCAGCCATTTTCTTTGTACGACAAAATATAGGGCCCCGTCGTGTAGGCGGCAAGGGCTTCACTTCGAGTCCAGGAGAGCTCACCTTGGTTAAAAAACTTATCGTATCCACGAGCAACGATTCGGGAGTGTACAGAGTCCCCCTCTGTTATCTTCTCTGTGAATAGACCACGGGCCAACGTAGGAAGCTCGTCACTGTCCTGACTGAACTGCCGATAGGCAAACTCCTGCGTCTTCCAAGAATGGATTTGATGCTCGACCGGGTCCTCTGGTGTAGACGACACTGTATACAATGTCGAACGTAGCAGAGGCTTGGATCTGCTCGACGACGCTGTGTGCAGGGCCTCTACGAAGCTGTCCACAGGCTCATCAGGGATGTGCATAAAGAGAAAAGGGCGGCCGCACTTTTTGGGCCCTGCACGCAAGATGACTCAGCCCCCAGTCATCATGGTCCCCCCCGCTGACAAGGAGCGCTCTCCACGGGCAGAGCACCGGGATCGGTATCGAAGCAGTCGGGGGTCTCGCGAGCGCGATAGAAGTCCAAGTGACTCAAGGAGGCACGAACGCAGCTCAAGGCACGAGCGAAACGAGCCGCACAGACACCGTCATCGACACCGGCACGACGACGAGCATAGATACCGACGCGATCGCGAGTCGCGCGAGCGCTCACCTTCACGACAAGGCTCCTCATCACAGCATCATAACTCTGCGTCACCGAACGAGGGGGCAACGTCCTCATCTGCGCCTACGCCCGCGCCGAATTTTGAGCGCTCAGGCCTGCTAGCGAAAGAGAGCAACAATGTCAATGGCGTGGCTCTCAAATACCATGAGCCTCCGGAGGCCAAAAAGCCTCGGAACCCTTGGCGCATGTTTGTCTTTAAAGATGGCAAGGAAATGGGTACGTGCCTGATGACTGACCACAGACATGTTTGTCCTAGGAAGACAGTCCTGCTACTTATTTGGACGAGACCGAACAGTGGTCGATATACCTACGGAGCATCCATCGTGCTCCAAGCAGCATGCTGTGATTCAATTTCGCCAGGTAACTAAGCGGAACGAGTTTGGTGATGTTCAACGCTCTGTCAAGTACGTGATCTTACGCTCACACAGACCATTTCTGATCGATCTGGACTCGGCTAATGGATGCTACGTGAATGGAGATGATGTGCCGCCCTCAAGATACTACGAGCTCCGATCTGGAGACACTTGCCAGTTCGGTGCCAGTACGCGTGAGTACGTGTTGCTCGATGAATCGGCGGCAACGTAGATGGAATTAGTCAGCGGTAGGCCCCGGTTACCGTTATGCCATATCGCGTCGAGTACGCGTCGACAGGGCGCGCTACCTGCAAAGGACCCAAGCCCTGCTCAGGATCAAAGATTGAGAAGAATAAGCTTCGTCTAGGCTCTCTCACTGAGATTCAAGGACATACGGTATGTATGACTTACTTACAGCAGGCCATGGCCTGGCGTCATTGGGGCTGGTATGTCACGCGAGCTAACCTGTAGCACTACGGAGCGAGTGTTGGCCAACATGCGAAAGGAGATTGAGGATGTGACGCAAGATCTTGATGGCTTCGAGGATTTGGAGGCTGCCGATCAGGAAAAAGTGTTGGCGGCCTTTGCTTTGGGTCATGTGCGCGAGGAGGACAAGACCCCTGCGCTAGCTGACAACGAGGAAGCTCGTGCATCGCAAGAGAGCCATAAACCTACTCATCCACGGCCAAGGAAACGCAAAGCGGCACATAAGGAAGACGAGGAAGAACCATATACCACACCACACGATGACAATGATGACGAGGACGAGCCTGAACGTCCCGATTTCCTCGACGAGCTACCCTCGAAGCGGACGAGAAAACGTACAGAACGTTTTGGTATGAGCCAGCCGTCTCGTCAGGCCAAGCGTAAAGCAGCCAGTGATGACGAGAACAAGGACGAGGACGAAGAAGAGGAAGAGGGAGAGGAAGAGGAAGAGGAAGAAGAAGAAGAAGACTCAGATGACAGTGATGCGTTCCGTGCGAGTGATACAGGGGACGAGGAGGACGACTTTGACGACGACGAGTAGCCAAGCCCCACCGTAGTTCTCACCCAACCTACGCACGGCCCTCGATCACGTGTCGTCTTCTTCCTCCATCACCATGGGTGTGCTTGGATTGACGCGATGGGCGAATGAGTCAGAGCGACTCGTTTCAAGCGAGCTGACGCTTCCTATCCCTAGTGATGCTGGTAATGCGCTGGAGAATGGAGAGCCCGTACAGCTGAACAGCGAAGGCGACTGGCTGGTCATTGACGCTTGGGCATGGATCCACTATGTCTGGCACTCCATGAACACGAACGTGTACCAGGGAGGTTCGTTGCTGCATTTCCGTGTCCATCTTATTAGCTGGATTGAGAAGCTTCGATCGGCCGGCTTCCACCTTGTGGTCGTGTTCGACGGACCTCGCCTGCACCAGAAGATCGGCCCTCTGCTGAGCCGCACGCAAAACTACGTGCGCCTGAACGCCAAGCTGATGCGTGCTGGTCCGAACTTGCGCACTGACCATGAGTTTGAGCATGCTCGTATGCTTCCTCGTGGCCTTACTCAGTGTGTTCAAGATGTTCTGCAGGCTTGTCAGGTGGAAATGATCATGGGTGCGGAGGAAGTGGACAGCCTCATCGCACAGCTGGCCGATGAGCGTGCTGGCTATGTGCTCAGCCGCGACTCGGACTTTTTGATCTTGTGCGGCAATGCACCCAAGTGCAAGGGCTACATCCCTCTTGGCTCCATCGAATTTATCGCCAAGGAAACGGCGCCCCCGGCGCCCGAGGCCCCGCCGGCGGACGATGACGGCTTTATGACAGTGAGCACGAGTAAGCGCAATAAGAAGGCGGCGCAACAGGCCAAGATGGCTCACCTGCCTTACGTGCTTCCGTCGCCTGTTCTGCCGCATCAGTCGGCGACTCTCAAGGAGACCTCTTTGCGCTTCCGATGCTTCTCTTCCTACAAGTGTGCAGAGCTTCTTAAGTTGCCCATGTCGATCTTGCCTGTGTTTGCGGCTCTGGTCGGTACGGACCACCGCACCAATACACAGGCCGAAGTCTTCAATGGCATGTTCCATGGTGTGCCCAACCGCATGCAGACAATTGCCACCTTGCTGGCGGAGCAGTACACGCGCATCAAGGAGGGAGGCGTACCGCCACCCCCTGTGTCCGAAGAGGCAGAGGACGAGCATGAGCTGGATATGGCGGACCCTGTCATTCGCCTGCTAGCCTGCACCTTCGACAGCATTGTCGACTTTGGTCGCAAGCGCCGCGGTGCGCCGTTGCCTGTTTCGTGGGAAAGCCGCAAGGAAATTGTGAACTCGATGCATGCTATGGCTCTCTCGTACATGCCTTCCCGCATAAGCGAGGTGATGGAGCGCTTCATGGCGGAAAGTGACCTGGCCGCTCTCCAGATGTACCAGAAGGCCTACTGGACGGGTCACTTTGACCAGGCGCTCGTGTCTGCGATGCTCGAGCGCATCTATATTGCCCGTGTCTTCTTGGAAGAGCCTGACGAACCTTCCGCCGAGCGTGTTGTCGTCCGCCCTATGCGGAAGGTCCTGTGGTCGATCCTCTTCTCGGTGTGGCTCACAGCCCATCCCGAGGAGAAGACCAAGATCGAGGAAGCGATGGAAGAGCTGGGTGTCGACGAAGCCTCGGAAGAAGTCGCTGAAGACGGCGAGGCCGAGGACGAGGAGAACGAGGAGGAGGAGGAAGAAAACGATGAGGACGACGATGAAGAGGAAGAAGAAGCCAACGAAGAGCCCGAGCCGGAGCCCGAGCCGGAAGAGTCGGGCCCTGCGCCTCTCACCTTCGTCACGGAATACACTCGCACAGAATACTCCCTGCGCAAGGAAGAAGTGCCGGTGCATGCGTTGCCTGTGCAGCTCGAGCAGATGGCGCGCTCAGCGCCTCTGCCTGCCTCTCTGGCCAAGATGGTGGACCAGTTTGTGGAAGCATATATGGCCAACCCGGATGCCGAGCCAGAGCTTGTGCAGGCGGCTGAGCTGCCGAAAGATGTGCGCAGGGACCTGTGGCGCTACACGCATCATGCCGACATCCCTGAGCTTGAACGCCTGCCTGAGGATGTGCGCTCGTTTGCTGCGGCCTTGCGCTACACGATTGTCACGAACCAGGAGCGTCTCGGCTCACTGCGCACGCGTCACAATTGGTCCATGCCGGAGATCCAGGCGGCTGTGTACGCGGCTTGCATTACTAGGCGAGTGAACAAGGAAGCGTCTCCCGAAGAGATGCAGTCTATTGTGGATGCGTACCCCCATGGCTCGCCGTCGAACCGTTCGATCTCGTTGAGCACCATGTTTAGCTTTGTGCTGCAGATGAGTGCACTGTTCACGCAATCCCTCGGCTTGGCTGATGAGCTTCCTCATGGCCGTCCCATGTGGGAGCCGCCGCTATTCCATGCGTGCCTCGGTTCGAGGATGGACCCCAATGCGAAGAAGACGCCCCCGAACGAGGCTTGGACCAAGTTTGAGGACCCCGAGCTGTGTGATACGCTGCTTGCGGTAGTGACGCACGGCCTCGAGGCCAAGATTGGTCGCACACGCACGGCCCCTGCACCCCAAGCCAAGAGCAGTGGCGGCCGTCAGCGTCGTCACCTTGGTATTCTGGAGGAGACGATGCTGTAGACGTCACATAATCCGTCGTAGCTACGAAGCCAATCTCGAAGCGGCCAAAACTCGCCGTGCGCGGCCAGTGGAGGTGGGTCAGCGCGCCCGAATAGGAACCCAATCCTGTCTAAGCGCGCTTCGCCGACGATGAGCCAGGCAGCAGGGGGGGCTTCAAAATGGTATAGGCCTCCCACCCCCACACTTTATGAGAGTGTAGGTGAGGAGCTAGATGCGCTGGATCTTGACGACGACGAGTTTTACACCTCGAAACAAGATGCTCTCGCTGCATGGTCACCCGCAGTCTATGCTGTCCAAGACGATTCCGACGATGAGCTGGCGGAGCGCTTCGATGAAGATGAAGAGGATATGCATGCTTATGGTATCCCTGCCGCTCGTGGCTGGCATCTAGATCCACGGTACGTGTAGTGTACTCATCGCAGTCTTTCGGACACGTTGGACTTTAAGACAAAGGTTTTGAAGATGTTCACAGAGGTGCTACAGCTGCCGGGCTGGACAGACGCGTTTGTGGCGCCATCACTCCTTCCTTTGGATGTGAAGAAACTCACATTGAAGCGTATTAGTGGCGCCTTGACCAATGCGGTGTTTTTCGTGGGCTACGAGGCCGATACACAACCAGCCCCACCTACGCTGTTGCTGCGCGTCTACGGCGTAGGTAGCGAGAATCTATTGTCACGTCGTACGGAGCTCCTTATCTTGCACACCCTTTCTAGCTTGTATGAAATGGGACCTCATATCCTGGGCACGTTTGCGAACGGGCGCATCGAAGGTGTGTAAAGAGGGATTGACACAGAATTCTACGATTGCGAGGGCATTGGTATGGACGGCTTTCGAAACCTTGAAACAACGCCCCAGGAAGGCCCAGCGTACTGGGTTGCGCGGCGTATGCGCGAGCTCCATGAAGTGCCTCTGGATGTTATGCGCACAGTGTTGGAGCAAGGCGACTTGAAGTCACCTAGCAAAGGTTTTGGCCGTGGCATTGAGAATCATATCATGGCTTCCAGTCACCGACCTCGTGCGCGGCGTCGACGCCACACGGAAGCCATGTCGCCGGAGTGGCAGAGTTACAGTTATTTTGCTCACCCTTCGCCAGGTCTCTTTCCAAATCACCGAAATACTTCGACCATGTCCTTTGACTCTTTGGCCACGAGCTATGACTCGCTAGCGAGTCCAAAGAGCATGCTTTGGACCCCTTCCAATCAGCCGTCCCAACCCTCCCACTCTTTGACGATGAGTCCACTCGCCCTAGGCCCGTCCTCTGCTCCGCCCGTCGCCCCACACGGTCCGTACCCTGGTGTATGGCGTCGTCTGAAGCGCTGGACTCGCGAGGCTAGCAAGGTGATCGAGTTGTTCAATCAGTTTGTCGCCTCGCCCGAAGGTCAAGTCGTGTGCGAGGCCTTTGGTGTAGAGACGCTGCCTGTCACTATTGGCAAAGAGCCAAGGAAGCCAGGTGCACGGTCTCATGACCTTCGTGCTACGAAACTGTACTTTGTCGATATGGTGCAGGCATTGTACGCAGTGGATCTTCCCATGCTCTGCTTGGATATTGCCGAGTACAAGCAATACGTGCGCACTTGGGAACAAAAAGAGGGCAAGAGTCGGCGTGTGTTTTGTCACAACGACTCGCAATGTGGTAATTTGCTGTTATTGCGCCCGGATGCGTCAGGTTTGCTGCCTGCTATGGCCTCAGGTATGCCGCGCACCGCAGCCATGTCGCCTAGCTCTGCGGACATGGAATCACCCACACTACGACCAAAATCTCGTTCCCGCTCACGCTCCCGTGTTCAACCGGCGCATCACCGCCTAGTGGTCATCGACTTTGAGTATGCTTCGCCCAACCCGCGCGCCTACGACATTGCCAACTATTTCCAAGAGTGGACGACAAACTACGTTCACCCTACGCACTCTTGGAGTATGCGAGTGCACAAGCCTTATCCGAACAAGGAAGAACGGTATAAATGGCTTCGAGCATATGTCGAACACGGACGCTGGCTCACAAGACGTGGAAGTGGGTCGTCCAAGCTCAGTACCCCTGAAAGTATCAGTGCAGTGTCCGATATGAGTCTCCCACCCTCGGTCACGGCCACAGAAAATTCACCCTCTGTGTCGCCTCGCCCTACCGCTCCGTTGTCCGCGCATGATGCAATTCGAGCGGAAGTAGAGCGGTTGGAGGAGGAAGTCTATGTATGGTCCCCAGCCATCAATGCCGTATGGGGACTCTGGGGCATTGTGATGGCTCGCGATGATATTCTGACGCTCATGGAAAAAATGAAGCAGCATGTGTGCATCACCCCTTCCGGTTGGGTGTTTGACAAAAAAGCTGCCATGGAAGCAGGACTGGAACGTGGTGACCCGAACGACTTTGACAACTTGCGCTTCTCACTTGACCGCATTGAGGTTTTCCGTGAGGAGCTGGATGCTCGTCAAGTGGGGTTGCAAGCACGACATGCTAGGCCGCCATGCGAGATATAGAACTGCCTAACTACCTATGCAACATGCGTGGCAAGGCGGCTGCTTAGGCCAGAGGCTCGTCCTGATTCTTGGACTCCTCCTTGAGCTCCTCCTTGACTTCCTCCTTGAGCTCCTCTTTGACTTCCTTGAGGTCATCCTTGGGCTCTTCCTTAGGTTCCTCCTTAGGCTGCTCCTTCTCCTCCTTAGGCTGCTCCTTCTCCTCCTTAGGCTGCTTCTCCTCCTTAGGCTGCTTCTCCTCCTTAGGCTGCTCCTTCTCCTCCTTAGGCTCCTCAGGCTGGTCCTTGACCTCCTTCGACGCCTCAGAAGGCACCAGATCGTCGACATCCTCCTGAGAACCTGACGCACCGCCAGCGCCGTGAACAGCCGCATCACGGGTGATCAGCTTCATGATTAGATCAAAGACTTCCTTCGGGACAGCTTTCTGATAGATCATGACAAGCTCCACGGGCGCAGGGTACACCTTCAGCGCTTTGAAGAACGCAATGGCAGCCGGAACGTGGTAGGCAGGGCCCTGGGCAAAGAGCGCCTCACCCGTAGCCACCTGCTCCATGAAGCTGGGGTTAGTCATGCTAAACGTACAAAGCTTCCTTCTCTTGGACACCGGTAGGAAGAACGCCGGGCTCAGCCACGTCCTTAACAGCCTTTTCAATCATCATGTTTTCTTGCTGGGCCGCCGCCTTGATCTCCTTCTTCGCAGCCTTCACAGACTGTTTCGACTGCTTGCGCAGCTTTTTGCGGAAAGCCGGGTCATTCCGACGTTTGTAGTCAAAGTAGAGGGCATAACCGACGGCGGCAGCTGCAAGCGCTGTCGCCGACACCGAGAGCGCTGTGCTAAATTTCATCGTCAGAAGAGGCTTTGACCATGCGATCCCTGCGTCCGCCTCGTCTCCCGGGGTCACGTGTCGGGTGCTTAGGCCACACCGGGGCGCGTCCAGGATCACGATGCGCCGTATGGAAGATAGGAACCCATTCCGCCGGGCTGCGAAGCCCTCTGTGGTGGGGATCCCTGCTGCAACATACCAACAGGCACCTGTACCCAGCAGAGTGCTGTTGACTCCGCTGCAGGCGCATTATCTGAAAAAAACACTCGTTAAGTTGCAACTCCAGCGCGAACTCCATCAGCTTCTTCGCCCAGATGCACTGGAATTGCTGGGCCCGCCGTTCCGCTCGTCTCGAACGATACCCCCGGAGCAGATGCCACTACTGCGTCATGTACTCCACGATTTTGTCTTGACCTTCCCATTCTTCGAGCAGGCACCCAATGACTTTTTCAGCAACAAGGTGCAGGTATTTGTCGAGCGCATGTTGGAGCGCAATATAATTTCCGTCAGCGAAGGCGATGAGTCGCCTTCAGGCATCTCTGGTATGGTGCAGCGGTCGGGAAAATACCTGAGCATGCTCATTGGATCGGGCTTACGAGTGCGCGGTGTGCAAGAAGACATCGTGCGTATCAACGATCAAGATCGCCAACGACTCTCAGCGCTCGATGCGCAACGAGCGAGCGCCATGGGACAAACAAAGTCCAACGTTTCACTCAATATTGTTGGAGTACGCACAGTGGTGGAACGAGGCCTTGTCCGCTCTCTCTCACACAACGAATTCCTTGTGCGTACCGAGTTTCAAGATCAGGCTACCGTGGTATCTCGGCGCTACAGAGACTTTGTCAAGATGCAAAAGGAACTGGCGGCCAAGTTTCCTTCCGCAGATCTTCCGGAGTTGCCACCCAAAGACCACAGTAGTATCAAGGTCAGCGGTATCCTCCAAGACGAAGACAGTGACGAATATATGGACATGACAGCCACCACGCCTAGTGAGCTTGTGAGAGAGAAGAACCGTCTCACACTCCGTGCCTACCTGCGCAGTCTCTTCTCCATCCCGGCTGTGGCGGAGAGTGATACCCTCCGCGCTTTTCTCACGGAGGCGCCGACGACGCTGACTTCGGCGGATCGTACGGATATGGAGACGCGCCGTAAAGCGGATGCCGTTCGAGAGGCAGAGCACAAAGAGTTCTCGGACAAATTGTCTGAGCGTGTTCGTGTGCTGCGCGAACACCTCGGCTCCTTCAAAGCGATGCTCATGGAGCCTGATGGCTTGAGCAGGGTATTTCAAACGATCCGTCAATGCCCTCAAGCTAGTCAGCTACCCCCAGAGTACCGTGTGTTGCTGGACTGGGCGACAGTCTCCATGGCGTCAGGCTTGTTTAGAATGTTTGTGGGGCAGGACTCGTCATCGAGCGCCTTTGCACAACTCAAGTACATGCACTCCGTCATGCCCTATTTCATGGTGCGCAATATTCTCAAAATTTCAAACCCTATCGCCATGATGCGATCTTTTCTGGACCTGTTTTTGGTGCAGCCTTTTGGTCAAAAGAGTTTGCTGCAACGCATGTTCACCGGTCGGCTTCAAGAAGAGATTAGCGAGATGAAGCAGTTGTCGCACAATGTACAGACCAAAGTGCCCGACCCTGTGCTGTGTCAAAAGGTAGACGTTTATCTGTCTATGACGCACGACATGCAACAGCTCTTTTGTGAACAAGCGGCAGCAGAACAGGTGGATGAACTGACTGTGGTGCTATGCTCGCCTCTTCATTGTGAACTGAATGAGCGACAATTACAGCGCGTCTCACGCGCTACAGCTGCGTACCGCGACCTTCAGCGTCAACGCAGACGAGCAGCCGCTCGAGGAGCATCAGAGCCCGAACCTAGCAACGACGATGCATGGTTGCTCGAAGACTTGTACGTCTATATGAATCTGCAACGCGCCATTCGACAAAAAGAGCAACTGGTGAGCCTTATTCATGATAGTGCCACCACCAATTTACTCAAAGACATTATCACCATCTTCTATGCTCCGTTGGCGCAAGTCTATCGCGCCGCCAACATTGGTGATACACTCGGAGACGTCCAGACATTTGTCAACGATTTGATCAAGACCGTGGAAGAGCACCAAACACGTACGTTGTTGTGACTAACCCCAGTGAGTGCATCGCAGCCGGAGCAGATGGTAGGCGCCTTTGTGAGCCTTGTCCAGCGCCATGAGCAAATGTTTTACAATTTTGTATACCAAGTTCATACCAAGGGCTCGAACCTATTCGCACGTCTGGTCAAGTGGGTCGAGCATTTCATCAACTATGTCCGGGACCCCAAGGAGCCAGAGTCTTGCGGCCTTGGGTATATCGATCTCGAGCGGTGTCTTCCTTCGCAAGGCGAAGAGCGCCAGCGCATCCTTCGCGAGGTCGATGGAGCGATACAACAAGCTTATCACCTCAAGCTACAACGTGAGCTGAAAATGCGACGGAAAATGGCCCATGCAGCAGTGACAGGGGCAGCCAACGAGCGTGCGGACGACGAAGCTTTTCTTTCTGCCATGTCGGAGAATTTCGGATTCGGCTCGTCTCTCCAGGACGAGGTGGCTGAATTGGACGATGACAGTGCTTCTGACCCTGAGTACGATGAAGATAACAGCGACAACGACACAGAGCCTGAGGAGGCGGATGCGCGTGCTTCGTTCCAGCAAATGCGTCGGGCACAAATGCATTCGACGTGTACGCCTCCTTCGACGCAGGCGATCGAACGTGTGCTCCCTCTGTTTGTCGAGCAGTTGGTGGAAAAACTCATGCACAAATAGAGTCAAATCTTCCATTTGCTATAGGAGGAGCATGCACATGTGCATCTACGGTATGATTACTCCTTCTTCTCTTCCTGAGCGCCGGCGTTGTTGTCCGACTGCGCACGGCTTTCGTAGACCTTCTTGAAGAGACCCAGCGAAGCCTGCTGCGTCTCGTCAATCTTGGCCTTGATCTCGTCGGCCTGGAGCGACTCGTCACCCGAGACACCGCGAGCGGCCAGCGCCTCCAGCTCCTCGACGAGCTTCTGCACCTTCTCCGCCTCGTCCTTCTCGATCTGGTCCTTGAACTCCGACATGGCCTTGCTGGTCTCACCAGCCACGCTCTGGGCACGGTTGGCCTCCTCGATCACAACACGGCGGGCCTTGTCAGCCTCAGCGTGCTGCTCGGCATCGTTGACCATGCGCTCAATCTCCTGGTCGGAGAGACCCGAGCCAGCGGCAATGGTCATGCTCTGGTCCTTGTTGGTGGCCTTGTCCTTGGCGCTCACGTTGACAATACCGTCCGCGTCAATGTCAAAGGTGACCTCAATCTGGGGCACACCCTTGGGGGCCGGGGGAATACCGGTCAGCTGGAAGTTGCCCAGCAACTTGTTGTCCTTCACAAGCTCACGCTCACCCTGGTACACCTGGATGTCGACAGCGGTCTGACCGTCAGCAGCAGTCGAGAAGACCTGGCTCTTCTTCGTCGGGATGGTGGTGTTGCGGTTGATCAGACGAGTGAACACACCACCCAAAGTCTGGATACCCAGCGACAGGGGCGTCACATCGAGCAGCAGAATGTCGGTGACGTGGCCAGCAAGCACACCACCCTGGATCGAGGCACCGATGGCGACAGCCTCGTCGGGGTTCACACCCTTCGAAGGCTCACGCTTGAAGATGTCCTTCACAGTCTCCAGCACCTTGGGCATACGGCTCATACCACCGACCATGATGACATCGTCGATGTCGCTGGCCTTGACGCCAGCATCGCTGAGAGCCTTGTTGCAGGGCTCCACGGTACGCTGGATCAGCTTGGCGATCATGCCCTCCAGCTGAGCGCGGGTGATCTTCGAGTTGATGTGCTTGGGACCAGTGGCGTCAGCGGTAATGTAAGGCAGGCTGATGTCGGTAGACGAGGTGCTCGACAGCTCAATCTTGGCCTTCTCGGCAGCCTCACGGATACGCTGGATGGCCATGCGGTCCTTGCTCAGGTCAATGCCGTTCTCCTTCTGGAACTCCTTGACCAGGTGCTCCACAATGACAATGTCAAAGTCCTCACCACCCAGGTGCGTGTCACCGTTGGTAGACTTGACCTCGAAAACACCCTTCGACATCTCAAGAATGGAGATATCGAACGTACCACCACCCAGGTCGAAAACAGCGATGGTGCCGCTGTCCTGACGGTCGAGACCGTAGGCCAGAGCAGCAGCGGTGGGCTCGTTGATGACACGCAGGACCTCAAGACCGGCGATGGTACCGGCGTCCTTGGTAGCCTGACGCTGAGAGTCGTTGAAGTAGGCCGGCACAGTGATGACGGCGTGCTTCACAGGCTTGCCAAGGTAGCCAGAGGCAGTGTCCTTCAGCTTGCCGACAATGAAGGCACCAATCTGCGAGGGCGAGTACTTCTTGTCGCGAGCCTCGAGCCACGCGTCACCGTTCGAGTGCGCCACGATCTTGAAGGGAACGTTGTCAAGGTCCTTCTGCACTTCCGAGTCGGTGAACTTGCGACCAATCAGACGCTTGGTGGCGAACAGGGTCGCCTCCGGGTTCACCACAGCCTGGCGTTTGGCGGGCAGACCAACGAGGCGCTCGCCATCCTTGGTGAAAGCAACCACCGAAGGGGTCGTACGGCCACCCTCCGAGTTCTCAATCACACGGGCCTGCTGACCCTCCATGATGGACACACACGAGTTGGTCGTACCAAGGTCAATACCAATAACGGGGCCATTGACCTTGCCCGAGTTGAAGCGCACACCCGCAGCAACGGGAGCACGGAGCGACTGCGACAGCAGGCGGCCCGACGAGGGCGCCATGCGGATACTACGCGAAAGAGCGCCAATCATGGTATATGGCGAAGCCTTAGTGTAGGTGGCAAACGAAGAAACCCCACCTCTTGTACGCAACGTGCACGCCCCTTCCGAAAGCCCCTCCGACTTCTTTCGCCTTCTGCGGCTTTCGGCCTCCACGTGGATGCCACGTGTGACCAGCGTCGTCGGTCGGTGGGCACGACCGAGGGTTCTCTTCACGTGAAGGTACGTACAGCGCCGGCGAGGTCCGGCTGGCAGCCAGAGACGAGAACATTAAGGCGTCCATGGTCACAGTCATGGAGGAGTTTACACTCCCATGGAGCTAGCATGATGTATGCTGGCGCCATATGATACGCGTCCACCACAGATACTTCTGAGGCTGCAGCCCTACCACGTGGCATGGCGGGTGGCCAGCACTGACACGAGGCCTTCGCAGCCAGCAGGGTTGATCACTTTGATTACCATATCTATGTACTTATGGTCGTAGCATATTGTAAAGTACCGAGCCTCCTTTTATTTTTGTCGCGCAAGGTATGACTCCCAAACGGACATCAATTGACGACCCACATTGGGTTCCAATTCGGTACCGTCGCGCGAGACCTTAATGAGTCGGTTGTCACGCCAAGGATTGCGTAGATTATGAATCTCTGAGAATGGAAGAGGCTGGGTGATTTTCCAGTCCAGAGAAAAAGGACGGCCCACTTGGAGTGTTCGTGACTCGTGTATGGATGTCTCCGATTGCGATGTAGGCGCATCCTTGTTTTCAGGATTCGTCATGATAGGCTCCTTGATCATGGCGGGAGAATCACCAGAAAAGCTGTTGTCTTCCAGCGATTGGTTGTGGCGCTTGGCTGAGGTAGAAAGATCCACATGCAGTTGGTGTTCAGCCCTGACAGAGGGAGTTGCTGAGACGGAAGAGCATAGGGAAAGGGTAGGGCTCGCACAATGCGTTTTGTCAGTGTGCTCGTCAGACGACGCCATGGTGGAAGGGTGACAGGTATCATCCAGCGATTGAGAGGCCAGCAAGTCTTCGACAGGATCCGACACCGTTTGCGTACTACCAGGGCTGCTAGTCATGTTGGCATACCCGAAGAATTGGCCACTGAAATTTTCGCTGAAAAAGAGGGTCACCACTTCACTATTGCGGAACGCTTGATCTAGCACAGGTTCATTATGCGGTTGTGTGGACCAAAGATGAGTTGTGAGAGCAGTCACTAGAGCATCCCGGGAGCGAGATTTGAGAATGAAGAATCGATGAGCAAAGAGAGGTTGACGCAAAAGGGATGAGTTGGTCGATGAGAACGAGCGTATAGAGTTGGCATCGGAATCGTCCGCCGGTTCCGTGTCGTCCTGGGTCGCTTGGTCCCTAACTTCCTGAATCAGCTTGCGCTGTTGCCGGTACCAATTAGCATGAACACCTTTTCCACGTTGGGCCGCCACACCAGCATATTCAGCATCCTCTAACTTCCGCGGACGGCACACGAGGCGAGGACAATTGGTCTTTGCTCGGAGCTGCTTCCCTTGAAAGTGAGTGCAAGCTTGATCCAGATGTTCCTGGGATTCATAATTCACAAAAGCACAGCTGGAGCGCGAAATTATAAAGATAGAGAGAATTCCATGGGACAAGCCTGGTGTGTTGGATGCCTCTGCCTCAGAAGACAAAGAGGGAATGGTGCTAAAGAAAGACCAGAGCTCGTCCAGCGTGGCATCCGAGGGGACGTTACCGCACCACATGACAAAGTTGGAGCGGGTCCCGTGAACTTGGTTCACCGACGTGGCGCCAGAAAGACTTTGAGAAGGAGAATCAGAAGTCGAACCGGCAGGCAGCGTCTCTGTGGCCACCAAGTGGACGTCAGGCGAAGCCACAGGCGGAATGATCTCAGGAACAGAGTCACGCGAGTCCGGGCCCCCGCTCGTAGCAACAGACGAGGATGTTGAGGAACGGGGCTGAGACGACGGTTTCCTTCTTCGATGAGGTCCACTACCACGCCGAGGTGGGGCGTTGGTGCCGTGATCCGCATAGGCAGTCCAATCATAAGGCGGCATGGGATAGCCCGAGGGAAGGGGCACAGGGGGACTTACCATAGGAGGTGCCATGGGGTGAGGTGCACCTGCGTAAGAGAAATAACGGGGGTCCTGGTATAGGTAATGCCCCATGCCCTCTCCGTTGGGTGGCATGGCAGGATGGAACACATGTGATCTTGGGTTCAACATGGTGGCATCGTTGGGACTGTGTGGACCAGAGCCGTTAGGCAACACGGGCGACTGCCCGCCGAACGGACTATGCTCAGCGATGGAGCCCGGCGAGGGTGTGGCGCCTGGTATAGCATGTGCCACAGGGAAGCCAACCATAGGGCCTGGATGGCAAAACTGGCGCTGGTACACTGTCATCGAGTAGTATACACCCATGGGAATAGGTGCCACCATCGTAGCGGGAGAGGGATACATGTCTCGAAAAGAGGCATCCTCGCTGAAATCAGCTGGTGTGGGATCTTCTGTGCGTGTATAAGAGGAGTGATCCATCGCGGAAAATGTATGTGGGTATCCCACCGATGGGTCTGGGGGATAATAACCGTAAAAGTAGTAACCTGGGTATGCCTCGGGAGCAGGAGTAGGAGCCTGTGTGTAAGACGACTCCAAATACGGCTCGTGTGCATTGGGGTGTGATCCGCCCATGGTAGCCGCATTCGAAAATGAGGGACGATTGGTGTTGCGTGACGACCGAGTGTCTTTTACGCCCGGTGCAGCATCGTTAGAAGAGGTGTCATCGTTAGTTTTAGATGCACCATGATTTTTGTTCGAGTTAGCGGAAGGCAAAGAATCCCTAGTATGATCTGTGGCGTAAGAGAAGTGTCGTAGACACACATACCTGCTTCAAACTTGCTTGTAGCACTCGTGTATGTTGCTGTACTTGCGAAGTTGGCCGATGTGTTATTTGAACCCTTGGACGCCTTTTGCATACACTAGGCAGGGTCCAGGTAGGAAGCCCGAAACGTGTCAGCGCACGGCAACGACGTAGGGAGTTCGAACTCTTTCTGCGAAGACCGCGAAGACAGAGCCGGCTGTCCGATCTACCCTGGTAAGTGCACAAACTAGAGAAAAGATTGAGCTAACTACCCCCCTTCTCCTGGCACCGCAGTCTTGAGCAAGACAAATTGACAACACTTCTTCCCAACCTACCCGGGAGAAGAACTACCAAACAAAATACGGGACCAATGACACCGCTCGAACGTCCATGAAAGACAGCCAAAGGCCCCTTCAGAGGCGATTTGTTGCTGCAAATAAGCAGCCTCCTGACACCCTCACGCGTCTACAGTGGGCAAATCGAAAATTGTGTTGCCTGATTACTACGACCAAAAAATAATCGTCCAATCAGGACGTGGAGAGGAGGGAAAGGGTCTGTTCCCAGTGAGACGAAACTATATTAGATGAAGGATCAAACCAATCATGGTGCTAATACTGACGGCGCAGCGGTACGTGGCTTCGTGCCACGTAAGCCTACATACCTACTCTAACCCTGACCGGGGGCCCAAGCCGCGGAGAAGCGAAATGGTCCAAGGACGGGCACGGAGAGGAATGGGGCAACTAGGACAAGTAGAGAAAACGTGAGAGGGCTACGGAGAGAGAGACCCAATCTTTCGTGCAAGGCAAGGGACAAGCGACAAGAGGAATGGGATTTTGCGAGGAACTATCCGTGGAAGGGCTTGCGGGGGAAGGAAGGACCCTGAAACTTGCTATAAAAAAAATTACGCTTTCACACCATGACCAAGCGAGGAAGAGGAAAAAGGAAGGTCCACGCGGGGCTCGAACCCGCAACCCTCAGCTCGCCCCTATACAGTGTGCATAGAAGGCTGATACGCTACCATTGCGCCAGTAGACCCAAATATCGCCGTTTATTGACGTATTCGCCTCCAAAACGACGTGGATACAAGTGGAGGTGCGACGACCCAGCGCGCGTCCCTGTCCAGTACACCTTGTCCACCAAGGATGGTGTCGGCGGAGGAGCATGAGCAGGTTATCACAGAGGAGTGGGAAGTCCTCGAAAGCATCTATATGGATGAATTAGAGCGTATGTGCAGTAGACATCTTACCACAGACATCTCCCGAGAGCACTTGCGGATCCAAGTAGTGCCCGAAGACTACGAAGCGAGCAAGAAGGATCCTGTGCTGACACTCGATGTGCGGTACACAGATGCATACCCAGACGAGGTGCCTCTCCTGTGTATCCGTGTCGTGGAGGATGAACGTCAAGTACTTGGTGCGCCGCCGCCCACAGAGGAGGCAGGGACGGAAAATGACACCGAAGCATCGTTCGAGTCAGACGCACGCGAAGGCGTGCAATCCTTGCTGCAAGGGCTCGAGCAAGTGGCTCAAGAGTCACTGGGAATGCCTATGGTGTTTAGTTTGGCCTCGCACTTGCGCGAGTCGCTCACCGACTATATGACAACGCAGGCGCAGGCGGCCGAAAAGGCCGCCAACGAAAAGCGCGAGGCGGAGCTGCGTGCCGAAGAAGAAAAGTTCCGTGGCACAGCTGTCACTGTAGAACGCTTCCGTGCGTGGCAAATCGAGTTTATGAAGAAGCGTGAGGAGCTCAAGGCACGAGAAGAGGAGGCCTACATTGCTACGCTCACGGCCAAGGAGCGCGAAGAGTACCGACGCATGAAAGCCAAGCCCACAGGGCGCGAACTGTTCACCAAGCCGGGTGCAGGTGTCGAGGAGGAGAAAGACACCGACGACGCCGTGCAGGAAGTCGACTGGAGCTTGTACTCGCGTGAAGAGCGGGAGAAGCAGGCGCGTGAAGAGGAAGAGCTCGAGACAGCGGATGGATTTGTCGAAGACCTTGATGACTAGCTAGACACCCGCACATAGGCCGCATCCAGCGATGCAAGTGCTGTTTCGATCCGAATATCGCTCGCCTCTTTTCCGCTAGCGTCGCTGGAGAGGGCATCGCCCAACACCATGACGCCTTGCACCTGATCCACATAGCTGCCGGGCGGGAGCTGCGCCTGCGCCAGGAGGCGTGCCAATATCTTTTCGCACACGTCCGCATCAAGTTGGGCATGCGCAGCCAAGCCCACTAGTGGCACAGCAGAGAAGGAGCGTGCAAGCGCACACAGCGTATGTTCGCTCATCGCGAGTGCAGCCGCTGAGAGGCCAAACGACGCGGGCGCAAGATGGCAAGCATGCCACACAGGCGCCAGTGTATGGGTATCCACTGGCCGCAAAGCCTGGCCGCGAGCCGCGCGGTGCAGCGCCGTAGCAAAAGGCCATGTCCAACTGCGATCGTCCTCTGCCAGCTGGTGCAGCAGCTGCGTTCGCGCTGCGCTTGGCGAGGCAGCGAGCGCATGCAGCGCGGCAAGCTGCGTCATCGTGTTCTGCTCCGCTGCAGCGAGGCGTGGGCTCTGACCCAGTTCCATGCAACGCTGTGCCGCGTCACAGAATCGCTGCTGCGATGCAAGAAGGTGCGCCTGGCACAGGCAAAAGTCGTGCCACAGGGCCTCGTCATCTCGGACTGTATGAATCGCTGCTTTGGCGCTCTTGAACGCATGCTCGGCAGCCGCCTCGTCGCCCGCAGCGAGCCACAGCTGCACCACTTTCACACACAGGGCCGGCCACGATGCTTGGCGGGCCGCACGCACGGCCTCAGGTGTACAAGCCTGTAGCACGCAGGCCGCCTCGCGAAACCGTTGCAGCTGTTCGAGTTGCTGGGCGTGCCATTGGCGCCACGCCACAAGCTCGTCGTCCCAGAGCGCAGTGTGCGTCTCGAGCTGCGGCACGATTAGAGGCAAAATCTCATCACACATCGTCGTAGCATCGTGCAACGGACTGGCTTCCACCTTGCTCGCATGCTCAAGTTGGGTGAGCAGCTCAGGCACAAGCCGACGACCGACAAGGAGGCCTGCACCGGCCGTATTCACGCGGTGCAAAAGGGCGCCGCGTACGTACGCTTCGAGCAGAGTAGCTAGGTCGTGAACGTCACGCACCTGTAGCACATCATCCAAAAAGGCTGCATACGCCGCCAGGCGCTCGGTGCTGCTTGATATCGCCGCCACCTCCGCGAGGCGCGCATCGAACGACATGACGAACGCAGGGGCCATGCAGCGCGCGAGCGCCGTTCGTTCTGCGTCGGCCGAGCTGCCCCCTGTTCCAACGCCTCGCCTCGATGCAGCTGGAGGCAGGCGCACGGCCAAACGTGCCGGCGTGCCTGGGCGCCAGTGCCGGCTGGCCGCGCATACAGCGGCTTGCTTCTATTATGGAGCATAGTGTGACAGCGCGTGTCGCCGCGGCGACAGAAGCTGCGCAGCTCCTGCAACAGACCTGGGACACCGAGCGCTTCCGGGCGGCGTGTGCCGTGCGGGGCACACCGTGCACGGCGGACGAGGAGGCATGGATAGCCCAGACCGAGGCTACGGTGCAGGAAGCACGCGCTGCACTCTTATCCGAGCTCAGTGCGTGCCAAATGAGTGGGCCCCGCGACGCAATTCGTCGTGCCCATAGGGCCTTGGGCGACCACTTTCGGCAGTGTGGTCGCTTCCGCGAGGCACTCGCTCACTATGAGAGTGCGCGCGAGTATGCAGCAGAGTATGACCCTGTGTTCCAGGCTGCGTTCGCGGCGATGGAGACTGCCTATGACGCCACGGAGCCGGCTCGAGTGCTGAGCCATGCCGACCAAGCTGAGGCGGCCCTTGACGCACAGGCACGCAGCACAGCGCAAGACCAAACCATTGTACGTGCACGGCTGCAAGCCTTCCGCACGCTCGCGCGGTGGGCGCTCCTGCCACTGCCAAGTTGTGCACCTGCCTGGCCGGAGCCCGTGAACGAGATGTTCGACGCGTACAGCGACATCCTACCACCGTGCTCCTGTGCTTGGTATGCCATCCTATGGGCACTCGGCGCACCGCCCGCCCAGCAGCGGGCCCGTGTCATGGAACTCCAGCGCAGTGCCGCGTTTCAGGCATGGACGCTGCACGCCCCTGCACCGGCGCGCGTGCTGGCCGCCTATCGACAAGGCGCATGGACCGAGTGCGTAGCTATGCTGCACGATGCCATACCCGTATGGGCTTGGGAGCCCGCACTAGGCACCGCGCGCGCGCTCGCATGCCACGAAGCACTTGTACAGCAGCTGCTCGCGCGGTATCTTGGCGCGTACCGTCGTTTGACGCTCAGCGCCATGACGCGCGTATTTGGCGACGCAGCCTTGTCTTGGTTGATGCAGCTTATGGAGGCAGGACACATGCATGCGCGCGTGGATGTCGCTGCCCAGAGGGTCGATATGCTCGACGAGACGTATCCGACGCTTGCCACTGCGCACCGCATATCCCAGCATGTCGCCTTGCGGCGCCGCAAAGCGCTCCTTTCACGTCTGCCGCCCATCGTACCAGCGGCGCCTTGATCACGTTGGCCAGCCACGCGGCGAGGCGGACAGCCCTTGATGGGCCGGCGAAGTCGGCGCGGCGGCGTCGGCTCCTGCGGCGGATGCCGCTGCAGGCGCGGGCCATGGCACAGGCGCGGCACTGTCGGTCCATGGGCCTGTCCAGCCCCACACACTGGCCAGCGCCTGGTTCGTGGCAGGCCACGAGCCCGTGGACAGGGATGCCTCGGCAGGCGGCCAGGCGCCCGTCGTTGTGGGCGCCTCGCGACCTGCCTCCACGGCTTTCATAGCGAGATCAATCGGGTCGTCGGCGTCGTCGCCGGCGGCACGCACCATGAACAGACCACGCGCATCACTGAAGGCAAGGCCACATGTATCAAATTCAGCCATGACCTTGGTATCGACCAACACATCCAAAATGCGCGCATAGTCCGAGCCAGCCTGGGCAGGATCCGCGCGCATTTGCGTGGGCACGGCGTACTGCGACTCGTCCGTAGGGTGCATGGTACGACGAATCGGGCCAAGATCACGTACATCGTCGTCTTCCATCACATGGACATACACCGTGCCGGCCTCATCCACGTCGCGCGCATTCGGCAGCAAGTCGAATGGGTACGCAGCGCGAATCAAATTCACAAGGTCCACAAAAGCGCTCCAGAAACTGTGGCAGCGCGCATCCACGCCGCGCTGCATGCACGCCAGGCGCGCCACGCCATCGGTCGCGAGGCTCGAGGCGGTGGTCGCTTGGTCCACGGCCTGTTGCAGCTCCTCGGCGGCATGAGTCGCGTGTGCACGGCATGCATGAATGTACTCCAAGTGCCCTTTGACCCACTTGAGGCCGATACGCACGGCAGGCAGCGTGCGGCGTAGCACGCGGCCCACAGGCAGCAGCTGCGGTTCGCTGGACGACGGCTGGGCTTGCAGTATGGTCACGAGCTCCTGCCGCACCACCACAAAGAGGGCCGCTAGGAGGCCCAGGACATGAGTCACAAGCATGGTCTCCCAAGCCTTGCGCACATGCTCTTCGAGCGCGGACGCATTTACATGACGCGAGTACGGCGCGCCCGTAGAAAAGGGCAGGCGCGACGAAGGCGGTGCACGCCACAAGCGCGCCGTCCACGAGGCACAGATGCCAGTCACAAGAATACGCAAGTAGTCCACAGCACGCAGCTCATGTGCATCGGTGAGGGTAAGAAGCTGCCGCAAGAGCGCCTCATTGAGCACACACGCCACATCCAGGTCCGCTTGGAGTGCGTACATGCTGTGTAGTTGCACAAACAAGGTGAGCCACTCGTGCGCCGAGTCCCAGCGCACACTGACTTGGGGAATCGGCACGCGGCGCGCGGGGCTATCCTCGAACGACGCCTGGCGCCACGCCGTGAGAATGTCGTCGCGACTGGCACACGCAAGCCACGACTCTAGGGCCTTGTCGAGCAAACGATGGAGGTTGAAGCGCGCCTTGTCAAAGGGAACCCGCACGCACAGCGCGCGGTAATATTGGTACATGGCACCAAACGTGTCGCCGACAAACAGCGCCACCACAGCCAGCTGGTTGGATGGGTTGCCATGGTCCGGAAGCAACAGATGCGCCTCGTGGTAGAAGCGCAACGCCGCTCCAAAATCGTGCGGGGCAGGCTCGCCACCTGCACCGCGGCGCCGCGGGGCGAGCGCGGGGGGAAGCACAGCATGCATCTCGCGGTAGCGGTGCAAGTCGCCCATGTACGTGAGCAGGCGCTGCAACGTTTCAAAGAGCTGATGGCGGTACGCAGGCACTTGAGCTAGATCCATCGTCTCAGGACTCGCAGTGCCCTCTTCCCCACCGCCGCGCAGCAGACCCAGGCCCTCGACAATGGGGCGCGCTTCGCGTAGGTCAAACAGACGCACGAGTCGCGCAGTGAGACTCTCGTAGAACACAAGCTCCTCCCCGATAAAGCGGCGTAGATCACGCAGCACCCGCTCCAATCCATGCAGCTTCGCGCTGCGCCGCTCCGACTTGGGCGCGTCGCCCTTGGAGGTGGGCGCCGCACTCGCCTCGCGCTCCAAGCGCGCGAGATACGCGCGCAGCGCAGCAATCACCGAATAGGTGGTATCCGCCCAGATCATAGAGTCCACGAGCTGGGCCCCGCGCGTAAATGGACAGGCGATCAGCAGCGCCACGTACGCCTGGCGCAACGCCATACGCGCCGCGGCCACTTCGGCATCGTAGGGCTCTGGCACAGTGCGCACCGCACCACTGTGGGTAGTTCGCACGACCTCTTCTAGTTTCTGCTTGCATGCGCGCGCCTCTCTGCGCAGGGCCGCCGCATCGGCGTCCCTCACGCAGCAGACGTCGGCGTTCATGGCACGTCGTGTCGCCCTGTCGTCCCTGCGCCTCGCCGGGTGGCGTGGGCCTCCACCTTCACGTGATGGCATTTTTTTCGCGCCGCCGCCCACGGACGGTCGCTGCCTTGTGCGCTACGCATGTCGGACCCGTTTTTCCAGAAGAAACGCCAGCGCACCCAGAAGGGGGCGGCGCGCCCTCACAGGGAAAAGGCGCATGACTCGGACTCGGACGATGGTGCCGGCCTCGATGCTATTGAGGACATGGATCTGCGCCACTCGTTTGACGAGCCAGCCGGCGACGAGTACCGCGAGACGCCCGCGGAAGCCAAGGTCCGTTTGGCGCGCTTGTACCTCGATGGCCTGCGTGAAAAAGAAGAAGATACCATCGAAGGCATTGATGCTGCGGCCGTGGATCGCGACAATATTTCTGCACGGCTGCGTAAAGACGTGGAAGAAGGCAGTGGGCGTCTGCATGTACGGGTCGCCGCGCGTTTGCAGGCGCCCCATCCCGACGATCTACTGGCGGTGCAGGGACACCGAGCCGCTGTGACATGTGCACGCACAGGCGCCTCGTCACCGTACCTGTTCACCGCCGACAAGGACGGGCGCATTGTCCAATGGCACCTGCGCGACGGCTCTCAGGCTTGTGTATTGCCGCGCGCCTCGGCAAGCGCACCGATACCCACCTCCCACACCAGCGGCGCTGCGCGACGGCGCGCGCGTGCGCGACAGGCAGAGCAGGGCAGTGCCTATGCTGGGCACGTCACGCTCGCCCCGGGCGAGGGCCACGAAGGCGGTGTGTATGCCCTGGCCGTCAGCGACGATGGGCAGCTGTGTGCGTCGGGTGGCCAGGACCACTTTATTGGCATTTGGCGCACAGCACCGCACGCGCCCACGCAATTTGTGCGGGCGCTGCGGGGCCACAAGGACGCTGTGCGGGCGCTTGCGTTCCGTCACGGCACGCATGAGCTGCTCAGTGCGTCGTACGACCGTACGGTCAAGCTGTTCGATGCGTCGCAGCTGAGCTACATTGAGACGCTCTTTGGCCATCAAGAAGCGATCCAGGATCTGTCGTGCCTGCGTGCGGAGCGAGCCGTCACGGTAGGTGGGCGCGACCGGACGTGCCGATTATGGAAGATTCGCGAAGAGAGCCAACTCGTGTTTCGCGGCGGTACCCGCAGCAAGGCCCAGGCGCTCCTCGAGGGCGGGGACCTCGTCGATACCCCTACCAAGAACGAGGTGCAAGAAGGCAGCATCGACTGCGTAGCGATGATCGATGACCACCACTTTGTGAGTGGCAGCGACAATGGCTCCCTGTCGCTCTGGTCGGTCGCGAAGAAGAAGCCGCTGTTCTCGGTGCACGCCGCGCACGGTTGGCACGAGCATGGACATGCGACAGAAGGCCTGCAGCGCCTGCCGCGCTATATTACGAGCGTCGCATGCCTCCCCTACGGCGATGTATTCGTCTCTGGCTCGTGGGATGGTGTCGTGCGTGTGTGGGGCCTCGACGAAGGCCTCCGCTCGTTCCGCCTGCTGTTCGAGCTTCCAGCGCCTGGCGTGGTGAACAGCTTGCAGCTGCTTACCCCGGAGGTTGAGCACATGGACGACTACCCTGTGGTGCCCGCGCTGTGGCGCCGCCGCGGCGGCCTCGACGCGCCGCTCGCCCCCAGCGCCTCGGCCTCGACAGGCAGCGCGGCGCCGAAGCGCACGCGCCGAGCAGGCCTCACCAAGGCCGATGGGCGCGTGCTGGGGCACAAGGAGAGCATTGCGCCCTTGCTCCTGGTCGCCCTCGCCCCCGAACCGAAAGCCGACCGCTGGCTGCGCGCCGCGGCGCCGGCGACAGGCGCCCTCGTCGTGCCGCTGTGGCTCTCATAGCACGTGATGTAGCGGCCCGTCGTGCCCTGTGCTCCGTCGTCATGCAGCGCCCGTGGGGCGGGATCAACGAGGGCGTGAGCGCCAGCTTTAACCAAGATTTTAGCTGTGTGGCGGTAGCGACGTCGCATGGCTACTCCATTACGAACTGCGAGCCATGTAGCTTGGTGTATGCCAAGGGTACGCACGCGACACTCACACCAGACACGGGCCCCATCGCCCTGGTAGAAATGCTCTTTTGCACCAGTTTGATTGCTGTGGTGCCGGAGGCCGATGCCGCAGGCACACAACGGCGGCGCTTACAGATCCTGAACACCAAGCGGCAATCGACGATCTGTGAGCTCATGTTTCCAGCGCCGATTCTCGCCGTGCACCTAAATCGGCGGCGCTTGGTGGTGGTGCTGCTTGAGGCGTTGTACGTGTACGACATTAGCAACATGAAGTTGTTGCATACGATCGATCATTCACACAGTCTCTGTGCGCTCTCGCCATCGTCCGAGTCGTGCTTTCTTGCCTATGCTGCACGGGAGCCCCGCACGGACGCTGCAGCGCCAGGCCTTAGCAGCCATGTGGTGCTGTACGATCTACTTACGCTGAGCATAGCAAGCGTGGTGCAGGCCCATCGCTCAAGTCTTGCATGCGTGGCGCTCAATGCGAGCGGTACGCTGCTCGCCACCGCCAGTGAAAAAGGCACGGTGGTGCGTGTGTTTTCCGTGCCCGAGGGCCGCTTGCAGTACCAGTTCCGCCGCGGCTCGTACAGCGCACACATTTACAGCATCACATTCAATGCCGCGTCCACGCTGCTGTGCGTGACATCGGACTCGGACACGGTGCACATTTTCCGGCTCTCGCCTGCGGCGCGCATCCATGAGCCGGACGCCGCCTTGGCCGCGAAGAAGCGGCCAAGCCTGTTCACCGCGTGGCAAAGGCAGGGCGCCGCCGTGGCCAACGCTTTGGGCACCTACCTGCCCGCGACATGGACGGATGTGTGGGAGCCAACGCGCGATTTCGCGTGGCTGAAGCTCCCCAGCGCTGGTATGCGCACGGTGGCGGCCGTTAGCAATACACTGCCGCTCGTGTTTGTGCTTACGCACGATGGACGACTGTGGACGTTTGCCCTCGACTTGGATCATGGTGGCGAATGTTCTTTGGTGAAGCGTACGTACGAAAGACTCACATCAGAGCACGCTCTGTTGCATGCGCCCAGCTATAGCACCTAGATACCCTTAGAGCTTGCCGAGCAGCTTTTCCAGCTCGCCGTTCTGCTGTGCACGCAGAAGATCGTCGCAGCCACCGAGGTGCTGGCCGTGCACAAAGATGTTCGGCACAGTGCGCTGGCCCGTCTTCTGCTGCAGGTACGCCTGGATGTCGGCACCCTCGTTCGTCTGGTCGAGCTCGACCGTGCCGACCTGCGCAGCACTCAGGTTCAGGCCCGAGATGACCTGCTTCGCGCGCGAGCAGTACGGGCAGTACGACTTGCTAAAGACGGCCACAACGTGGTCGCTGATCAGTTTCTGCGTATGTAAGTGTGTGCCACGTACTTCGGCAATCTGCATCGCAGCCATGGTGGCAAAAGGATCGACGGACCAGGGGCGAATCGCACGTGATAACCAACGGCGCACGGCGCACCGAGGCGAGCCCAAGTCTATGGATACAAAATACAAAAGTTGTTGCGCTGCGCTCCCGCGCGCAGTTCGCGCTTTTTAAAGATAGTGCCGTCCCAGAAGAGCGAGATATCGTGGTGGCCCGCTTCCGACGCTTTGGGGTCCCGCTGCTGCAAAAGCCAGCGCGTGAGGCGCAGACTGTCCTCCTGCCGAACAACATCGTAGCCCATCGACTGCACAATAGCACGAAAATGTTCGTGCGTCATGTAGCGGCTGTTGGACACGCAGGCGAGCGGCAGGACCACATAGACATAGCCGCCTGCGCGCAAGTACTGGTGCGCATGCATGAGCATGGCCCCACGGCGGTGCAAGTCGCCCACAAAATTGAGGACGAGCGACAATCCAACGACGTCGTACGTTTGGGCATCGTCCATGGGCACCGGAAAATCAAAAAAGTCCGAGGCAATCACATGCTCGGCACGCGGATGAAGGTCGATGCTCGTCGCTTGCACCAGGCCAGGCCAGGCAGCGTACGCGGTGCCGGCAATGGCGCCGACATCCAGTAGCTGGATTTTGCGGCTAAGCGGCCAAATCTCTTTGAGCACCTTGACGCACCATTTTCCCGATTCCCCGCCACGTAATACGGCACCTCCTGTTGTGCTTTGATCCTGGTAGGCAGCGAGGCCGCCCAGCGCACGCTGCTCTGCAATCAGACGCGCTCGCTCGTTTGGCGGCGCACGCGCGATCTGCTTCTCTAGCGCATGGTACTGCGCGATAATTTTGGCATGCTCCGTTGCTGACGCAGTACTTTTGGCAACTTTGCGGTGCTTCGCACCCCCCCGCTTACCGCGAGGCCGAACGAGTCGCTGGCGACGACGGGGGGCGGCCACGGCCGGCGGCTCGGTCATGGTAGGTGGAGGGCGAAAACGGGCCCATTTCTACGAAAGCGTTACGTACTGGCCATCGGGCGTTTGCTTCGTCACACTGCCATCGTCCATGCCAAAGTATGCCGCTTTGCACAGGCCATTGAATAGACCGACTTCGACTACACCCGTGATCAGCTTGAGCTGGCGCAGCAGGTAGTCAGGGTTGCGCATCGTGGCCTGTGGGAACACGGCATCAATGCACAAGTTGCCGTTGTCGGTGACCACGGGGCCGGCCTTGGCGACGCCCATGCGGATGTGAGCGTTCGTGCTACCCAGCTGACGGATACGTCCAAGCGCTTTCTGCGCGGCGAATGGCGCCACCTCAATCGGAATGCCCTTCGTCCAGTTGTCGCCCAGGACCTTGGACATCTTGCGGTGGTCAGCGATCACGATCATCTCCTTGCTGCTTTCGGCGATGACCTTCTCCTGGAGATGGCATGCACCACCGCCCTTGATCAGGTTCAAGGCGAGGTCGACACTGGCATTAGTCGAACGACGTACTCATCCGCGCCATCGATCACAATGTCCAGCTCCGGGCATGTGTCTACATCCGCGAGTCGAAGTCCTGCTGTGAGTCGTGTGCACGTACCTCCTTCAATAATCAATGTCTTGGCCTGCAAACTCGTCGGCACAAACAGGCGAGGCCCATTCACCTCCGGGCCTTGCGCCACGATGCGCTCCACAGCGTACACCACCGTGGAGCCGGATCCAATGCCAATATGACGCAAATGAGGCTTTACATGCGCATCCACAGCAGCAAAAGCGGCAGAGCGCTTTGCTTTCTCAATCGTAGAAAGGCTCGAAGCGGCCATCGTCTGCACGAAACGAACCAACCGCACGATGAAAGAACGGCGTGGGATCCAAGGCGCGGGGCGCCGCGCCTGCTCTGCTTATTCAGCACTCGTCGCTTTTTTCCTGCCACGACAGCGCACGGATATGGACGGCGTTTGGCACCCGACCGCGGAAGACGCGCAGGAGCCCGAGGATCTTCGGATTGCTGCAGACGATGTCGATATTGATGTGACGGAAGGGGGCGTAGAGACGCCTATGGATGATGACGAAGAGCCGGACGACGAGGATGTGTTTGAGGACAACTCCATCGCCGCGTTCTACTCGCACCGCCAGTCGGTGTTCTGCGTGAAGCTGCACCCCCAGTACCCGAACCCGCCGCTGGCTGTGAGCGGTGGTGAAGACGATGCGGCGTGGATTTGGAACACGATTGATGGCTCGGAGGTGGCGCATCTCACCGGTCACACCGATAGTGTGGTGGCGGTGGCGTTCAGCAACGACGGCAACATGGTCGCTACCGGCGGTCTGGATGGCCGCGTACGTCTTTGGCAACGTCAAGACGATGAATACAAGACATGGACGTTCCTTACGAACCTCGAGGGTCCCTCTGAAATTGTGTGGCTCGAGTGGCACCCTCGTGGCCCCGTCTTGGTGGCCGGCTCCTCGGACACGACGGTGTGGATGTGGAAGCTGCCGTCCGGCGCCGAGATGAATGTATTCAACGGTCACACAGGCTCGGTGACGTGTGGACGCTTTACGCCCGACGGCCGGCGCCTCGTGACGGGCAGCGACGATGGCTCGCTGATCGTGTGGGACCCCGCGTCGGGTGCCCCGTTGGCGAAGCTCAAGGACACCAACACGCGCTTTGCCCTAGATGGTGGTATCACTTCGCTCGCTGTGAGCCCGGACAACAAACTCATCGTCGTGGGCGGTGCAGCAGGCGGTGTGCGTGTTGTCAGCATAGCGAACCTGGAGCAGGGCGCTGCGGCTCAGGTCGTCGGAGCGCTGGATGCGCACGAGGCTGGGGAGAGTGTCGAGACTGTCGAGTTTATTGATTTGTTGCCGTCGGAGGGCGCTGGCTCGATGAGCGGTCCTACAGCACGCACGTCTACGCATTTGGTCTCTGCTGCTACCGACGGCCGGGTCATTGCATGGGACTTAGCGCAGGGCAAGATGCGTGGGGAGGCGCGCCATGAGGCGGCCGTCACCAAGCTGATTGTGCACCCGTATACACCGCTTTTCACAACGAGCTCCATGGACCACCGATTGCGGACGTGGGACGCACGCACGATGCAACTCGTTGGCACACAGCATGGCTTTACCGATGGTGTGCTGGATGTGGCTGTGGGCGTGGATGATGGCATCACGCAAGGCGCCGATACGGGCGGTATTGGTGCCTTTGTGGACCCCACGCGGTCCAAGGGCTACAAGCTGGTGGGGGCAGGCGACGAGGGTGTGGCGCTCGTTTTCCGACTTACTTAACAGCATCGGCTCTGTGTGTTGTACCGCCCCCATGATACAAGGCCGCGCGTGGCCGGGCGCTCTGTGTCTGCGAAACTAAAGTGGCTTCCTGTGCTGTTACGCGGCAGGAAGCGATCGCCGTACGCAATGCCCGAGTCGATGCGCTCGGGATCCAGCGTGCCGTCACTCAGACCCAGTAGGACTGAACGCGCAGCAAGAATAAACGGTACATCCACGTTCTCGCCCGTGAGCGAGGACGTTTCTGTGAACAGGACGCCATGCTGCGCAGCCCATCGACTTGCCTCCAGGGTAGCCACCTCGCGCTCATCCGCTTCGCGGTCGAGTTTGTTGCCCACAAGGACCGTGACGACCTGGGGCGATGCAAGGGCCCGCACATCGTCGAGCCAGTGGGTGAGCTCGGCAAACGTGGCGTGTCGGGTGAGGTCATAGACAAGTACGACGATAGCCGCGCCACGATAGTAGCTGCGTGTGACAGAGCTGCATCAGTCACAAAAACGCACCGAAATCGCTCCTGTCCCGCGGTATCCCAGATCTGGAGCTTGACGCGCTGGTCGCCCACGGCCACAATCCGGCTCACCAGCTCCAGGCCAATGGTCTGCGCCGCTTGCGTCCGCGCTGGGTAAGTGGCTGACTACGTACCCTCCCGCGCAAAATGGTGCGCCAAACAACTCTTCCCCGTACCTGACTCGCCAATCACAATTACTTTCAGGAGAAAGTCATACGAGCACGCGTCCACACCGTCCGACGAGCGCTCGCCGCCGGCGTGCATCGCGCCCGTACCACGCCCTCGACGCCGCGGCGCGCGCACGACCCATAATCACGTGATGTAACGCGCACAGGCGGTGTAGATGTTGCTCGCTCGCGCCGTGTGTTGATCGGCCGTGGGCGCTCCCAGGGGCTTCGAGACGGCAATGGCCATGTCGTCCCAGTCTGTGGCGCCGCCTTCGCCCCAGCTCGATGCGATGATGAATCCACCTGAGGCCGAGGCGCCGGCGTCTCGCTCGTCGCGCCGCTCATTCCGTGCGCGCATGTCGGACACGATCCAACGCGCGCGCGGCCGCTCGGCCAGTCCAGCGCGGCCAGAGCACCAGGACGTCGAGGCGCCAGCGAGTCCGAGCAAGGGACTGCGCGTGAGCAAGCTGCTGCGCCGCTCCTTTGATATGGCTCGTAGCACGTCGCCCGGCCCCGGAACCTCGCGCAATCAGGATGTTGTGTACAGTTACAATGCACCCCCCTTAGAGGTGCCCGACCTCCCTGACTGGCAGCTGTACGATGGAACGAGTGTCTCGCAGGATCTCGATAAGATGATGGCGCAAAAAGAGACTCTAGCGCCGCCCCCGCCCGCCGAGCCGCTGCCGCCCTTGCAGCCGCCCCACATGGCGGCTCATATGCATTTCCAGCCAGGTCAAGTTATTTCGTCACCGGCGATGCAGCCCATGTTGCCTGCATCGGAGGAAGCACCGCCCCCTGCGCCGGTGCCGCCTGCTGACGAGGTGCCATGGAGTATGCCGCCCGGCGAAATGCCTCTCTTTGGACAGACCCGGCAACGCTCACGCACCCCGCGCGAAAGTGTAGGCACCTTGCCAGCGGCATCTTTCCATCGTCGTCCATCGTCACCTGTGTCGCCAGCTCTAATGGACGCCGGGCGCTACGAGTCAGATATTGTGGATGCGTATGCAAACGAGCCACCCCTGCCTCCTGTGCCGACCGATGAGACGGCCGACAATACGGTGATTGAGCATGAAAGTGCTGCGGCTATGGAACCTGCTGCGCCAAGTGAAGCAGGCTCAGCATGGCGCACCTACGATTCAGACGACGAAGAGCTAGACCAAGGGAGGGCAGGGCGTCTGTACCGCCAGCGCCACGCGGACAGCGATGGACCAGGCCCGTCGCGCGCGGCGTCGCTACAGAGTCACTCGTCCGAGCACTCGGAAGCGAAGCAGCAACGTATCCTCTCGGCCATGCAAAAGGCGCCTGAAGGCGCGGGCCTTACCGACTTGATGAATCGCGTCGTGAACCCGGAGCGCCAGAGCTGGTTCCAGGGTCTATGGTCGCGGCAATCGTCGCGCAGCTCGAATGCCAGTGGCAAGGCATCACAAAGGTCTGCGTCCACCGGCGACGGTGTGATTTTCCGTGGCGCAGATGCCAGTCCTTCGATCTACAGCAACGATGAACGCTTCAGCGACCGTGGCTCCCTGCTCGATCCTCCGGACATGGATGCTGCGCCGGCGCCCTCCGAACCCGAGCCTGAGCCTGCGTCTGTACCTACGCCCCGACCCTCATCGCGAGCGAGCCACGAACCGCCTGCGGTCCAGGAGGTAGAGGAGCCTGCTCCATACACCGGCTGGGAACACCATCCAGATGCCCAATGGCACGGCCAGTATGCCGAGACGTGGCAAGATCCAAACGGCACGTACTACGAAGGGTACGACGCACAGGCAGCCTGGTACGGTGCCGACGGTCAGTGGCACGACCCGAACGCGCAATGGCAGGATCCTCAGGCGCAATGGCAGGATCCTCAGGCGCAGTGGCAGGATCCCAACGCACAGTGGCACGACCCGCAGGGACAATGGCACATGGCTGGCCAGCCATTGACCGTGCAGTCATCGCACATTGCCGACGTCTCGTGCCACGGTCCCCACGAGTGGGAGGCGCCCAAGCAAGGCTGGCACCACCCCAACTGGCGCTCGGCAGAGTGCGACTCGGATGTGTATACGCGTCCGCACCAGGTGCGGCGCAAAGCCCCGCCAGGCTTACAACCAGCGCCCGCGCCGGTGTCTGCACCGTCACCCCGTCGCAATCCGCCGCCTGGACCTGAACCTATACCTGCCTCTGCACCCATACAGTCTCAGGGCGCCGCCCAGATCATGCCGCCTATTGATGAAGACGACGAAACGATTTTCAATGAGGAGGGACAGCGTCTCAAGCCCGATGGCTTTGGTGGATTTACTGTCATCAATGATACACCCCACGAGGCGCCAGCGTCACCGCCCGCTGCGTCGCCGCCTGCTGCGTCACCGCCCGCTGCGTCGCCGCCTGCTGCGTCGCCACCCGCTGCGTCGCCACCCGTCGCTTCGCCAAAAGCGCCGCCCATGGCCTCGGTCGGCACGAGCGCTTCACCGCGCCGTCCTAGGAGCGAGCTGATTGTGCAGCGACCGCGCCCATCGCACGTGGAGCCGCCTCGTCCGCGGTCCTCGATGCCTGTGACCACGCCGCCCAAGTCCAAGGACAGTCCCTTCCACATTGCGCCGGAGGTCTACACCACGCCGCAAAGCTTGCAGAGTACACGCGGCCGTATGACCTGGACACCTGAAATGGCTGAGGCGGCTGCCAAGTACATCCAGACGATGACAGCCTCGGCCTCGCAGTCGCTCCTGCACGACGCTGAACCTGGCACGTCGATGAGCGCGGTGCCTGGCGCGCCTGAACGACTGCCTCCGCCCAAGAGCGCGCCCGAGATGCCTGCTGCGTCGCTTCCTGCGTCCCAGTCGGTCGTGGAGCAGCTGCAGAACCAGGGCGTGCAAGTGGTGCTGGAGGCGGGCGATGGTGTCGAACTGACCCACTTGCCACTCCAGCAGGCGCTCCAGGAGATGATGGTGCGCTTCTACTTTTTCGAGCGACACTCCGTGCCGCTCCTCCGTGAACTGGACAAGCGCCTAATTGCGCTCGAGCATTGGGCTGAGCTCCCGGCGGATGGCCCATCCGAGCCACCCGCCTGGAACCGCGAGGCAGTGGGTCGTATGACCAGCGAGGTCCGACGTGAAGTGCGCATGCTCATGCACGGCACCAAGATGCTCCATGAGAGTCGCTTGCAAGTGCAAGAACTGGCCCAAGAAGCTTCTCCGTTGAAGAAGCGCAAGCGCCCTGTTAGTGCAGTGTTGCCGGACAAGCGGCATGCCTCTGTCTCTACAATGGCGTCCAGTCGTGTGTGTAGCGGGGACAGCGCGTCGTCGCAAGCCACCACGGTCATGCGGCCATTGCCTGAGCCGCCAGCAGCCTTGCCCCGCTCGCCCCAGCCTAGAAGCGGTCCACGACCGTGCCCACCGACGCCTACGCGCACGCCCCATGCATCGCGTGGGCCTATGGATTTGGAGGAGGTACCAAGCGAGGTCGAGAGCACGTTGACGGACGTGCCTGTGCCTGAGGCAGCTACAGCCGAGGCAGCGAGCGAGGCCCCAGCGCCTGAGACGGATGCGCCGGCGGAGCGTGCAGCCCCGGCGTCTGAACCTACGATGCTCGCGCCCGAGTCCGAACCTACACGGGCGCCGTCACCACCCGCCGTGGTCCCCGTGCAGCGTGCGCGCAGCGTGCTGCTGGCCTCGCTGCAACGCGCCGATGAACGCACACGTACACCGACGCCTGGACCTGAGACTATGAAGGAGAATGAAGAGAGCGTGCCTGCGAAGGAGAGCGAGGTGCCCGCAAAAGAGAGCGAGGCGCCCGCAAAGGAGAGCGAGGCGCCCGCAAAAGAGAGCGAGGCGCCCGCAAAGGAGAGCGAGGCGCCCGCAAAGGAGAGCGAGGAGCCTTCGCGCGCGCCTCTTTCGAGTGTGGGCAATACGCCTGCCCCGAGTGGGGGCGGCCTCCGGGCCCGAGCGCAAAAGTATTTGGACCGAGTGGAGCAGAGCGCATCCCCCGGCAGTGAGACACCTGAGAATGTGGCGCCCAAACGCTCCAACTCGTTCCAGCCTTCGGCGCTGAGTGAGTCCTTGCGTCGCCGTATGGCGAAATTTGAGCAGGCAGGTTTGGAAGCCCAGCCTTCGGGCCTCCACATGTAGTAGTACCCTGCTTCGTCACCACCCATGTCCGCGGAGGCTGTGTCTGTACCGGTGCGTCGCACGGGCGCCATGGCCACGCAGGAGAACACGCCCAATACGGATGGATTCATTTTAGATCCTTATGGTGGCGTGCCGCAGGCTGTATCAGCGCTGCAGCAGGCGCGCCAGTCGAGCCATAAAGGCGCCGCCAAGGGTTTGCTGCTCTCGCTCGGGTGGCTAGACCGACTGCTTTCGTTCCTCATTCTGCTGGCCATGATCCTAGGCGTGATTATTGGGCAGTATGCACCACATGCTAAGGAACGGCTGCATGCTGGCCACTTTGAAGGTGTATCTGCGCCCATGGTCGTGGGCCTGCTGGTCATGATGTGGCCCATTCTCACCAATGTGCAGTATGAACGGATTCATTTGCTTTTCAGTACGCGTCGTGTATGGTACCAAATTGGCCTGGCGCTCCTTATTAACTGGCTTCTTGGACCTTTTTTGATGCTGGGACTCGCATGGGCCACCCTGCCTGACTTGCCTGGCTATCGCATTGGTATTATTATGGTGGGCCTCGCTCGCTGTATTGCTATGGTCATGATCTGGAATCGCATTGCGCGCGGTGACAGCAATACATGCGCTATTCTTGTCATCATCAACTCCATGCTGCAAATGGTTCTATATGCGCCTTATGCTTTGTGGTTCGTCAATGTCATTTCCGGTGACAAGTCGTTCTCGCTGCAATATGCTCGCACGGCCACGTCTGTCGCTATCTACCTTGGTATACCCCTCGCCGCTGGTGTTGTTACGCGCTTTGTTATGCTAGGTTTACTGGGACGCGATTCATTCCAGACCCGGTTCATGCCATTCTTCGGCCCAGTGAGTCTTGTGGCCCTGTTGTATACCATCATTGTCATCTTTGCGTCCCAGTCCCAGCAGATTCTCGATAATCTCGGCCCTGTGTTCCGCACGATTGTTCCATTGGTCGTGTACTTTGCCATTATGTGGGTGACAACCTTTGCCCTGGTATGGTTCCTGTCACGTCGTTATGGCCGGCGCGAGTGGGGGTACCAGATGGCTGTGGTCCAGTCGTTTACTGCCAGTTCCAACAACTTTGAACTGGCCATTGCCGTGTGTGTGGCCTTATATGGGGCCGACTCTCCTCAGGCCCTTGCTGCTACCGTTGGCCCCCTCGTCGAGGTGCCTGTCCTGCTGCTTCTCAGTTGGCTGGCCCTTCTTCTGGGCCAGCATATGCGTTGGGACAAACCCCTATCTGTGGACCACAAAGACACGCTCCATAACGCAGCCGCCGCGCCTCAGAACGACATCGATACGAAAAGGGAGTAATCAAATGCGTCTATGGGTATATAACTAAACAATCACGCAGTCTTCCCGGATTTTGATCCCATACATCTCCGCGTCAATGTTGCTCTCAATCGTCTTAAAGTCGCAGCGCGCCCGGAGAAACTCGTACATTTCCTCGGGACGCATCATGCCGTGACTCAACGTGGGATCTTGCACCATTTTGGCCAGCTCTTTGGGCTCTGACACAATGTACAAACTGCCCATCCGTTTCAGAGCGGCGAATCGGGCGGTGATCGACGGCTGCCGCAACCCTTCAATAAACTGGAAATAGTGATTTAGGTCGCAGATCACCTGGAAGCCACCGGTGAGCGAGATGATCTGGCGCTTCAGGTGCTTGCACAGCACTGTATACAAGCGGAATCCAATCTCCTCATAAAATACATCCAGCACGGCCTTGTCGGCACAGGCTGCGAGCAGGTCACAGTACACCTGCAGTGTGGCACAGCATTCGGCACATGCCTGCGTCGGTGTGGTAATGTCGATGGCTGCCTCCGACTCGGGATAATAGTCGCGTGGATGCTGATGCGTTAGCACGATATGCTCCATTTGGTGGACCAATAGCTCAACACCCGCACTCAGTCCACTTGCCACTTGCTCATCCAAATCGTTCTCAAAGCGGCGCTTCTCCCGCACGGCCGCATTGGTAAAGTCCATTTTTCCGAGTAAACGAGGACCCAAGCGGTCGAAGAAAACTTGGCCCATTTGCTGGATGGTGTCGCCGATATGAACCAGCTCGAAAAATAAAAGCAGCGGGCCCACATGATCCGCTGCATTTCCGCCAGGCTGTGTGCGATCATGCTTCGCGGGACTGTAGGAGCCAATTTGCTCGCGCGCAGTCACAAAACCTGGCTTCATGTGCTCATCGTTCAGAGAGGCGAAAAGCGCCACCACCACATCAATCATGGCCTTGCGCACAGGCTCTTGCAAAGATGCACTGCACTCTTTTAGCGTCTCCAAACGCTGCAGAGACAGTCGAGCGATATCAATCAGCTCTACCGCTGTGGCCAGATTTAATAGCGACGACATTTGCCAGGGTTTGGACCCAGACGAAGGGCTCAGCGTTTCTTGCCGTGCACTCACCGTGTCAGTCGGCTCCAGAGGCGCCAACAGCGTCGGTGCGCCCTCTTCGTTGTCGTCGTCATCGCCCCACACGTCGGGTGCATCACCCACACCCATGTACCCAGCGTTTCCGCCAGACGCCAATGTTGACTCACTCGAGAGGCGGGGCGACATACCTTGACGCTTTGCGCGAATTTGCTCCAAGCTTTTGGATACAGGCGTGATCCGTGTACTGACAGCGGGGGTCACGAGAGCGTCCTTGAATGTCGACATGAACGAACGTTTTTCCGCGGCGGAAGGCGGCACAACCACCGTGTTGCTTTCATTTTCCCATGATTCCAGCATGCTCTCGAGGTTTCCGAGCCAGCGATCACACGCCTCTTTTAGGAGCTGCTTCATCCATTCCCGTTCAGCGTGTAAGTAATCTGGCAAGTGCTTGTGCCACACCTGGCTGAGTATCGTCTGAACGGTCTCTGCTTCCAGTCCAGGCAGCGTCGATAGTCGCTGCATATGGGACAAGCTTTGCACAAACCACTCCAGATAGAGTTCCTCAGACACTTGCCGCGCACATTGCAGCAGCGTGGCCAGGTAGTCGGCCAACAAGGTATGCGCCACGCGCTCTACCAATGCTGGCGCCACTGGCTGCTCCGCGGGAAACACACGGACGATCATGTCGTTTTCTTGGGTGAGCACAGCATAGAGATGCTCCACAAACCCACAATACGGGTCCATAGGAAGATTTTCGGCGTGCTGCGCCGGCATACAGTCTTGGGGATTGTAGGGTACACGGGTATTCAAAAGGGGCCGCGACAAAATATGGGCATCAGCAATCACGTAGCCGCCCAGCCGATGCAGCTGTGCCATGTACGGCAGCTCCGATACATCGTCTGGTTGAGATCCTAGCGCCCATGCAGCCATACGCAGCTGCCACGCGCCACGCGCCATCGTTTGGATCGACGATTCTGCTTTTTCCACGTCTTGAGATGCTTGCGACGCGCGCGCTTCCACTAGGTGGGCATCCTCCGTCATGTACGCTGAGCGCAGCTCTGTTTCCAAGTAGACGGTGGCTTGCCGTACCTTGTTCACAATGGTCTCCTCATCCTGCATTTTGGGCGAGGGAATACCGCGAGCAACATCCGAGCAAAATCGAGCCAACATACACAATAATGTACATTGTTCAGGGATATCGCGCGTTAAGGTAAAGAGTTTCGATGACGATGTCGAAGGTTCTGTGAGCAGAGAGAGGACGAAAGGACGCAAAGCCTCATAGGCGCGAACCACGCGCGCATAACAAGGACGCTCCATACCTGCGACGTCCGCTGGTGCATCCCAATCCAAATCCGCCAGCAAATCCACAATGTGGTGCGTCCGAGGCCGCGGCGCGGGTTTCGGTTTTGGCTTGACCTTGACAGGCGGTGAATCTAACAGCGGATCCGGCAGAGACGCCAGTGGTTTCCATCCCAATCTGTGCCAACGTCGTTCCCACACATCCTCATTGTATACAAGCTCTTTCCATGCGCGTGAACATTGCGCCATGGACGGCAGGTCGGCCAGTGGCACAAAATCTAACAAACGCTCCAACACGCGGCGCGGAAAAGGCCCCATGTTTGAAGAACCGATGGTATCTGTATTTAGGTCCTCTCTTTCATCTTCCTGCGAGGTAGACACGGGTATGCGACGCTGCGGTGCCAGCGGCGCCCACATGTCCGTGGACGACGTCGCGCGGCTTTCCCCAGGCCCCAGCGTATGTATTAGATAAGCAGGAGCTCGTGCACGGCGCGGATCCGTGTCTGGGTCGCACAGAGCCGTTCGCTTGGGTGCGGGGCCCAGGCATGCTCACCGACGTCAGACAATTCTTTGTGTGACTGGGCATACTATGCCATGGGATATGGTATTGAAGACGCAACCGTGGAAATTATCCGGCCCGTTCACCCCGGCGCCGACGACGGCTGCGTTCCGCGACCTGCTCATCTTTGAAGAGCGCCTGAAACAGAATGCAGCCCGCATGCAGGAGCGCAAAGCGAAATATCAGAGTACGTCGTAATTTACTCAAACAGTTTTCCTCACAACGTTGTGTTTATTCGTACTATGGATGGGATACTGCGTTCTAACCAGCCAGGATGAGGTAGGTTGTCGACCCTAACAGGCAGCCGGTGCTTTGGCGTTACTTGCGCATTGGGTTCCTTTCCATTGGGTGTATGATGCTCTTATTGCTTTTTGCAAGTGGCCTCTATGCTGATAAGGTCACGGCTGCCAATAAGTATGTTGCTCATCGGCTTGCTTACCAGATTCGTACCCCAAGCCAACCGGTCGCTACACGCATTCAACCTACACTTAAACATGCATACACATTCTAGATCATCTTCATGGACATCCTGGATCCCGTTGAGGCGCCCTGGCACGGATATTCGCACTACAGATTTCCACACAAGTACGACCGGGCAGTCACGTCGTCCTGAGAACGCACACATGCGGAATGAATCGCGCACCTTTCATATTTCTAATTCACAAAGTGTACCACTCGCTCGCAATGAGCGCGGGGAAATTCTCCTCTCCTCGCGGGTGGATACAGATTTCCGCGAAGGCTACGAAAGATATCGGAATGCTTTTGAGCGCAAACGTCGAGAAAAATTGGAGGCGCAAAGGCGGAATCAGTCAAGCTCTATCTGGTCCATATGGCCCTTTCACAACGGGCCCGCATCCACGAGCACAAATGCCAAGGTACCGCGAGCAAAGACGTCGTAGATACCCCACAGCACCGCACGCATCCTGTGTTGGTCCACGTGACGCTCACTCCACCGTGCCTCACTCCACCAAACATGGGCCCCTCGCGTGGTGGCAGGTCGCGCGCCGCTGCTAGTCGTGCGCGATGGAAGGTTGAGGATGCATTGGAAATCATACAGCAAAGCCGAGACTCGGGATCTAAAAAAATCGTGAAAGGCGGCGTGGCACGCTTGAGTTTTGGCCCTGATGGGCCCGGAGATGATGATGACACACTCTGGGTGTGGGAGACAGAAGAGCTCCTACCCAGCGGTGGTCATATGGTGGCCGTTCGCAAAGCCACCTTCGATGAGAGATGGCCCTATACAGGAAGACGTGGATGGCGTCCTACCAGCAACAAACTCTCTGAGGCTGGATTTCATTTTACGCCTACAGACGAAGACGAGGACGGTTGTACTTGTGTGTATTGTGGCGTTGAGCTGGGAGGCTGGGAACGCACAGATGATCCAGTGTATGTGGAATGAAAGTCTGACGGCAGGCATGAACACCAACGGCGACGTCCAGATTGCCCATTCTTCCACTGTATCGTGGCGGAGGCGCTGCAGGAGGAGGACGCGCCAAGAAAGCGCCTAGCTTCTTTCCATGATTTTGACGGTGAGTCTTTTGAGATTTTGCCCTCGAAAAAACGGAGCACGCTGTCTCCCCGAGAATCGCGCAAAGATTCACCGCGCTCGTCCACTGAGGCGACAGACGACAGAGCCTCGGGGGATCAGGACGCAAGTACGAAGCAGGCGCTTTCCCACGACCCAACGGAGAAGGATCAGAGTCAAGGTACTGCAATTGAGGCAGAGAATGCGCCGGTCTCTGATCGTACGACCACAGACGAGGCATCTACTCGATTCTCTGCCTCATCGTCTTGGCGTTCTGATCCGGCGCCAGAGAGTGCGAATACGGAAGCATCAGATCACGTTCGTGGTTCAACATCGTCGCTGGTCATACGCTCTAGTATGTCAGGGAAGGAGACAGACACTACACGTCCCGTGAACGCTTCTTCTGACTCTCACGAGGCAGATACGTCTGAGAAACCTGCCGTGGACGAAGACGACGACGAAGCTCAAGTGGAAAGTCTCATCGCCTCCGCATCCGAACCACCTACATCCAGTGTCGCTTCCTTCCCCCACATCCAAGACTACTTACCTTACCCCTTCCCCCATCGCCACAGCAGCATAGATCCACCCCCTATGCCCGATCCTCACAAAGTCACCGTCTTAGAATGGATCACTCAACAGCAAAACTATTTACTGGATACCATGAAAGAGCGTATTGAACGTCGCTTGGCATCTATGAGACAGCGAAATACGGAGGAGCGAAAGCGACTCGAGAAAACATTGCGGAGCTAAGTGTATGGTATACAATAATGACTCAATTCTTTGCATCCTCACGAGCAAAGTATACGTGCTGCGCAAATGTAATTAGAGACGAGGTAGACCAATAAACAAGTAGCACAGAGGGTACTTGACAGGCAACCGGGATCGAAGCAATCGCACCCATGCGTAGCAAATTCGACATGAGGCGGGCACGAAGCGGCTCCTCATGCACTTGCGACTCGGGAGAATCATTGAGCCCCAAATCCACCTCGTGCAATCTTTGCCGTTGGCGCATCCAGTTGACCATCTCCACATTGATCATATTGAGCGATCCACACACAAGTGGCATGACAAAGGTTGGGTCACGATCGGCCAGCGTGGGACCACCCAATTTTGTCAACCGGTCAGCAAGACTAGGGTCCAGACCTTTGTCCAGCAAAAGCTGGCGAGTATTCTCAGCTTGAATTGTGAAAACTTCATCAGGCGACCACCAAGGAATGATTTCGTTGATAAAAGGCGTGGCGTCCAGCACAGCGCCCTGCCGAAGAAGCCAACTTACCATCAGGAATAATGGGATATGAATAGCCATGGACACGAACGCCGTCTTTGCTGGAGAGCAATTATACAGTGAGATCAAATGCTTCCACTTTTGAGAGAGACTTCTTTGGATTTGTCGCTGGACCTGTTGTTCAGCCTCTGGTGATGGTGGGCCCTGCAAGGAAGCGCGCTGCCAAAGGGAGGCAGGGATTTGTTGCTTCCATACGCGGAACTCGGGCAAAACAATGTTGGAAAGACGATCAGTACGGCGTCTCTGCCAAAATGCCACGGGGAGCGTAACAAGAGAGCGCAGAATAACAGTCATCCCCACCACAGAGTAGGTGTAAGGATGCGCAAGACCCAAGTTTAGCAGGCCGATCAATTCCGGAGTTTGAACGAGGTAACGCGCAAGGGGATCCAGCGTACCGAAGAACGCGCCCCCCGTGGATGAATGATTATACCTGCGAGCTAAAGCAGGTCTAAGGAGGACGCTGCGGGAACATCCTGATCGGATACCTGCCACACGCAGCATGGTGGTACTCGACTCAGCGAACGTTGCTTGGGCAGCACGTGCAAATGTGGAGTGGCCAAGCTACCACGCGATCTGTGCGCTCTCATGCGCCTCCATGCTGAAAATGCATCTATCACCACAGGGGACGAAGGAGAAGAATATACAATTTATCCCGCTGAGATTATCCCATTAGGAGAAGGTGTTAAGAAAGATGGATTTGATATATCCCGATATTCTTCTCATTATGCGTGCAGTTGTCCAGCTTGGCGATTTCAGTCTACCAACGTGAAAGATAGGACCTGCGAGCATTTATGTGAGGTGCTTGGAGATGAATATGAGCGCATACGAGTGGGAATGGCTACTCGTGATAACGGAAATTATGCGGGGAGCCATTCTCGCAGCATGAATAGGGCGCTCACTCCTCGCCGGACATACCAATCACCCGAAACAACGCCATCGAAGAGAGCCAAGTGGTCGTCGTTAAAGGACTTTACAGAAACAAAGTCACTGACTATGCCTGATTTGCCCCAGGAAATTCGTATTATTGTAAGTGACGGAACACCTATGACTATGGGTTGGCGCGACAAGAAGCTTTTCGTTCTTTTGGCCAATACGTGGCCGGACAGCGAGAATCGAGAGCAGAAGCGATCAGCAGATCCAACGCAATGGTGGATGAGTGAGAAACTAGATGGGGTTCGCGCCATATGGGACGGAAAACACTTGTGGTCACGTAATGGGAAACTTTGGGTCGCGCCAGCTTGGTTCACAGATCGTGCGTACGGAGGTACTAATGCAGTGCTTCCCAACAGTGTACCCCTCGACGGCGAGCTTTGGATTGACCGAGGTCTATTTGAGCTAACCTCAAGTATATGCCGCTCTAAAGTATGTGATATACACTTACGAAGGCCTCCGAAGATTGGCATCAGATCAAGTACATGGTACGTCGTCATCATTGACCTAGATTTTCGATACCCCTGGATACCCCGACGAAGTGGTTGAGGATCGATGGCAGCGACTTCGAGAACTATTTCCCACAGCACCCATACATCAAGGCTCTCATCTGAAGGTGTGCATTACTCACTCACTCAGGCGGGTCCCTATTTTGTGGAGCAACTGCAATGCCGCAACCAAGACCATATGAATCAGGTACTCGAAGAGGTCTTGTTGAACGGAGGCGAAGGGTGTGTATTACACATATTCATGTCAGTATCATGTTGCGAAAGCCACAGTCACATTATGAGAGGCAACGCAGCTCTACATTGATGAAATGGAAGCCTATTCTGGATGGCGATGCGCGTGTGGTGGGCTATGAAGAGGGCAAAAAGGGCGCTGAAGGCCTGGTAGGCTCCCTCGTTTGTGAAACACGAACGGAGCCTAAGCAACGATTCAAGATCGGATCGGGACTGACAGAGTCCTTGCGAAGAGACCCGCCGCCCATCGGCACGATCGTTAGCTTCGAATACGGCGGTCTCAGCTCCCAAGGCCTGCCTAGATTTCCTCGGTATCGGGGCATCCGTACCGACTTGTAGCATGCGTCGTATCTCAGATATCCTTACGCTCTCTACGGGCTCTGAAGAGGACGGTCCACCACCTTGGGCGCACCCACGGCCATATCCTTCTTGATCTGAGCAATCGCCTTGGCGGGGTTCAGACCCTTGGGGCATGTCCGCGTGCAGTTGAAAATGGTGTGGCAGCGGTACAGGGAGAACGTGTTCTCCAGCTTCGCGCGACGCTCATCTCCGTGGGCATCACGCGAGTCAGCCATCCAGCGGTACGCCTGCATAAGCACAGCAGGGCCAAGGTAAGCATCCTGGTTCCACCAGTACGACGGGCACGAAGTCGAGCAGCAAGCGCACAGAATGCACTCGTACAGGCCATCAAGGTGGCGGCGCTCCTCAGGGCTCTGCAGGTATTCACGACCTTCCGGAGGAGGACCGGCAGCCTTGAGGTATGGCTCGATGCTGCGGTACTGCTTGTAGAACTGGGTCATGTCGGGAATGAGGTCTTTGACGACGTGCATGTGGGGCAGCGGGTAAATGTTGCTAGTGCTGGCATCACGGTCAATACGGCAGAGACAGGCGAGCGTGTTCACACCGTCGATGTTCATGGCGCAGCTACCGCAGATACCCTCACGGCACGAGCGACGGAAGGCCAGAGTCGAGTCGACCTCGTTCTTGATCTTAAGAAGGGCGTCCAGAACCATAGGACCCGTCTTGTTCAGATCGATATTGTAGGTCTGCATCTTGGGCTTCTGACTAGGGTTCTCTGGGTCCTGCGAATGTTAGACAAGTTCGTACGGATCGAACACATACCCAGCGGTAGATCTTGAACGCCTTCATCTTCGGAGCGCGCTCAGTGGCGGGCGTAGCCATAGCCTTCACGGCCGAAGTCGAAAAGGCCGCAGCCATGGAGCGAGGGGCAGCGGCACGCGAAGCCACGCGGAACGAGCTCGGCAGCATCATCATGGTCCTGTGATGCAAAGGGTAAGGACACAATAGAGCGTCCTGGCCTCGTCGGGTCAACGCGGAAAGCCAACTCATTGGTAACCGCTTATTCATGATTGGCCCATTCAATGTTTAAACGCCGGTCCCAAGCCCCACGGTTTTGATGACCTAAGCGACCCGGTAGGCTTCCCACATGGTCCTGGAGACGCTTTGTGCACAGGCTGCAAATAGATCTACATAGGAGTTATAGGCGTTTGGAGCTCCGCGGGTAGCGTGTCCCAAAATGGCGCAGATTCCCATCCAGAAAGGCATACAGCGCGTGTGCCGCGAGGGAAATGGTCAGGAGCGTTCAAGCCAGGAAACTCGGACCTTTCACGCACATGTCGCTCTGTTTCCAACTCCTCGAAGCTGGCGGAGACATCATGAGGGATATTAGGCGGGGTACCCGGCATCAAATACCATATTTCACGGATATCTTCCTTCAGCAAGTACGTCCGAAGTCGTGCGAAATTGAGAGCCACTTGACCGGTTCCATGCGAATCATCGGATAGAGCAATACGACCTTTCATAGCCTTAATTTTTTGTAAGAACACATAACCAGGGTATGTCTCATGGCGCCAACCTTTGCGGAAAGCTGATGAATTTGCCTCAAAAAGAGCGCCGTAGCTAGCAGCGAAGCGCACGTTACGCTCCATCTTTTCCAGGATCGCTTTACCTGCCAAGGTCGAGGCGTCAGGAATCCACGGGGCATCAGGATCAAACAGTCGGAATAAATCCATATGACCAATGACTTCAGGTCGCAATCGTTGCATCACTTCATACTGTGCATCGAGATAGGAGCTTAGTAGCCCCGAGTGACCGCCTTTGCAAACGGCCTTTTCAAATGTGGGCTTGTCAAAATCAATGGGTATCTCATAAACATGATGGACAGATCCAACAATATAATCAACCGTTCCTACTCCCACAAAGGGAGGTGGTATGCTGGCTCGACCTGCCGTTCCAAGGATGTCGGTCAGTTGATCAAGAGAGTCGGGGGTGACAATGTTTTCTGTTTCGCAGCCCACCAGAACGTACATTGGCCTCTCTTTTGATAAGTATAGTGATTGCATCTCTCGAGCTTTCGCTAAGTATGACCGAAACTGCTTCTCAAGCTCGACGGGTGTGAAACCTGCCTCTTCTTCCTCGGGATACAGGTCTTGATTTCTAAATCGGGGAACATGCTCAGATAAGTGGAAATGCGTGAAATTCAGCTCGTAAGCACGAGCAAGCACTTCATTCAGGGTTGATGAAGCATGCTTGCAAAACTCGCCTGAATGAGAATGGTGCGAGTGCATAGCGGTCGGTCCAAGCGGTTTGGATGCGTTTCGTGACTCACGTGCAAGGGACAACATCTCCACTTGGCACTACCGTCGACACACGGTTGCCATGAAGGCTTCTCAGTCGCGGCCCCCGCCTCAGCGAATTATTGGGTCAAAGCCAGGATATTATAAAGTATCATATGCTCTCTTACTTAGTTCAAATGATGCTAACGTCTCTCGCCCCCCTGAATGGGTCCCGAAACATCAGGTCCCACAAGATTTAGTATTGACATGGCGAAACCAGCGAACGGAGCGAATGGCGTTTGTCCAAAATTTCATTTCGAAGAAACCGGAGGGAGATCGGCATGCTATAAGGACAATCCCTTCCTCTTATACGCCTCAGAAAAACCTAACTGCTTCTCGTTCGCCGCATCCACACTCACCGAGCACCCCACGGTCGAGCGCGGCAGATGTCCCACCTTCGGTGCTACAGCCTAGCCCAAGCCATGCATCTTTAGTGAATTCAGAAAATTTGGGTGTAAGCAAACCGTCTATACGACCATCGACCGCTGAAACAGCGTCACTTAAGGCGACACAAGCAAGCGCCAATGCGCAAGACGATGGGATCGAGGCGGCCCAACCCGACAGGGAAATGCAGCCATCGAACATGTCTTCTATGCCAGAGACTGCAGATAACTCGGTATCTACTGCAATCACGGTCGTTTCTACTAATCTAGCGATGCCCACGCCCGCCGAAAATGCATCGGACACGGATCCTGCCCTTACGAGTCAAAGCGCTGTGTCTACGTCGAATGAACCGGTAGAGCTTCGTGATGAGGCTTCTGCTTCACAAACTCCCAAACGCGGTGGCGTATTTAAGGCTGTTCGCGACGCTGCCCAAGCGGCATTCGGTGTGTTTTCTATGTCACAAAGCGAACCAACAAGCTCCCTCGCAGACGGTTCGCTCGAAAAAGACACGGAAGAAAGCATGAACATGCAAACAACAGCTGTATCAAGTGCACCGCATACTACCTCCGAGCCCGATTCCCACGTTCATGCTCCCTCGACTACAGATGATGTCCAGTTGCCTTCATCTACCCAGCATGCGACTGTATCAGAAGACGCTGAAAACGTTTCGCAAAATAACGAGGTGCTCCCTGAAGCTGCGAATGATACCAATATGTCTCACGTTGAACAGGATGCGCGCGCTAACGATGAGGAAAAACATGTATCACGCTCGGGTCGTCGGATCCGGCGTCCCGTATCTTCCAACGTTGAGTCTTCCAACGAAATGGTAGAGGCATTGAATACAAAAATTGCGCAACAAGCAGAGGAGATTAAATTCCTCAAAACATTGTACGAAGAAGCGTCCAACTCTGCTACCAAGACCACGGAAGAGCTCGGGAAGTGCAAAGACCAAATTCGTCTCTTAAAGGAGCAGCTGTCATCAGGTATTGAGGCTCAGCGGAATCTTTACTTATCGGAAGTGACACAGTGGAAGCAAGAGGCTGATCGAGTGACGCATCAACTGCGTTTCCTCGAGCAGCGTGAGCATCAGTTGAATGATGATATTCGACACAAAGCAGCAGAATGGGACAAGCATGTTGAGCAGGAACAACAAGACAAGCAGTTTAGGGAGAAGCGATGGAAAGAGTGGGATCAACGTAAACAGAATGAAGGCCTCGTTTTTAATGCTGCGTCTGACAACGCGGAACAAGATTCCCTTTCCCACGAGCTAGCAGAGCTAGCAGCTGAAGCCAATGAGGCATCAAACATGGAGCCTGAGGTGACAGCCAATGTTCGACCAAGAAGTTCTCGTCGAAGAGCAGCTGCTGCAGCCCAAACGCAAGAGGACCCAGGGAACCAGCCACCATCAGATGCGTCTATCTCGACGGCAGACAACCAAGAAGGACCTGGGCGTGCACCAGCAGCTTCGTTGGAGCAGAGCGCTACGACAATGCAGAATCATCAGCCTACCCATGGTACCCCGACTAAACGACCTTATGAGGCAATCAATAACGTCATGCAGCCAAGTCAAAACCCGCTGCCCTTACCCGCTGCCCTTGAGAAGATGCGTGTACCTTATCAAGTCACGAGTACCATACCGCCTTCGCCTTGGAACTTGATGGCAACATACCACTCAAATCCTAATGCACCTGCTTCTGTACCTCGCTGGAAACGTCGGCGTCAGGAGTTGGGATCGCAGCCGTAGTCCACGCTATAGAAGGGGAGTGCACAGGCCGCCTCGCCACCCCGATAGGCTGCATCGATGTGGAGGACGTTGGCGCGGGCGCGGTTGCCACCCACGTGTGAACGCCGAATTCAGCACAGGTGGACCCCCCAGATTTAGGCAGGTGTGGTAGTTCGAAATTGGCCATGAGCTCGGAGACGCCCGACTTGCCAGGGTCTGATCCCCATGGTCGAACAAGTCCTGTTAAAATGAATCCTCCGAGTTTGCAAAAGATTGCATCTCGTTTCAATATGCCCACGTCCCAAAAGAGCGAGAGTGGGGCAGTGTGTGAGTACAGCGAAACTAACATTAGCTCAAAGTCTCAAACGACTTGAACTCGCAGGAAGACTCGAGACAGCCGCGGAATCGGCTAGCAAATCTGATATGAATTCCAATGTGAAGATGAGACCCATGCCGAGTCTAAGTGATATTCGTGCTCGTCTTAACCAACGCGGTGTAGATGTCACGTCCTCAAAATGGAACCAAAAGTCAGGCGACAAGTCAACACCAAAGGAACCAAGCACGGATGAAACAGTCCCAGAAGGGCGGGAGCCAAAAGAAACACCAGCCCCCCAGGTCACAGACCCATCAGCGCCAACCAAGCCGCCTCATCGGACAGAGGAGGCATCGTTGGAGAAGACGACACCACTGACCTCCCACGGCTCGGAGGAAGCATCCCAGAACAATGAAGCGGCACATATCCCGGCCATTTCTGGACGTGAGGCAGGTATGGCAGCGAAACAGGGCAAAAAGCACCCGTTGCAAGACCCATGGACGCTGTATTACGATATGCAACGGCACCATGGAAATTCTAGCAAGGATCAGTACGAAGCGACGCTCAGGTGTATGGGTACTTTTACCACGTTGGAATCTTTTTTTGACACGTTCGCTACGTTGCACCGGCCTAGCCGCTTAGAAAAGAATGCCAACTATCATCTGTTCAAGCAAGGTATTAAGCCGATGTGGGAGGACCCTGCGAATGCCAATGGCGGGCGTTGGGTCATCACTCTACGTGATCGCGGACAATCTGCTGGCAGCCACGAAGCGCACGAAGCGCTAGTGGATCGTACCTGGATGTGGCTTGTACTAGCGTTGATTGGCGATACGCTGGAAGATAATGACTTGGTAACAGGCGCTGTATGCTCTTTGCGCGGAAAGGGCGATCGCATTACTGTATGGACGCGTCGTAAAGAACCGGTGGAGGAGCTGAATCGGTTGGCTACCTATCTACTGACGATGTTGGAGCTCGAAGATCAGCCGGGCATACAACTAGAGTTTGGTGTCAACGCCGGTTCGAAAGATCCAGGTTATATCAAGCAACACTTTGCTGGAAAGCAGCCTGAGAGCGAAGCCGATGCACCTGTTTCTCATGAGCCGGCTTTGGAGTCATGGCTGGAAAGTGACTATACGCTACACCCCACCGACCACATGCGATACATGGCGCACCGGAAAGCCAAAAAGGATGAAAAAGAAGCAGCCTGAACGACAGGGCCGTGCTGGTCATACCCATAGTCGAAGATGGTTAGTGCAGCTCCAGAGAGTCGCCATCATGAATTTCGTCTGCTGTCAATAAAACATCGTACATACAATCTGCCAGCGTGATGTGATCCTTGAATGTGCTGTAGGCCTTTTTCAGGATGATCTATGGTCAGTCCATCGCTACACACCTTCTGGGGCGCGGTGCCTGTCTGGGCAGCAATAAGCTTCTTCAGATCGCCAACAGTATCTTCAGGACTGCACTTCACACGCACTCAGAGTGAGACGAGTCAACGTACCTTTCCGACCCAAACGGTCGTTGGCAATCACCTCAATCATACGCATGGCGTAGGGCAAAGCGATGGCGTGGAGGGACGGTGGCTATGGCATGAATGGAGGTGTGTGAACATCGTCCCTACGACGGGGTATACAAGCCAAGCGCCTGCCATTCGTCGGCAGGTACATCTATCAGGGCAGCAGGTTGCGACAAGAAAAAGCGCCCATGTGGCAGGCACAGTTGGTATAATTGGTAGATGATTTGCTCCATAGATGAAGGGCTTCGTTTCTGGATGGCTGACGCCACACGCTGAAGCGAGAAGGTGGGGATGTTTTCCAGCTCGGCCTGTGTGCATGCATTCGTATCGTCAGAGGCCAGCATGATACAGGCACCGCATTTTTGGTGAATTTCTGCACAAAGTGCCACAATCGTTTGGTCATTGGTCTGAATGAGAGTGGTTTGACATACCAAGTCATGGTGTTGAGCACACCGCGCCGACAGGGCCTGAACATGTAGAATCCAGCGTCTAGGCTCGAGATGTCTTTGTTCAAACGTCCAGCTGTATTTTTGCTGCTGAACCATGTCCAAAATCCAGTGGCTGGCATGTCGCGCAAGCGCCCCAATGGTCGTGCAGCCGTGGGACCGGGATGACTGCTTCAACTGATCGAGCTCGTCGAGCACCACATGAGGCACAATCAAGTAAACACGCGGCGTGGTTGCATGGGGCTGCAGCTGAGCGCGAAAAAGCGCCTGGCTAAAAGCCTGCACATACTCCAAGGAGCTAAGGAGGACATTCCTGGTATTCAGTGTATCCCACGTACGTATCCAACATCCACGCAAACGAAGATGAATCCATCCATGATAAGAACCCTGTGGGAGAAGATGTCGGATGATGCTCGGAAGGCGCAGTGGACGCAGCCAGCTCCTCCTGGTCCATCAGTTCCTCCACGGTGCAAGACTCGGAGGCATCAGCAAGACTTGTCGTGGGTGCATCGGATCGAGAGATGATCATGCGGACAGGGCCAGATGATACATGTCCACGGTACTGTTCATTGAAATAGTCCGCGTACGTGCTCATCGACGCCGCCAGATTGCGTGGGGCGCGGCGCAAGCGAAGGCAATGTGGAGAGGAATAGAGTACATAACGGGCTACGACGTCGCGGCATGGGTGCCCAAGTAATGCATGATCATTTCGTAGCTGCATGTTAGTCGGCTGTACGTACGTTAAGATGGTCAGCCCTGAGCTGGGTACAGTCCGGACAAGGTTGACACCCATGCCTCGATAAAACCCGGGGAGACCCTCGCTCTTTGCGATGGAATAAATGGTCTGGAGCAAGCCTGCATAGTGCGGTTGCGTGATACCATTCTTGGTCGTGGATACAGGAAGCATTTGCAACCGCGTACGAAGCACTTCATGGGGGTATGTTGCGATAGAGGCGAGCATTTTTGAGCCGCCACTACACAGTAGGATCGAGCCTGAGGTAAGAGGTTCGCCACGCTTGGCCTCCGCCGTACGACTCTTAAAGTGCTCATACAAAGGAAACTGTACAACGACGTGAAACACTCCCAAAAGACTGGGTAATAGACCTTTGTAGAATGCCATCACGCCTTCGCGTTGGTAAATCTTGGCGAAAGCGTCGAACAGATTTTTGTACCGGAGATGCTCTGGCACCGAGGAGCTTTGAAGCATACTGCGCGTTTTAATGACCCACATGGGGCTCGTAGTTGTGGTACTTGTGGCACCTGCCACCATAGCGCTGGCGATATGTACAGCAAAGGGGTGATTTTGGGCTTGGGGCCATTCGCTGGAAAAAAATTTCTTGCCAGCATCGTAGACACAAAAGTAGATGGCCCACGTCGGCAAGTACCCAACAACTGTCGGCCCCAATCCGCGATAAAACCCACGCAGGCCATCTTCATGCCAGATGCGGCTTATGACTCGAGTGACACCGGATATACCCTTAAATTCAGCAATATCATGTCCATACACAAAAGACTTGACCTGGAGACGGGTTTTTATCACGTCGAGGGGGCATGTCACGATGCTGGACACAAACCCCGCGCACGCACCGGCAAGGGCGGAGTTTCGTACTTCCTTCCTCTCTTTGTTATCTGTGGCCTGCTTCGACATGCCGTCAATGCACGACCACGTCGGCAACTAGGGGACGAATGGGCCGGCGAAGTGGACGTCCAAAACCGGGACGGCGATGCAGCGATACTGGGCCAGGCGCACTTTTTGCATAAATCCCCGCCGCACGGACTCGTTGCAGAGGCTCCGCCATCACGCCTTCTCGCGCAAGACACGCACCATGACACGCGCGGGGTTCGCCAGGTCGCTATCCCAGGCCGCGCGAATCGGTGTGATGACCGCTCAGATCATGTGTCTGGCCCATATGGTGAATCAGCACATGTTTGAAGTACGGTTATGTCGCGGTGCCTCCATGCTGCCAACGCTGTCGTTGACAGGCGACCTGATTGTCTATGCGCGCTTGCCCTTTCTACGCTGGCTCAGTCAGCTACCATTAGCCAGCCAGGATTTACGGGACCGGTTTCCTATCGTGCAACGGGATCTGCCTTCCGGCAAGCGGGATCCCAGTGCTGGATTGGGGCTGCGCATCGGCGACGTGGTCGTAGCGACCTCGCCGACGCACCCTGCCAAGACGGTGTGCAAGCGTGTGTTAGGATTGCCGGGAGATACGATCCTTGTGGATCCGCGCGACTGTATGGCCGACGAGGCATCCATGGCCGCCCACGCACATGCCGACCCCACGCTGCAAGCCCTCGTCGCCATGCATTCGGCCCGCACAGTCACCGTCCCACCCGGCCATGTGTGGCTCACAGGGGACAACTTGGGGAATAGCACGGACAGTCGTCAGTACGGTCCTATGCCCATGGCGCTGATCAAGGGACGTGTGCTGGCACGCGTGTACCCACAGCCAGGATGGATTCGTTCAGCATGGACCCCCCTACAAGCGGCTACGGGGCCGTGAACAGGTTGCTAAGGCGCTGCTGGAACAAGGGCGCATTCTCCAGCTTCACGTTGACATCGCCTTGGAAATGCTCAGGCATACGCTCGAGCACACTGGCGTCACTGGCGTCGCGATGAGGACCCGTATACCCCAGCGATACAAGGTCCGAATCGCGGATACCAGGCGCGTTCATGTGGAAGCGCAACGCACCCTCTTGGCCTGGGTGCGATGCACCCGCATGCTTGTGTCGCCAGTGTGCCGCAGAGGTATGCGGATTCCGGAAGATACCGCACAGGAACGTGCCATTGCCGGCGTCCTCGATATGCAGACCCGTGAGGGCCTCCGATAGAGCCACTTGGGACCGCAAACGCTTCAGTTGGTCCTCGGCATTTGCCAAGGAGGCGCGCAGCGTCTCGATCTCCGCCTGACTGGCGTCCTGCGTAGGCGCAGCGGGAGTCGCCTGTGTAGCAGCAGCCGGCCTTTCGGTCATCTGTGCCGATTCGTCAGAGTCCAGCACCATTTCATGGGGCGCCAGCATGGGGATCCGCGACGACGATCCCGATGCAAGGTTGGAGTTGCGGTTGATGTTGACGAGCAAATGCGGGTTCGGCGCTTCCTGGTTCTGTGGTCAGTCAAAGCGCACGTACGCGAATCTCTTCCCAAATTTTCTTCTTGTCAAAGTTCTGGGTGCTCTTGGTGAAATCAAACTCGTCGTCAAAGACAGAGGCGGGAGCAGAGCGCACCTCCGGTGCAGGGGCCGGTGCGGGGGACGCCACGCGCGATTCGTTCTTGCGGCGTGGGTTGCGTTTCTTACGGCCATCCGTGCTTCCGTTCTCGTCCTGCGGAGCGGCCTGAGACGCGTCCGACTTTGGTTTCGTTGCCTTTGCAGGCGTTTTTGAGGCGCTGGATGCCGTGGGGCGAGCAGCAGGGGCACTCACTTTGTTGACGTCGAGGAGCTCATCACGGCGCACTTGGCACGTCTCGCCCGAGTCCTGACGGCGCATCGTCAAGGTCTCCGTCGCAGGATCGACCTGTAGAATCGTGCCAACAAAAGAGGCGCCTGTGCGCAAACGCACTTGCACTGTCGTGCCCACGAACGAGACCATCGTAGATACGGCGTGCCAGGGTCGCGAAGGGACCACGCCGCTGGGCAGGTTTGCTTATGTCAGCTATAAAAGGGCCGGCGCGCCGCGCCAGGCTAAGCGCGTTCCGAGTGGGGGGCGGGGTCCTGCGGCGCGGCCTCCTCATCGATAGCAAAGATGGCATCCTCAGGCGAGGAAGTTTGCTCTTCCGTCTTGAACGGGAAGCGCTCCAATGGCAAAGCGTCGTCCACAGGTTCGCCAAGACGCGCGCGCTCGTCGCGCTCCATCGCAGCCACGCGCTCTTCCATGGCCTCGCGTACCTGTTCTGTACGGCAAAGGTAGAACGACATGGTGGCAAGGCAGCCACCGGCCACGAGGTCGATGAGGTAGTGGTGCATCAGGTACATGGTCGACCAGTACAGCCAGAACGCGTAGATCCAATAGAGGATCCGCGTATCCAAGCGCCACCGCCCCACAGATACCTTGATGGGGAAAAAGTAGCTGAGAAACAAGGATTCACACGTAGCGCAAGCTGCGTGCAGCGAGGGGAAGGCGCCAAAGACCACGGGGGCGCCACTAAAGCCCATGGTATACACAAAGCCGCCAAACAACGCATCGATGCGTGCGAGGCCGGCTGGAGAGCCGCGCATCCCATAGTTCGCCGGTGTGAGACCTTCACGCAGCTCGTACCACGGCGGAGCACATGGGAATGCAATCTGAATCAGCACGCCGGCCAAGTTCATAAAGCCAAACGCACTGGCAAACATTTTCACGCTGCTTTCTGGCGCAAACACAAACACAAGAACAGCCACAATGAACGGCGCTGCAAAGTGGACGACGCCATATGGAATCCATGCTAGCACATCGAGCAGCGGGTGGCCGAAGCGCGTGAGAATATCGCTAATGCTCGCGCCGTACCAGATCGTTTCCAGCGTAGGAAGCACGGACACCCAAATATGCGGCCGTGCTGATATATCAATAAAGCGACACGAGTAGAACAGCAGTAGCCACAGAAGAATGGGCGAGGCAGGCAGGATCAGCTGCGACGTCAGCGGGATGAGCAAAGCAACAATGTAGAGGGCAGGGATGAGCAATTTCCCTGGGAACGACGGGCTTCCCATCACCGCGATCGAGAAGAGCGCAATGGCAAACATGGTCCCATACTTGAACTTGTCCAGGCGCGTCCAGCGGTAGGCGCGAAATTTTTCCAGATTCTCGCGAGGCGATACACTGAATGTCAAACGGCCCACCGCTGCTTTGACAGCCGAGACAACCTGCGCCAGCACAGGCTCTTTGGATAGCACGGCCGGTGCAGTGGGTTGCGAAATCGACATGGTCGAAGGCAACAGAGAGCAGCGGACGACGTCCACGACGATGTGCGCTACGGTGGAGGTACCGCGTGGGCCACGCGGCGACGCCCAGCATCACGTGCTGGACCTGGCTCCCAACGGCCATGTCGAGCGCCACCCCTGTCGCTGCGTCGCGGCCGCGCACGCTGGCGCCGTTGAAACAGCTCGCTGGGGCTGTGGGGCAGTGCCATGTGCAGGCCCAGGCGTATGGGCAATGTATGCTGCAGCACTACCAGGAGATGGAGCGTGATCGGTGCGCTGCCGAGTTCCGTGCGTTCAAAGCGTGCGTGCAGACAGAGGTACGTGGGGTATACAGTCTTACAGCGCAGATGAAGCGCCGCTGGTAACTATGAAGCAGGCTCGGTGGTCGCCAAAGCGGTGAGCAGCTGCCACACCCGGTCGTAAAAGTGGCCGAGCGCCTCCTTGTCCGAACACAAGCGCTGGAACGAGTGCCGGACCTGCTCGGCATTGGGGGGTGGCGTGGCGTACTTTTGTCCATGGCCCTTGTGTTGTGAATGCCATATGGCATTGAACAAGCGATTGTTGAGCCACAAGTAGCCATCGCGTCCGCCCACCACCTGGACAAAGGCCACGCCGCTGCGGTGGACAAATTGTGTATAGTCAAAGTTGGTAGGGCGAGACGAGTAGTGCACGTCCAAGTGCGATGGGTACAACGACTGTGCCTCTTGGTCCAGCACAAAACCACAGTCGCGAACGAGGGCCATTTCAAAGAGTTGATCGCTCTGTGTCGTTGGCGGCGCAAGAACGTAGCGCAATAGCCACGCCTCCAAATGGCTTTGAGGCTCGCGCGCACGGGACAGTTGGACACGCCGTGCCTCCTCCACAAGCGCTGCATAGGCGCTTGGCTTCGGCGGCGCCAGAGACAGGGGAATGGACAGTGGTGCCAGGAAGGGCGTGTGCTGGCCAATATCCTTGATCTGGTGGATCGGCGCTTCGACGAGGCGCAAACCATACCGCTCGACCGAGCGCGTCCACGACTGCACAAGATCTTCAATCAGTCGCGGTGTCGCACCAAGCCACTGAATTTGGAAATTAAAGCCATTTTCGGCATTGTGGGCCAAGTCATGGTGCAACACAGCCACTTCGGAGCGGCTACTGCGCCGCTCGGGGTCCACATCGATCAGCATGGAGCGCGATAGCTGCACACGAGGTCGTTCTGGACGGCCAGCGTCAGAACGTGTATCCGCACGGGCGTCCGAGGCACGGGCCATGGCCGCAGCGGCGGTGGCGTCCGGCGCCGTCGCTACAGCGAACGCCGCCGAGGGCTCATTCGGCATGACCATGCGGTAAAAGTAGTGACCATCGAGGAATCCGTGAAGGGCAAACGTGTGCTCCATATGACCCGCCCGCAAAAGCTTGTTGCCCAGCTGCACGGCATCGTCGCGGGTATGAATGTCGCTGTACGTCCGACAAAGCCAGGTCACCAGATCTGCACCGGTAAAGCTACGACGATGCACAACCCGGTGCCACACACGGTCGTGCACCTTGAGCTCGCGAGTTGCAGCGCGCATGTCGTCGGCAATCGCTGCGAGTGACATGGCCTGGGACTCGCGCTGGCGGGGACGAGGATCGTGGGCATGCCGCTGGTTGAGCTCGTCGTTTCGTTCCGCCAGTGCCTCGAGGAAGGAGGCATCGCTCAAACTGCTCGACGGATCCAACGTGGTGGGTAAGAAACGCAGCGGGACAGTGCGCGCATGGCGCGGGCGTCCACGGGGGTAGTACTCGGAGCGCATGAACAGTTCCGCAAGGCGATCCATGCCCATTAGGCGCACCTCTTCGTCGCTGAGATAGTCGCCAGAGCCAGCCATCATCGCCGGTGGCGATCCCTCGCTCGGCACAAGCACGAAACGCGATCGCCAGTACCGCAACGATTCGATCAACGTGTCTTCGTACCCGGCAATAATCGAGTCCAAGTACGTCCAGTTGTAGGCGTGGGGGTCGGGGTGATGGAAGCGCACAGAGATCGGATGGTAGCCCGGGTGTCGCCGCGGCCACATACAGCAGCGGTACGAGATGGGCGAGGTGGAATAGGCGATCTTCTTCACATACCGCGTCACGCGAATCATACCTGCCTGGCGGCTGTACGAGATGCAATGCACCTGGTCCATGGACATGAGATACGTAGGGTCGCCATCGGCAAAGTTGCCGGGACGCAGCATCTCAGCAGGATGGCGCAAGACAAGATGCCGCGCGTCGCGAACGCCCGGGGCCGTGCCAGGCCGCGCCACAGGGCGCTCCACGACCTGGAAGCCTTGGGCCAAACGCTGTGCACACATCTCGCGCAGCATCGCTAGCGCAGGGCTCGTAGACGTACCGCGCTTGAGCATGATGGAGGCCGTGTCGGAATGCACCGAGACAGTGTACGGATACTCGTGCCAGGCATGTGTCAGTTCGTGCTCGCTCGGAAGGAACCTCGTGGTGAGCGGGAGGCACGCAGGCAGCGTCATCGACCACCACTTGACCGCATGGTGATTCACTCGCTCAGTAAACACATTCTGCCAGCGGAAAAGCAGCGCGTTGCGTTCTGACATGGCCACGCGGGGATTCAAAGGGTTCGTTCTTGGTGCTTCTGGCGGGGAGCTCGGGCCAACAACAGTGCTGGCGTCCAGCCCCTCGGTATTGCTTAGCGGAGCGACCCATGTGGCAGAGGTATGAGAGACTTCCACGAGCTGCGGCGACCAGGAAGGCCGCCCTTGCAGACCCAAAGCTTGGAGCAGCAAGCGCGATGCATCGCCTGTGGTGGCGCGCGAGCGCGGCGCATTCGACGCAGCCCGCCATGGCCACCAAGTGCGCCAGCGCGGCGCGGCTTGGCGAACGGAAACGGGCATCTCGGCCCCGGACGCGGCACGCACAGCGACCAACGACGTGATGGACTCGGACACTGTAGGCGCCGTCTTTCCCAAATCTTCCAACACGAGACTGCGGGCGGAGCGTAGAGAATTGGTGATCGACGGTGCGCGAGGCGTCATGGGGCGGGACGATGCATGGGGCGCCTTGGCGTGCGTCACGCCAGGCGGCACAATGCTGCCCATGTGAGGCACGGTGGGTGTGCTGGGCGCCGATACAGTACGCACCGGCGCAAACTGTTCTTCGTCGAATCGCTCACGCACAGCCGCTGAAGGGCCATGGCGGCCGCTGGTGGGCAACGCGAGGTACGGGAGAGCCAGCTCCTGCTGCATAGAGCCAAGCAACTCCGTCATGCGTAAGCCATCCATGCGGCAGCGTGGCACAAAGCGGGCCTGCCAGTACGGGCGATCCTGCTCGATGTTGTAAAAACTACCGTTGATCCAGAACGGCGTACACTCACACACTTGCGTCGGGCCACGCGGCGCATCGACAAACAACGGGTGCGTGTCCGGGGCCAGCTTGGACTCCGAACGCGAGGGCGGCACATGGGACAGGAAGCGGAACAGCGGTACGGTGTGCAACGGCATTTGTGTCAGGCACACAAGATCCACCGACAAGCCCAGCTCACACATGCGCTGGGTCGTAATGCGCAGCAAACTCTTGTCCACAAAAAAGTGGCCGGTGCCCGCGGTGAGCAGCAGATACGAGAAGCCTGTGATGGTCAGGTCGCGATCGATGTAGTGCTTCTCTGCCGAGTTGAGGAGCAAGTTGATGGCCTCGAGCACGTTGCCCTCGTGTGCCTGCGCAAAGCGACCGAGCAGCACACGTCCGCCCACCGCCTCGTCACCGCCGACCGTCTCAAGATCCTGCCGAGGTGGCTCAAAACGGGATTTCGTACAGTGTGGCTGCAGCAGGATATCATGCTGGAAGCGAAAAAACTCTTCTTTCATGGCGCGCATGACAGAGGGCCAGTGGGGGGCTCGATCCAGCTCCAAAATGACCTTGTAGTAGTCCACAAACAGCTGCCCATGGTTGTTGCGCTGCACAGGCAGGCTGGTGAGATGCTCGCGTTCCGACTCGTCGTACAGCACGCGCGTGAAAAGCACAATGGATACGACATGGCTCGTGCCTATCGACTCCCACTTACGGATGAGGTCGGGCAGGAATCCATACAGCACTTTTTCATAGTAAATCTCGCCACTCTCGTCAAACTCCCACATTTCGCGCGACATTTGCACAAATACGTTGCAGCGTGCCGATTCGGTGCGAAAAATGGGCAAGGTGCTCGGGGCAAAGTAGCCGGCCATGACGCTATGCTCATGGATAAACAAGCGCCCCACCTTGGCGCGGATGCCGACGGCGAGTTGGATCGTTTGACCGACGTACACGCACCCATCGACCATGGCCTCACACAAGCGCCACATATCAGCGCGGCCAATGTACTGGTCCTTCAAATAGAGTTCCGCGTGCGTCAGCGTGTGGCGCACGCGCGGCGTACGTGCAATTACCACTGGCGTACGACTCATAAGACCACAGAGCCCTGCAATGTGCCGATTGATCGAGAGCTGCAGCTGTTGCTGTCGCGCAATCACCTCCTGATCAGCCAGCGCCTGGGCCGGCGTAAAGACGAGCACGCGTGAGAGAATGGGCCACAAGTCTGTGCCGTCATGGATCGCCGCCTGGAGCGTATCCCACGCACTGGGCGCGATCACCATCAGCAGTTCGGCGTCAGAGATCTGGGGCAGCGTGTGCGCAGGGCTCATCACAAAGTCGTGCCGCGAGAAATTGGGCGGCTGATGCGTCCACATCATCAGCAAGCGCGAGTTGTGGCCATCATGCAAGGAATTCGCACTCACGCCACGGCCGCGCGCCATGCCCCGTGGCGGCGTCGCGCCATGCCGAGGCATCGTAGCGTGGCGGGCGTGCGCGGCGCGGCGCGGCAGGCCTGGCGCACGGTCAGGCCACGTGGCGTTCGGCCGGGCCCGCTGGCGACGGCCTTCGCTACCGCCGCACGACACGAGACGACAACACGAACCATGAGTACGTGACGAGCGCTGACACGCAGACGTGGACGAGGTTGAGGACCGCGATGGTGTGCGGCTGTCGTGGAATGTATGGCCTGCGTCAAAGCTGGAGGCGACGCGCACTGTCGTTCCCATTGCGGCGCTGTACACGCCGCTGAAGGAGCGAGTGGACCTGCCGCCCGTGTTGTACGAGCCGGTGATGTGCAAGCCGCCGTGCCGTGCTGCGTTGAACCCTTACTGCCAGGTGGACGTGCGTGGCAAACTGTGGATCTGCCCGTTCTGTTTGTCGCGCAACCCGTTCCCGCCGCACTACAAGGACATTAGCACGACGAATTTGCCGGCGGAGCTGCTGCCCAAGTACACGACGATTGAGTACACGCTCAATCGCACGTCTCAGATCCCTCCCATCTTTATGTTCGTGGTGGATACGTGCATGGAGCCGGATGATCTCAAGGCGCTTAGCGAATCGTTGGTGGTCAGCCTGAGTTTGCTGCCGCCCAACGCGCTGGTGGGCCTTGTGACGTTTGGTACTGTGGTGCAGGTGCACGAGCTGGGCTACGAAAACTGTCCAAAGAGCTTTGTGTTCCGTGGCTCGAAGGACTACTCGCCCAAGAACATCCAGGACATGCTGGGCCTCACCCCTGGTTCGCGACCGACGCCCGGCAGCGGTCCCTCGCAGCCGCGTGCCGCGCCGAGCGGCCAGATTGGTGCGACGCGTTTCCTGCTGCCTGTGTCGCAGTGTGAGTACCAGCTGACGAGCATCCTTGAGCAGCTGCAGCGCGACCCGTGGCCCGTGGCGAACGACAAGCGTCCGCAGCGCTGCACGGGCGCTGCGCTGAGTGTTGCGGTGGGCCTCCTTGAGAGTGCGTTCCAAAACACTGGTGCGCGTGTGATGCTGTTCTGCGGTGGTCCGTGTACAGAGGGCCCCGGCCAAGTGGTCTCGACGGAGCTGCGTGAGCGCATTCGTTCGCACCATGACATTGAGAAGGACAATGTCAAGTTCTTCAAGCGCGCTATGCGCTTCTACGAGAACTTGGGTCGCCGCGCTGCGACGAATGGGCATGCTATTGATGTCTTTTCCGGCTGCCTGGACCAGGTGGGATTGCTCGAGATGCATGCGCTGTGTAATGTCACGAACGGCCACCAGCTGCTGGTCGACAGCTTCCAGATGGGGATTTTCAAGCAGAGTTTCCAGAAGATCTTCGACAAGGACGAGAGTGGCCACCTGCAGATGGGCTTCAACGCCACGCTCGAGGTGCAGTGCACCAAGGAGCTCAAGGTGAGCGGACTCATCGGCCATGCCATCTCGGCGAACAAAAAGTCGGCCAGTGTGGGCGAGACGGAGATTGGTATCGGCCAAACGTCGGCGTGGAAGATGTGCTCGGTGACGCCGCGCACTAGTGCGGGTGTGTACTTTGAGGTGGCCACGCCCGCCGGCCAGCCCTTGCAGCCCGGCGCGCGTGGGCTGATCCAGTTTGTGACGCACTACCAGCATGCCTCGGGGCAGTTCCGCCTGCGTGTCACCACGATTGCACGCAACTTTGCCGACGGCGAGTCGGGTCACATTGGCCTCTCGTTCGACCAGGAGGCCGCGGCGGTGCTCATGGCGCGCATTGCCGTGTTTAAGGCAGAGATTGACGACAGCCCCGATGTGCTGCGCTGGCTCGATCGTATGCTGATCCGCTTGTGCCAAAAGTTCGCCGAGTACCGCAAGGACGACCCGACGAGCTTCCGCCTGAGCGAAAACTTCAACATCTATCCCCAGTTCATGTTCCATTTGCGCCGCAGCCAGTTCCTGCAGGTGTTCAACAACTCGCCTGACGAGACGGCGTACTACCGCCATGTGCTGAACTGCGAGGATGTAAACAACTCGCTGATCATGATTCAGCCGACGCTCATGTCGTATGGCTTCGATGGGCCGCCCACGCCCGTGCTCCTGGACTCGATGTCGATCCGCGCCGATGTCGTTTTGCTGCTCGACACGTTCTTCCACCTACTCATCTTCCATGGTGAGACGATTGCGCAGTGGCGCAAGGCTGGCTACCAGGACCAGGAGGGCTACGAAAACTTCCGCGAGATCCTCGAGATGCCCCAGACCGATGCGCAGGAGCTTTTGCTGGAGCGCTTCCCGATCCCCCGCTACATTGTATGCGACCAGAATGGCTCGCAAGCGCGTTTCCTGCTGTCCAAGCTCAACCCATCGACCACACACATGACCGGCGGCGCCTACGGTACGGGTGCGCAGGGCGCGGCCATCTTTACCGACGATGTCAGCCTCCAAGTGTTTATGGAGCACTTGAAGCGTCTCGCGGTCGGCGCCAACAGTGGATAGTTACTCGTTCAGGAAAGCCTCTAGTTCTGCCTCCTCCTCCGCCGTGAGTAGAGCGCTTGTCAACGCCGGCGCGGGGCTTGGCGACGTCCATTGCGACCAGGGCCAGCGACGCACGGTGCCGTCCAGCGAGGCAGATACGAGAAACGGCTCTGCGGCGCGGTGCCACACGCCCAGAAACGTAACTTCGTGCCAGTGGCCGTCCAGGACATGCTCACACGTGCCGCTCGGCACCGACCACAGCTGCAGCGTGCCGTCCGCACAGCCCAAAATCACTTGCCCCTCCGTGGCCAGCGGCAGCACGGACCGGGCGCCGACCGGGACCGATAAGCACACGTCGGTGCGCAAAGGCGGCGCTGTACCCACCGGCGCACCCGCCTGCGATACACGCCCGGGCAAAATTGTGTCGCGCGCATGCGCCGAGAGGGGGAAGCGGCGCACCGTGCGATCCGACGACACGCACCATACATCCAGCGTGTACAGGTCCTCATCGTACGTCCGCCAATGCGGCACGAGCTGATGCACATTCGTTTCCGGCCCATCCAGCTCGCGTTCCACGAGGCACCGCTGATGAGCGGCATCGAATCGCACTTGCACGATGCGCCCCATCGAGTCGGCCGACCAAAGTAGCAGCGCGCCGTCGAGCGAGTCGCGCACGTCCGGCGCCCACTGCGTCGCTGGCATGGGCGCAGGCGGCACCGAGGTTAAGCTGACGACCGGCCGTGTATGCACTTGGTACGAGCCGACGATCGATGGCCGAGGCGCGTCGGTGGGACCTGCAGCCCAGGCGCTGTCAGACAGGCCTTGCGCCCACGTCAGCATGGGATGGAGGTCCCATAAACGCACGGTCTTGTCGCTGCCACCACTGCATAAGATGGCATGCGTCGCATCGTAGTGCAAAGCCTTGAGCAGGTCCGACGCCGCGTTGTCCACACAGAGGAAGGGCGTGCCTGGCCGCTCAGCCGCGTAGAAACGAAGTTGGCGGTCCCAGGATGCCGTACAAAGAAGCAGGCGGCCAGGCTGCACGGGAATCACGGCAAGGCCCGTGACAGGGCCGCCATGCTTGGCGTACGTACCCAAGGCCTCGCCCGTCTCGAGGTGCGTACGCCGCGCGAGGCGCCCAGCCTCGGCAGTGAACAAACACTCGTCAGCGAGCGTCGCATGCAGCACCTTGTGCAGGCCGCCATCGGCGCCCGCGGCACGCTCGGCCAGCGACGCAAGATCGCGTGTGGGTGGCAATGTACGCTCATCGTTGCTACGAGGGAGGGGACTCGAGCCGACGCCGAGCCAGATAGGGTATCCATACGCCGCCCCATGGGCTGTGCGTTGTGCCTTTGCGGCGCGCGCTTCGCCGAGGGCCAGCGACGCGTCCGACTGGAAGAGGTGCGTCGCCTTGGCCGTGTTCATCGCGGGTGGAGAAGCTCCACTTAGGAAGCGCGCCACGCTTGGCGGTAAAAGGCGGCCCACGACAGCGTGCCGTGGAACGGTGGCGGCGCTGCGGCATCGGCTGCCTGCATAAACGCACTGAGATCTTTCATGCGTTCCAGCTGGACGAGGCCGGAGCGGCGCGATACACTGGCCGGCACAGCGAGTGTGTGCAAGGCATGCGTGAGGCCATCGAGCGTAGGCAATGGCACAGGCCCATACGCCCGTACTTCGCACGATTGCCACGGCAAACGCTTGATGCGGCGCACATACTCGGGCACACGGGTGGAAGTAGGCGCGCGATCTGCGACAAGCAGCATGCCGGGGTAGCCGACTTTAAGGAGGCCTTGTAGCTCTAGTTCCTGAGACCACGCATGCAACGTCTTGATCTTTTTGGAAGAGAGAATGTGATGAAAGGCTAGGAGTGCGCGGTGCGATGCGCCATGCATCCAGCGGGGTAGCGGAGGTAGAATATGGGGGCGGCCGAGCGGCCACGCGCGAGGAATTAAGTCCCCATCAGCCGCCAGCTCTGCGACGTGACGCTCGATCTCTGTCGCTATGCTCGTGGTTCGTTCTGCTGTGCGCAGCCTGCGAGTCTCGGCGCCTGTGAGCGTGGCACGCGCTATGACCACGTCAGCTCTGCGTCCTAGCATGCCGCTGCAGCTGCAAGTGACGCAGCCGTCGCACATTGCCACACCGGTGCTCTTGGGTGGTGGCCTGATTGGCGCGTGCGTAGTCTCTACTGACACAGCGGCGTGATTGCCATGATGATGCGTCCTACAGGCACGTCGAGTGGCAAGTGGGTCAAGGGCGGTTTCCAGAGCAAGATGGACCGCAAGGAGGCCATCCAGATTCTGGGCCTGCGGTGCGTTTCCTCCATGACTAACGACGCAGGGAGGCGAGTGTCAACCGGAACCGCATCAAGGAGGCGCATCGCCGCATGATGATTGCCAATCACCCGGACCGTGGTGGCTCGCCGTACCTGGCAAGCAGTACGTGATCGGCACTCACCCAGAAATCAACGAGGCGAAGGACCTGCTGGAACGCACCACGTCGCGCTAGACGACGTTCAGCTATAGAGGAATGCTAGCCTGTTGGCATACATGTAGGTATTCACCAGCCACCAAGGCACTATCCTGTGGCTATAGTGCATCCACGATGCCACGGTACCGTGGAGCGTGGGCAAAACGGTTTTGGGAGATGGGCACAGAGCTTACGCCTCGCTGATCTCACGCAGACGACGGATCGTGCTAAGGTCAGCATGTCAGTCACATACCTGCGGACCGTAGCCGCGGCCGTGGTGTTCATCGACCAGGCGCCACCGGCCACCACCTTGTTGCACGCGCTGCAGTTCCAGATACCGACCGCAGTGCGCTTCACGGTGTCCTTACCGCAGAAAGAGCAGGTGTAGCGGCTGTGCTGCGACACCTCAATCTTCTTGATCTGGCGACGCAGCGACGAGCCGTAACGAGTACCGTACTTGCCGGTAATGCCAACCTTGACTGTGCGCTTCGACTGCCAGGTTAGTATTCGTTCTAGCGCGCCGAGCCTGTGGCGGCCGCACTCATTCCACAGCACCTCACATTTAGAGTGAGGCGGCTCATAAAGAAGAACGCGACCGATGTCCACGACGCGGCGCTGTCAGCACGTACCATCTTGCTATCCCAGAAGAAGGTGAGACAGCCGCAGAGGCAGCAGCGCACGACGTAGGGGGTTGATCACGTGTAAAAGTACAGTTGACCACGTGATGGGTGGGTATGTGGAGGGCGAGCCACCCTTCCCCACCTCATGTGGCTCCGTGCGGCGGCCGCGGGGCAGCGCACCGTCGCGCCGCGCGCGCTCATCGTGGCGCGCGCGATTTGCACTTCGTCTCCTTTTCGCGCAAGCAGGGATGACTCCAAAAAGCCAGATTTGAGAGATCCGTTCCCGTTGCCCTTCTCGCAAGAGATGGATCCCGCGCGCCGGGCCGACGGCATCGACCTCGCAAGCGCGGGTCAGCGCGTCGAAGGCATGGACGTGCCGATTCGCGTGGCGAACCGCACAGAGGAGGGGCGCCCTCGCATGCTGGCGCGTCTGCAGTACCAGTGCCGTAAGCGCGGCACACTCGAAACCGACCTGATCCTCAGCACCTTTGCCCAGAAAGAACTGGCGCAACTCTCGGACGATGAGCTGCACGAACTCGATCAACTGCTCGATGAGCCTGATTGGGACCTATTCTACTGGTGTACGGAGCGCAAGCCGGTGCCGGAACGCTGGGAAGCCTCATTCACGACCGAAGGTCGCTTGGGCCATCGGTTACGACAGCACACACGCAACGATGAGCGCATGGTGCGGCGTTTCCCGCCGCTGTCGTCCGATATTCAGTCGCCGGCCTAATTGGATGTCGTAGTCCCCGTCTCTTCGCCATCGACAAGCTCTAGCACTTGCTGCAAATCACGTTGCTGCGCCTCGTTCAGGCCCTCGGTGAGGCGCTGGAACAGCGCAGCGTTTTGCGTGCGCAGCTGTTGCACCACGGTACGGAACGGCTCGTACACAGGCACACTTTCAAGCGGCGACTCGTAGCCCATATCGTCGTCCTCGAGGTCGTCCAGCGCGTCAATCTCTTCGTCTTGATCGTCGTCCGCACTAACGCGCGTGCGAAGACGCACGGCTTCTTGGGCAAGAAGCTCCAAGTAGTCGTTCTCGTCCTCTTCCACATCCGCGTCGTCATCAAACTCGGCCAGGGCGCCATCGTCGTCGTCAAGATCATCAAAGCCGTGGTCCAACGCTTTGGACAGCTCCTTGCGCTGTGCGACCAGCTTGGGCAGCAGTGCCAGCTGCGTGACCAGCGCGCCAAGCAGATGAGGGTAGCCGGCCTGCAGCGACTCGGGCACCGCTGTGGGGTCTAGGGAGAGCAGCGAAAGGAGCGCCACAATCGTCACCTTGCACTCGTGCACGCGGCGGCACTTGCTGAGCATCGGAAGCGCCGCGGAGAAAAAGGCACTCGTCGCGCCGTGCGACTCGAGCACTTGCAGCGCGAGCGTCGCATTGTAGTACACCGCCTCCAAAATCACCAGAATGGCCCACTTGCGCAGCTGGAACGACGGCGCTTCGTCGCTCTTCTGTGTGTGGGGCAGCAAGGTGGCGACCATGCCCGGCACAGCCTCGTCCACGTAGCCACGAAGCAACAACAGGATGACCTCACCCAGCTGGCACGCCGCCACACGGTCGCTCACCACGAGCTGATCGTGCGTCATGGCTGTGTGGAAGATGTCCAGGAGCATATGGCGGTACTCGGGCTTCTCCTGCAGCACGGCCGTGCCGTAGGATGCACAGTTGTCCAGCGTGCCGATCATTTCCGAGAGGTAGTCAATGCCACTCGACTTGAACGACTTGTACATCAGCGTGAAGATGTGCCACATGCCGGGCGAAATACGCTTTTGGTAGTACGTCAGCACATCCGTCAGCTGGAAGCAGTCGTCGTACAGATCGATCGTTTCCGACTCGATCGTGTAAGCAACGACGGGCAGCAGCACCTGCTCCAGCTCCGCCAGGATTTCGGGGCGCGACTCGGCCGTGGTGACCATCTGGTACATGGTACTCAGGCAGCCCACCGCGGCAAAGTACTTGTCCTCTTCGCCCTGGTCCATGCGGAATGCGTGCACGCCATCCGCGTCCGCATCGCCACCCGCCAAATTGTCCTGCACCAAACGCAGGTAGCTCTGGGCCATCTGCTGCGTAAGCTGCACACTAAACGGCAGCAACTCCTCGGCAAAGTGGTTGACAATCTTTTCCTGCGTGGTCATCAACACATCCAGATCCGTCTCATCGGAGAGCTTCAGCAGCTCTTGCATCAAACGGCCGGCATTGGGCGCCATCGCATTGTGCACTTCGTCGTGCGCCACGAGCTCGCCCATGGCTTCCGCGGCCTGCACACGCACCGGCAGCTCTGTATCGAGCATGCAGTCCATCACACCGCGCAACGCCGTCTCCAGCGTCTCGCTCGACGTCCACTTCATGCCCGCATGGTCAAACGTCTGCACCGCAGCACACGCGCGCAGGCGCAAAAAGGCATGGGGACTTTTGAGCGCAGGCAGGACGTGCTGCGCAAAGAACGCGTCCAGCTCGTGCTGCACACGCTCATGGTGCACCATGCTCTGGCAGATGGTGATGCACATGCGCAGCGCACCATCCATCTGGCGGGGCGTGCATTGCTCCGCCGCGTACGCATTCACCACCTGCAGGATGAACTGCAGCGTCGGCTCCAGCATCGAGGCGGCACGGCGCGCCACCGCCGTGTGCAGCAGCGAACTGGCGACACTGGCCGTGGTACCCAGCTCCTCAAGAGGGTCGGCGCTCATGCGCACAAAGTCCACAGGGTCCACCTCCCACAGCTCCTCGTCCTCGTCGGAGAAGCACAAGCGGGGGTACACCAGCGTTTCAACGATCTGTTGCATGTGGGGACGCAAAAGCACCCACATCGACTTGGGTTTGAGGCTCTCGGTGAAGAACGACAGCAAATGGCGCACCACGGGCCGACTGACCCACTGCTGCTGGGACACCATAGCGTCCGCCGTGTGTAGGTACGCCTTCAAAATCTCCGGCGCAAAGCTGTGCAAAAACGTCTCGGCGAAAGGTTTGCACGACTTCATGCTCGCAGAAAGCTGCGACGGGATACCGTAGCGCGAGAAGAGTCGGTTGAGCGCGTAGAATGCCCACTTCTTCGCCTTCCACCACGGCGTCTTTTCCTTCGCCTCGTCATCCACACCCTCCGCTTCGACGGACTTTTGCACAATGCGCAGCATCAGCGTGCCCCATGGCACGATGCTCTCGTTCGACTGCTGGTGCTTTGTGAGGGTGATGGCAAGACTGGTCTTGTACACCTTCATGGCATAGTACACCATCTCGCCGACCGCCGCCAGATTCGACTGAGGCGAATCCATAAGCGCATTGGTCGTCTGTAGCAGCACGGGGAAGGTACAAGACACAATGTCCTCAAGCTTCGTATCGGTGTCGGTAAAACGAAAGGCGCGCACCGTCTCTAGCAGCGCGCGCACACCCGCATACATCTCGGCCTCCTGCCCCGATGTGAGCCGCTGGACAATCTCCTCCAGCAGCGTGGGCCAGTGCTGAGGAAAGTCGCTGCGCACAATGCCAAACAAGGCACTGGCCACATGCACACGCAGGGTAGGGGGCACCGAGGCGATCGCCGGCAGCAGCGCCGCGCGCACCACCGACTTGTCGTCCTCGGGCACATGGGGCGACTCGTTCGTGCCACGAGGCAGCGATGTGTCCCAAGCGCGGGAGATACGATTCTTTACATAGCTGCGTCAGTCACTCACACGTACATAGCCGCTGCTTGACGCACCGTGGCATCGGCGTCGGGCGACGCAACAATTTGCAGCGACGCCGACAGCATGCCCGGCTGTCCTTCCAGCTGGCGCAGCTCCTGCTCCGAGGCACGCCGCACATCGACGTCCGGACTAGAGTGAGTAAGAAAGACGTACCTAAGGGTCGAAGGAAACAGGCGCAGCAGCGTCTCCATCGTGCAGGGAGAAAAGCTGGGCCGTCGAGCGACCGAGTAGTAGCCACGTGACGCGCGTGGCTGTCATGCTACGCTCATGCCGCCGTCGACGCGGGGGGGGCATGGGCGGCTCAGTCTCGTCGCGCGCCGCACGCCCCGCGATGGGATGCAGGCGCACAAAACGACAGAGTCATCTATGCCGCGCGCGAGCGGGGCGTCTGCGCCAAGAACACGTCCTTCGCGCCGTGCAACGATCGCCTCCGCTCGAGCCAGCGGGGCGGACGACGTCCAGGGCCTGGCTGTCAACAAACGCAAGGTCGCGGATGTGCGCGCATGGCTCACAGAAGCGCTGGATGGCGCACCTTCGCTGCGCAAGTACCGTGTACGTACGCGCTCCTCACAGTAGCGCATTCTTGCTTTGACAGGGCCCAGCGGTGTTGGAAAAAGCGCCACGCTGCGCGCACTTGCGCGCCCCTCTGCGCTGCACTTTGATGTGGTGGAATGGGACAATCGTGATGCGCTCCTAGAGGCAGGCGAGTGGCAGTCGTCGGTGGAGCGCTTTGCTGCGTTTCTGCAAGCGTCCGCCAGGTTTGCGCGCCTGGCCCTCGTACCGCGAGGCCACACAGCGGAAGCGCCAACGACTCGTCGTGTGATTCTTGTGGAAGACTGGCCCAATGTCTCGCACGAAGAAACGCGACAGCAGGTGCATGGCGCCTTGGAGCAATTTCTCGCCACCACAGGCGCGCCGCTTGTGCTGATCGTCTCGGACACAGTGCCGCGCACGGAGGCGGACTTGTGGGAAGCGGTCGATTGGCGCGCACGTCGCACATCACAGATGGATGTTCGCACGGTCGTGCCGGATGTGGTGCAGCGGCATCCTGCATTCACAGAGATTCGCTTCCCCCCCCTCACCACGCGCATGATTCAAAGTGCACTCGCTGCCCAGGCGCCGCATATGCCGCCATCCGTGCTCGCCGACGTAGCGGCATCATCAGCGGGCGATATACGGAGTGCGACCACGAGTGTGGCTCTGCTCCAAGATGCGCCATCCACTGAGGCGCTCGCTGCGCGAGCCTCGGCGCTGGTGGTCTTTCACGCGGTGGGCCGCGTGCTGTACAACAAGCGGGAAGGCGATCCTGGGCTGGATGTGCCAGTAACACCGCGTCCTACGCCTACGCACCCATTTCGACCGATGCAGCGCCTCTCCCTCGTACATGTCGAACAGCTGTGGGCGCAGCTCCCTGTGGATGCGTCGGTGTACCAAATGTATCTCTTCCACAACCTACCGGCCTTTGTCAACGAGGTGGACGAGATGGCCTCCGCCGTCGAATGGCTTAGTGAGGCAGATGCACTAGCAGCGCACGTCGAGCCTCGTGGGCAGGCAGCCGCTGCGCAGTATCTCTATCAACTCACGGTGCGTGGACTGTTATCCTCGTTGCCGTCGCCCGTCGCACGCCGTGGACAACAGCTGACAAAACCGGCCCACTGGGACCTGGCCGCGCGGGCGCGGGCCTGTGACGAGGTGCTGCAAGCTCTCCGCAGGCCACCGACCCATGCGCGCGCACAGCTGTATACACCGGGAGCCACCTACCGGCCGGCGGAGTGGGCGATGGACCTGCTGCCCTATGCGGCGCGCATTGATACATCTACGTGGGGCACCCTAGCTGAGCCTCTCCTGCAACTACGTGAGGCGCCTTCTTTAGAGGAGGCGTGGCGGGAGGACGCGCCTGAGACATGGGAGTGGGAGCCTGCGCCCCCGGTCGATGGTGCCTCTGGGAGCGACGCGCATGCTATGCACCTCCACCACGAAGCAGACGACCTCCACGGCTCGTCGGACGAATTGGAAGACCTCGGTTAAGCGCCCTCCACATGATAACCGGTACGCGGGGCCATTGGCCCATTGCACCCCGAGTGCCTCGGCCCTGCTTAAGCCGGGTCACCCACGCGGCGTTCCTCTTCACCACGAAGGCATGTTCCGAACATCCGTTCGTAGATTTGCGCAGACAGCCCGGCCAGGATCGGGGTCGACATCGCGACGCAACACGGCTGTGATCACGACGGCCGCCGTGCTGAGCGCTGGTGCCGTATACGCCCTGACACGCCGGAGTGAAGGGGACGAGTACGCTCTGCCCCATGACGTGAGCCCCGCACAGTTCTGGTCGCCGCCTACGCGTGCGCAGATGATCGAGGCCCTGAAGAAGTCGTCCGGTGTTGGTCTGCGTGCCGATGGCAGCTTGGAGCAGCGCAAGTCGCTGCTGCTGCCGTCGCACCAGGCGGTGGGCCATAGCCCGATTCCGGAAGTGGAGCACGCGTATGCGGAACAGCCGTCCAACGACGACGAAGGCTTTGACCTGCTTGTCATTGGTGGTGGTGCGACGGGTGCGGGTGTGGCCGTGGACGCTGTGACGCGTGGTCTCAAGGTCGCGCTCGTGGAGCGTGACGACTACGGTGCGGGCACCTCGTCCAAGTCGACCAAGCTGGTGCACGGTGGTGTGCGCTACCTGCAAAAGGCTGTGATGCAGCTGGACTACGAGCAGTACAAGATGGTCAAGGAGGCTCTGCATGAGCGCAAGACGTTCCTGCACATTGCGCCCTACCTGTCGAGTCCTCTGCCGATCATGATTCCGGCGTACTCGTGGTGGCTCATCCCGTACTACTATGCGGGCACGAAGCTGTACGACCTGATTGCTGGTTCGCAGAACATGGGCAACTCGTACATTGTGGGCCGCAACAAGGCGCTGGAGGTGTTCCCTATGCTCCGCGCGCACAACCTTGCTGGTGGTGTCGTGTACTACGATGGCCAGCAAAACGACACGCGTATGAACGTTGCGCTGGTTCTGACGGCCATCCAGCACGGTGCCGTGGCTGCGAACCACATGGAGGTCGTTTCGCTGAACAAGGACAGCGCCTCGAAAATCACGGGCGCCTGTGTGCGCGACCGGCTCACTGGCGAGGAGTTCCAGATCAAGGCGAAGGGTGTGATCAATGCCACCGGTCCGTTCTGCGACTCGATCCGCAAGATGGACGACCCATCGACGCCGGACATTGTGGCGCCGTCGTCGGGTGTGCACATTACGTTCCCTGGCTACTTTAGCCCTCGTGGCATGGGTCTGCTTGACCCCGCTACGAGCGATGGTCGTGTGATCTTCTTCTTGCCGTGGCAGGGCTCGACGATTGCTGGTACCACGGATACGGCCGCCAAGGTCGAGGCGCACCCTCTGCCGGGTGAGCAGGAGATCCAGTGGATTTTGGACGAAGTGCGCAACTACCTGAACGCAGATGTGACGGTGAAGCGCTCGGATGTAATGAGTGCCTGGAGCGGTCTGCGCCCGCTGGTCAAGGACCCATCCGCGCGCGACACGCAGAGCCTGGTGCGCAACCACATGATCAATGTGAGCGACAGCGGCCTCCTAACGATTTCCGGGGGCAAGTGGACAACGTACCGTGAGATGGCCGAGCAAACGGTCGACAAGGCCATCGAGGCGTTCAACCTCAAGCCCCTGCACGACTGCTGCACGACGCAGGTGCGTCTCATTGGCAGTCACTCGTGGTCGCGCACGATGTACGTACGTCTGCTGCAAGAGTATGGTCTCGACACGGATGTGGCGAAGCACCTCTCCGACTCGTACGGTGATCGCGCATGGAGTGTGTGCTCGATCATGCAGCCTACCGGCTTGCGCTACCCCGTGCACGGTGTGCGTCTCGACTCGCAGCTGCCGTACGTCGAAGCGGAAGTTCGCTACGCGACGCGCTGCGAGTACGCTGTCAAGGTGGCCGACTTTATCGCGCGTCGCTCGCGTATGTCGTTCCTCAACACCGAGGCGACGATTGAGGCTTTGCCCCGCATCATTGATATCATGGGCGAGGAGCTCGACTGGAGCGAGACGCGCAAGCAGAGCGAGTTTGCCGAGGGCATCCAGTTCCTCGAGTCGATGGGTGTGGACGCCTCGCGTGTGGCAGAGCTGGCCAAGACCAACTTGGTCGAGGCGCGTCGCTGGAAGGACCACTATTCGTCTCCGCGTCAAATGCCCGTCGCACACGCCATTACCACCGCCATCCACTCGGTGCCTTCTGTAGCAGCCGCGCACTAAACACGAGTGGACGACCTGGCGTGCCGCGACGCATGTAGTTTTTCCGCACAGGCATCACACAGAACTACTTTGACGAGCGCTTGGCGCTTGGTCAGCACGCCTTGCACACGTTCCTCGTAGCAAAACGGCACTTCCAGGGGGGTCAGGCGGGGTGGCTCCTCGGCGTCATGCCACTGGCACCGCAGATTCGCACACGTGTACTGCCCGATTCCCTCGAGGACTTCCTTTTTCGTACGCCAGCGCAGGGCAATGCCACGCGTGCGGTAGTGCTTCAAGTTGGCAATGGCAAACTTGGTGAGAAGCGCAACGTACCTCCTTGTAGAGCGAGTCGTACAGTCGGCGCGCAGCCCTTGCACCTGGACTGTCTTCCTCTGTTGCATCATTTCGCAGAAACTGGTGGTGCTCTTGTAGGCGGCGCACATCCTCACGCTCACGCGGCCCACGCACCATCCAGCGCGGTGGTCGTTGGGCGCGCGGCGCGAACGGCGCGGCGGTTTGGCACGCGGCCCTCCACATCGATCCTGTACAACTACACAGAGGCACCGGCCAGCTGGCTGCGCTTGCGCGCGGTGTTCATATACGGACGCAGCACCCACTCGACATCCGCCTGCTCCTGCTCGAGCGTACCCTGGCGGATTTCGTACGGGCGCATGTCGAAGCGTGGGCCGACCTCGGCCAGGTGCACGTCGCGGTGCGTCGCGACAAAGACATGGTGGCGAAAACTGATAAAGTCGTTCTTGTTCGCAAAGGTCATCACACGCCGGGCGTCGTCTTTGGGCACAGGGAAGAGAAATCGTAGCGCACTTTTCACGCGCTCGCCCAGCTTACCGCCAAAGCCATCGAAGATCAGGTGGGGGTATTGCTCGCTCACCGTACTGTTGCTGTGGCTCGCCACTTCGTGACGCAGTGTGACATTGTGCAGCGTGAACATCACCGTCGGCCCATGCGGGAAGTGCGATACGACCATCGCATCGGGCACACCACGGTGCTCGTGCACCACGATCATGTCCGTAATACCATTCGCTCGGGCCGCGGCGGCCAGCTCGTTCATCGTATAGGCACCACGATTGAGCCGCGTCGAGTTGGGAAACACGAGACGCAATTCCTTGGCGAACTGCGAAAGACGCGACGATGGGCTGCGTGATGTCGTTACCAGCACACGCGGGTCGTACTGGCCCGCGCGCGAGTATTCATCATCAATCGACGTGCCTGGTTCCACCTGCGCCGCATCGAGCGTCAGGTTCTTGGCAAGCTCCTGCGCCTCGGGCCCACGCAGCTCCGGGGGCAGCGGCTTTCCACTCGCCAGTGCCTCGCGGATTTTTTGTTTGCGCTCATAAATTTGCCGCTGCTTCGACTCGAGCGCTTTCTTGTAGACATACTCGCGCCTCTCACGCGCCTGGCGACGAAGCTGGCGTTAGTTCACACTTCGGCACGTACCATGATGCAGAGGCAGGGCGAGGCCGCCGTCGGCCACGCTCGAAAAAGTGTGTGTCACGTGCACGAAGACCGCCGTAGCGCCGCGCCTTCGGCCCCCGGCTCTCCTTATGTTGGCCTCGCTGGTGCGCTGGTCTCGCACGACCTACCGCGGTGTGCGCGGCTCCGGCGCTGGTCGCAGTGGAAAAACAGATGCGCGCTCGTCGCAAGCATCACGGCCGACAGATGTGGCCGCTGCGCACGCCGGTCGCACCTTCAAGCGTGCCCAGCGTGGTCTGTACGATGGCCGCATCCTGCAGTATGGTAACACCATCCCCAACTCCCGGCACAAGACAGGACGTCGTTGGGTGCCGAATATCCAGCGCAAGGCGCTCTGGAGCGAGACGCTTCAGGAGTGGGTGCGCACGCGTGTCGCCACCTCGGCCATGCGCTCGATTGAAAAGCACGGCGGGCTCGATCAGTACCTGGCTCGCACCAAAGACACGCACCTGGGTGAGTTTGGGCGCAGCCTTCGTTTGCGCGTAGTCCGCGCTTTGCGCGAAAAGCGGCTCGCCAGTGCCTAACGTACATCTATGGCTTCTCGCGACGACCACGTTTGGTCAGACTGCGCATTTGCTTCGCTTGGCGCACGCGCTCACGCTGGCGCTTCGCGAGCTGGGCGACTCTTTCTTGCTGGGCTGGTGACGTTGTTCCGCGCAAACCCTCGCTGCCCAGCCGCACAATCTCTGCGTGTAGCTGCATGTAAGTAGCCTACCGTCGTACCTTACACAGGGCGTCCTGCACATTTTGCGCCTGTGAACGATGGCGCTCGCTGGCTACTTGCAAGGAATGCGTGGCTTGTATGTACATAGGCTGCGTGTTAGTGGCAGCACGTACTGACTGCTTCGCCAGCTTGGTAACGAGGCCCGAAGGAAGGGGCCGGGGCGTTCTTGGCCCCAGGTCCAGGCGCGCATGCACCTTTGTATGCACTGCGTCAGTAGTGAACACATACGCTTGTTCACGTTTTGACCACCGGGTCCTGAGCTCCGTGCGTAGACAATGTGCACCTCGCCTGTGGTCAGCCACAGCCACGTACGTGCTTGCAGCGGACACGTGCGGAACTCATCGAGCCAGCGCCGGCGCGCCTCGTCGTCTACCCATGAAAATTCATGTGTGTGTAGTCTTTTACACCATGCTGGTGCCCGCGCCCTGAATCGCGCCCATGGGACGTGGCCCAGCATGGCGTGAGCGGCGCCTTGATGGGGCATCCCCGCCGAGGTGGAGTGGGTGCGTTGTACATGCGCAAATATTTCTGACCTAACGCCGCACATGCGCACGGAACGGGCCGCCTACGAGTTGCAGCTTTCGTTCCCCGTACTAGGTCGTGACCGTGGGAGACGATGACGGAGGCACGATTGTCCGATCGGGAGCTCTTTGAGCTCAATGCGAAGGCAGCGTACGTTTTGCATGACTGACATGGTAGTGTGAAAGACCTGAGTATTGATCCGCGCCTCGACTACCGGACGGTATCGGCGATCAATGGGTATGTGCTCGCCACTGACGTATAGTCCTCTGGTCGTGCTGGAGAATGTCAAGTTCCCTTCGTACAATGAAATTGTGTCGCTGACGCTGCCGGATGGCACGCGCCGTGGTGGTCAGGTGCTCGAGGTGTCGGGCAACAAGGCCATTGTGCAGGTGTTCGAAGGCACATCGGGCATCGATGTGAAAGAGACGCATATTGAGCTGACCAAGTCGTCGATGAAGCTGCCCGTGTCCGAGGACATGCTGGGACGTGTGTTCAACGGCTCCGGTAAGCCTGTCGACAACGGACCCCGCGTGTTCGCCGAGGACTACCTGGATATCAATGGCTCGCCGATCAACCCCTTCGCACGGGCGTACCCCGAGGAGATGATTCAGACCGGTATCTCGACCATTGACACGATGAACTCGATTGCTCGTGGCCAAAAGATTCCGATTTTCTCGGCCTCGGGTCTGCCGCACAACGAAATTGCTGCGCAGATCTGTCGTCAGGCCGGTCTGGTCAAGAAGCCGGGCAAGGGTGTGCACGACGACCACGAGGACAACTTCAGCATTGTGTTCGCTGCTATGGGTGTGAATATGGAGACCGCGCGCTTCTTCAAGCAAGACTTTGAGGAGAATGGCTCGCTGGACCGTGTCACCCTGTTCCTGAACCTGGCCAACGACCCTACGATTGAGCGTATCATTACGCCTCGTCTGGCGCTGACGACGGCCGAATACTATGCCTACCAGCTCGAGAAGCACGTCCTGGTGGTGCTCACCGATATGACCTCGTACGCCGATGCGCTGCGTGAAGTGTCAGCGGCGCGAGAGGAAGTGCCCGGTCGCCGTGGCTACCCCGGTTATATGTACACGGACTTGTCCACCATCTATGAGCGGGCCGGTCGTGTGGCCGGCCGCAGCGGCTCCATCACACAGATCCCGATTCTGACCATGCCGAACGACGATATGACGCACCCGATCCCTGACTTGACGGGCTACATTACCGAGGGTCAGATCTATGTCGACCGGCACCTGCACAACCGTCAGGTGTACCCGCCGATCAACGTGCTGCCCTCCTTGTCGCGTCTGATGAAGAGTGCCATTGGTGCGAAGCACACGCGTGCGGATCACAGTGACGTGTCGAACCAGATGTACGCGGCGTACGCCACGGGCCGTGACGCTGCCTCCATGAAGGCCGTGGTGGGTGAAGAGGCGCTGAGCAACGAAGACAAGCTCACGCTCGAGTTTATGGAGCGCTTCGAAAAGGAGTTTGTCACGCAGGGTGCCTACGAGACGCGTACTATCTTTGACTCGCTGGACATTGGTTGGTCGCTGCTCCGGATCATGCCGAAGGAAATGCTCAACCGTATCAGCCCCAAGATCATCAAGGAGTACTACTCGCGCAAGGCCAAGTCGTCGGAGGACGAGGAAAAGCCTAGCGAACAGGACAAGGAGTAGAAAGGCATATAGTCGTTCTGCGATTTACAGCTTGGGCGTACGTCCGTACGGCCTCGGTGCCTGCATCTCGGCCATCGCATCCGGGTCCGACGGCCGCATGACACACTGCTGCGTGCATGTGGCAAGATGGTGGCCAGCCTGATCAAACACACGCGCCTCGCCGTAGTGGCGCTGCCAGCCTGCATGCACAGGGATGATCTCACGCAGCAGCCACTGGTTCACGTCCAGCGCGTCCGTGTGGAAGCGCAAGGCAAATTCCAGCGTCGACGCCACTTGCGCGTCAAAGAGGCTCTGTTTCACAAAGGACAAAGGAGCAAACGCAATCGCGCCGTCCATGGCGAATGCCAACGTGGCCAGATGCGCCACCATGGGCGTGATGGGGTGCATACCGAGGGCCTCGCACACAGCCGGTCCTTGAGACCCGTCCCAAGGTGGCAGCGGCGCACGGATGTGCATCCAGTCGAACGAGCGGCGGTCCTGCAGTGGCAAGGCATCCTGGGACGTAGGCACATCCAAAAGACCCAGCATATTCTGGTCCATCATGCTGCTGGGCACCGCGCGCATCTCAAAGAGCTCGTGCCACAAGCCCAGAAAAGCTTTTTGCGCGTCCACCAACGACTCGTCGAGCTCGCCCGCGGCGATGCGCTGCGCCAGATGCTGCTCCAGGGAGGGAAGCTGATCCGGCGTCTCGATCTTCCAGGGTGTGCGCGGCTCATACCGCACCACAGAGGCGATGGAGGCCGGATCAATGTTCTTCGCGCCATGCTCCCGCAAGGATTGGGGCGTCGAAGAAGGCGAGCCGATCATATCGAGTGTCAGGGAGAGAACTGAGCGTAACGTGCCCGTCTTGGTGCGCTGTTTCACAACCACAAAGCGAGTGGAGAATTGACGCGTATCGCGAATGGAAGTCACTTCGCACACAAACGGGCTGTCCAGGGTGGCAGGGCTGAGAAAATGACCCACTAACGAGTAGGGCACCAGGTGGACGTCCTCAGGCAGTGTCGCGCCAGCGGCCACCACAGCCGTGGCGATGGCAAAGCCACCATAGGCAATCGGGCGCAGGTTGCCCATGCCCAGCGGCAGCGAGACGCCCTCCCATACCCACGGGTCGCTTGTCCGCTTCACGCCCACGAGCGGCAGCAAGCGGCCGGCCTCCATCGTGGTATGCACGTCCAGCGAGCTGGAGTACACGCACGTGGACCACTGGTGTGGATGTGTGTGATTGGTGGACCGTCAGCCACCTTGCGCAGGCACGTCCGGCCGAGCCAGCCTCTTGGGGCATCTGGCCGCGGCGGGCCAACGCCCGTCGGTTGCTCCGTCTCTTTGAGCACGGCGAACATGTCTGTGGAAATCAGCCCCAGTGCTCAGCTTGGCTTTCCCCGCCCGCTCACGCAGGTGGTGAAGCGCTCGATCTATGTGACGAACTCGAACTCGCAGCCCGTCGCCTTCAAGGTCAAGACGACGGCCCCGAAGCAGTACTGCGTGCGTCCCAACTCGGGCCGCGTGGAGCCGGGTGAGCGCGTCGAGGTGCAGGTTCTGCTGCAGCCCCTCAAGGAGGAGCCGCCGCTGAACGCCAAGTGCCGCGACAAGTTCCTCATTCAGAGCGCCATCATTTCCGCGGACAAGGAGACGCTCCCGATCACCGAATTCTGGTCCATGCAGGAGGGTGAGAAGGACTCGATCTCCGAGCACAAGATCCGCTGCGCGTACCTGCCCGCGAGCAGTGAGCCGCTGCCTGAGGAGAACGAGGACCTGTCGTCGGTCGGCGCGGGCGCTGTGGGGATGGGTGCCGCCGGCGCCGGCGGCGCCGGTGTGGCTACGGGTGCGGGTTACCTGTCGAGCCCGGTCAGCGGTAGCGGCAACGTGCCGCCGCCGATCTCCATTGCGTCGCTGAGCAACATGTCGAACCAGACGCCGATGCCCTACTCGAGCTCGCTACCCGCCTCGTCGTCCGTCGCTCCCAGCTCGTCGCTGACGAACCGCGGCGTGGCCCAGGATGCCGAGTCGGAGAACGCGCGCTTGCGTTCGCAGGTGGCCACCAACGGCGCGGGCGTCCGCACTGCGACCCAGAAGACCAGCACCGGTGTGCCCGTGCACATCGTCGCTGCCATTGCCGTGGCCGTGTTCGCGATCACCTACCTGTTTTTTTAAAGAAGGGAGAGACTAAGTGGACCGCACAGCTGTTTGGCTCCTCTACAACGTCACAATGGCATGCGGTGCGTACGAAGGTCACCAACGAGCTGACCCGGCTTGGTGTCTGGCCCTCGTCCACCGACTCGGTCTGGGAACGCCTCCACGAATGGTGGACCCGCAAGTAAACCCTGCTGCGAAGGGGCTATGTCCCGCGCTTGGCCTCTCCCTTTTTTGTCCTATAGATGAAAGGCGTCTACTTGATGATGTTAGGCAATCTGCGCCAACACCTGCTCGAGCATGGGCACCGGCAAGGGAATGGACAGCTCGTCGCCCACGGCAATCGCGTGACTGTTGGTCACCGTCGTAAGGCCCCGCGATACAATGACCAGCCCGTGGTCGACCATCTCCCCAAGCAGTTGCCGCACGCCCTCATCCGAGGACGCGACAAATTCCCGCAGAGCCTCACGTACCAACGAAGCATAGGGCGTACGTGGAATCGTCTCTTCATCGTCCACGGCCATCAGCTGCAAAGCGGCAAGCTGCGCAAAAAGACTGCGTGCCCGCGCCGTAATCGTGCTCAGCACCTGCACAGCCGACGTCTCCGAGATGGGCTGGGCCATGGCCACAGCGGCTGAGGCATTGGGCGCCGCACGTCCACGACCCCCTGCCAAATCCACGGCGGCAGGCAACTTCATAACGGCTAGGCCGGATAGCACAGGCATACCTGATGTCGTGCTGCGCGCTTGGACCAACTCAGCCACCGGCGGTACAAAGGTCGTCGCATTGTGCCATAGCCACGGTGCCCGCAACGTGCGTGACATGGGATCCGGTGTCAGCGCCGTCGGACATGGATGGCCCGCCATGCCCCAACCAAACGAGCCCGCGGGCCCATCGAGCAGGAGACCTGCATTGACATGGGACACACTCGCGATGAGATGGATGTGGGGCGATTGAGCGAGCGCATGCACCAGCGTATGGAGACGCAGCGTGTGGAAAATCGCTTGATCAAAGGCAAGGAGCCCCAAAAATACATGTCGGGGACGCACCATAGATGCAGTGGATTCGCTGAGATAGCGAGTAATGCGCTGCACGCGCTGCGTCACACGCGAGGGGCGCACGAGAAGCTGCCGCGGTGCGTCCTGCGCATCCGCACTGCCTAGGCCGATGGCCTGCTCGATCGAGTCCAGAATTCGATCCACCTGCACACCACGCCCCGCCGCCCCTTGCACAATGACAGCCGCACCGCTGTGACGCTGCGCACCGCGCTCTACCAGGGCGCGCATCACTGGCATGCGATCGCCCACGCCATAGAGCATGATATGGAACCCACCAAGGAGCTGTGCCAGCATGGCATCTAAACGGTCCTCACGCAATTGGAACGCGAGCATCTGCTTGGAATGCGCAGTGCGTGCAGGGTGCAAAGGCGGGCCGGACGACTCGGTAGCCAGGTGGGCGATATGCGGCAGCGTAGAGACATCCAAGGCGCCGAGTCGCTGCGATATACGCTTCGAGCTGGAAATTCGGAATATATCGCGTCCTAGTTTGCGTGATGCGAAATTGCGCCGGTGAGAATTGGACAGGAACCACGCATCGGACGACGTAGCACGCACGAACGAAGTATGGGTAAAGGCGGGTGCAGGTCGCCGTGGAGACGATGTAGTGGCACTGAGTGGCACCTCACTATCTGAGGGCACATCTGCGTCTTCGAGCGGGGTCGCCGAGGGCGCCGTGGTAACGGCACCATCCTCCTGCGTTGGTGAGGCCATCAATGGTGTCGTCCCTTGGCCACGACCGTCGTGGGTGGAGGCCCAAGACGCCGAATCGCGCCCATTTTCGCCGCCGCTCGTTTGACCATGTGGGTCCGAAAGTTGACGGCCGGGGCGTGGCGCACCCGCACCCCAGGGCTCCGGCAGCTCAGCACACAAGCAGATACCACGCAGCATCTAGCTACGATGGTGCGCGAGCGTGACTATGCTGCCTACCTAACACACATTGCGTACCCGCGGCGCCTGCAGCCACATTTTTTCGCTCTACGTGCCTTTTATATTGAACTTGCGTCGCTCAAGGACACCCTGAGTAACGAGCTTGTGGGGCGCATACGCATGCAATGGTGGAGAGATGCCATCGAAGGCGTGTATGATGTACGTGACACACCGGCTCATTAAACAGAATCGCCCCCCGAAACATCCGATCACACTGGGTCTTCGCGATGCCATTTTTGCCCCGGCCGTGTCCCAGCATGGCTCCCTCGTGAAGGATCACTTTTTGCGCATTATTGATGCGCGCGAAGCGGATCTAGCCGACCCACTTTCGCCGCCGACGCTCGCCGAGCTGGAGCAGTATGCTGAATCGACGTCGTCGCGTTTGCTCTATTTGCTGCTCAACCTACAAGGTCTCTCTGACACACGCGTGGATGAGCTCTTTTCCCATCTAGGGAAGGCCATGGGCCTCTGCACGTTGGTCGCATCGCTTCCTCACCATACCCACCCAGCTCCCCGCCCGCGGGCCAGAGGGGGCGGGGCGCCTGGTTTACCCGGCTCCAAGTATGCTCCTCAAGCCCATGGTATTCCTCGGACACCGACGCTCCCTTTGCCTCTGGAGTATCTTATGGAGCAGCGTGTCGTGCAGGAAGATGTGTTTCGGCATGGAATTCACGCGCGAGGGCTCCGTGATGCCATTTTTCAAACGGCCACGCGTGCGAATGACTATCTGATCACGGTTCGCACCCACATCCAAGACACGTTCGGAGGACGTGTGCCCTCGGCCGCCATAGCTCCGCTCTTATTGGGAGTACGTATCGTGCATGCCACTGACCACAGGTTCAAACACGTTTGGTTCTACAACGGCTCGAAGCTTCAGACTTTAACCCGTATGATGCGGCGGTGACACAGCGCAGTTGGCTGTTGCCTTGGCATACTTGGCGCGCTGCGCGCACGGGGCGCCTATAGATGACTAAATACGGCCCCCAGCGTCCTTTGTCCTAGGGTCTCCACTCGTTGACGACGTCACGCCTCGACCGGCTGCCATCATGCCATCGTCGCGGAGGACCCGGAATTTCAAGGGTCTCTTGCTGAATGATACAAGTCTACCCGAGACAACTCCCATTGAAGATCGTGTCGCGCCATTTGCGCGCTACGTGCGCAGCGATGATCGCAGCGGGGGACGCTCTCGGTCGCTGTCACGCAATTTTGGCATGTCTTCCCCTGTTCCCAGCAACGTATCCGGATCCCTGCCATCTAGTATGTTGCAATCACCAGCCTTTTCTATTTCGAGTGACGTCGATTCACGTATGAGCATGCTGGACCTCAACAATGCCACTGAGCCGGTTCCCTTGGACTTGAACAGCGGCAACCTGGAATTCATCTCAGACCTCGGTGCTGGTAACGGAGGTACTGTGACAAAAGTGAAGCATAAGCCCACTGGGATTCTCATGGCGAAAAAGGTTGTCTTCATCGATACCAAGCCTGAAACTCGGAAGCAGATTTTACGTGAACTGCAAATCCTACACGAGTGCCACTCAGAGTACATTGTCGGCTTTTATGGCGCCTACATTAGTGATGTGAACATTTATATGTGCATGGAGTATATGGACGTTGGTTCCCTGGACTCGATCTACTCAAAGCATGGACCCATCGATGTGGCTGTGTGCGGCAAAGTGGTGGTCACAGTCATTCACGGCCTCTCGTACCTGTATGAATCATTCAAAATTATCCACAGAGACGTCAAGCCTAGCAACATTCTGGTGAATCGCCAAGGCCAGATCAAGCTCTGTGATTTCGGTGTATCAGGCGAACTCATCAACAGTATTGCGGATACCTTTGTGGGAACGAGCACCTATATGAGCGTATGTATCTCTCTATGCACTTACAGCCACAGCCTGAGCGAATCCAGGGAGCCCAGTACTCGATCAAGTGTGACGTATGGTCCCTAGGTATCACGGTCATTGAGCTTGCCCATGGATGCTTCCCCTTTGCTCTCGACTACCAGGACGACCCTGACGCTACGACCCGCGCGACGCCTCAAGTCAAGGAGGTTCGGTCCCTCAGTATTCTCGAGCTCCTTCAACATATTGTGTTCGAGCCTCCACCCCAGCTGAATGACGATGCCCGATTCCCGCCTAGCATGATGGACTTTGTCCAACAATGTCTATGCAAGGACCCACAGCGTCGCCCCACACCTATGGAATTACGCCAACATGCATTCGTGCAACAATCTATTCAGAATCCTGTGGACCTCCAGGCGTGGGTTCGTGGGTTGGGCTATGCGTAGGGCCTGTGCCCCAGCGTATCGCCCTACTGCGCAAACTCGTTACATACCTGACATAAAACGATCCACTGATAGAAAGCCAAATTCCTTATGTTTGATATGTCGCATGACCGACAGCTTTTATATACATCTGGCTGTCCAGCCGTTTATTTGTTAGATCTACATCATGTGATTTGTCCAAGACACACGGTCGATCTCGTTTCGCGCGTCGCGATTCTCGTAGTTTGACCTTATTGCCCAGCGCTATTGGAGCTTTTCTTTGAAGCGTCTTCATCTTCCATGGCCGGCATAGCCGCCGGTGCTGTCTTTGATGACACGGCTCTCCCAGACCTTAAATCAGCGACTGTGAATAGGCTCAGAAGACGTCATTCAAGTGGGCTGATCTTGCTGAGTGACTTACGGCAGGGCAAATCGACGAGTCACTTTGTGGTGGCCATAGCCGACTTTGATGGGCATATGTCACCGTCATGCACACCAATTACATATGGCCAGCAATTGCAATTACACAAGTGGGATCCATCAGGTTGGTGCGATGTTCAAAGCTCTCATGCAAGGGGCTGGGTCCCAGCTTCGCATGTCATTAGTTTGGAGAAGTGGATGTCACACTTCCAAGACACTTCCAACCTGTCATCTCCTCATACTGCGAAAAACAATGAGAAAAAACCCACTGATTACCATCCGACATCCCCCCCGCAACGTTTGTCTATTGCCAGCGAACCATCAGGGGGCCTGGGCTCGCCTACCAAAGATCCATCAACACTCGCACACAAGAGCTCCGTATCGACACGGCTCAATAAAATAGAAGAGCAAATGCTTCCTGGAATGATACCTATGAGCCTAGGGGAGGCACGTACGCATGCGACTTGCGTCCACGACAGGCTACTCAGCAAAATGGCTGCGTTTATGGGCCAATTGCATATCTTTGAAGATGTGGTACTGGCGTCTGCCTTTCAAAACCTGGTCGACATTGCACAAGAGTGTGTAACGCAGGCACACAATTTATCGGTGTTGGTCCACAGTATCAGCGCCTTGTCCAAAGCCTTATGGGCGCCCACCGATGCCTTTGGCCGTCTCATGGAGTTGCAAAGAAATTTGGACAGACTTCTGGCCCAGTTTTCTGCTATCCAAAACCTCGGCAGCCAGAAATATGTCCCCATGAACGGAACATCCAGTGACCACCGCAATACGCTCACACAACTATCCTCGGATCTCGTTGCCACTGCGAACATGTGCCTGATCGCTGTGTTTTATGTCCTTGATATCGCTCCTTCTTCTACGGTGGTTCAAATTTGGCGAGCTGTGGGTATCACTCGCTCCGACTCTGACAAGACACTGTCGGCCCATTCAAAGCACTCCGTCTCTGTGAGTTTGACCGACTCTCCGACCTCGTCGTCCATGAAATTGCCTGATCTCGATATCTTGACGGCCAATGATTATGATCAATCGGATCATCAGTCATCACCCAAGGGATTGGAGCTCACAGGTTCATGGGTACCGTCGTCTGTTCACGCAATTGTGGAGCCGTTTGGCGACGGTGTTCTTGCTCGCAGTGAGGACGGACGTGTGTTGGGTGGTGATATGATCGGGCTTGTGAGCAGCCTGTGCCGACAATCCTTGTGCAGCTCCTCGAATATTGGGATTTTACTGCAAAACTTCCGGGCTTTCTGCACGCCCCAGGATTTTTTGGCGCTGATCCTGGACCAATTTCACAAGTCGGCGATGGTTACTGGACATCGCTGTTTGTTCCGACTTTTGTATACATGGGTGTCGCAGTACTGGTATGCTCCTTTGGACGTTGCGGTCCTTCCCACCTTGTTGGCCTTTGCACAGGAGCCCTACTGCAAGTCGTTGCAGCCCAGTACCGAATCGCTTTCCTCTGTTTGTGCCTGGCGACTCCAGCAGGGCGACAATGAATATCTTAATGATCCTTTCCGCCACTCTTTACCCGTATTTGATATTAAGAAATTGCCCAAGACCATGTCCCATCGACTACTCAACATGTTGCGACAGAAAAGAATACTCTGGGAGATTGATGTGCTCGAGTTTGATCCCGCCGAGCTGGCGCGTCAAATTACACTGCGAGAGAGCACGTTGTTCTGCCAGATTAGCTTCCATGAACTTCTGAATCGCCGCCATGATTACAAAGGCTCGTCGTATCGTTCGCAAGCCATCCATGTGCGTGAAATGAGTCTCTTATCCACTCAGCTCACCAATTGGTTGGGCGAATGTATCTTGCGCGAGAAAGACCTCAAGCGACGCTCTCAGAAGCTGCGCTTCTTTATCCTCTTGGCCTTCGAAGCGCTGGAGCTAGGCAATTTCAATTTGGTCATGGCATTGCTGGGTGGACTCAACTTATCCACGATTGGACGCCTTAAGAACACATGGGGAGGCGTTTCTGCACGGAAGAGGGCTAGGCTGGAGAAGCTGTGTACAATATTTGATAGCATGCGGAATTTCCGGGCCTACCGCGCTCTCTTACGCGAAACGGAAGGGCCTGCTATACCTTTTCTGGGTCTCATTTTGACGGATATCACATTTTGCTGCAATGGCAACCCTGTTATGCGTTCGTTCACATCATGTACAGAACCACTCATCAACTTTGCGCGATGTCAACTGCTTTCGGATATCTTCTCGAGCATGAAGCGTTTCCAACGTGTATACCCGATTGAGGCCATTCCTGAAATGCAAAGTTTTTTACAGCAGGTGCTGGAACAGGGCAGTAACTATACACCGAACGACTATCCAGCGGCGATGGAGCACATGTACCAGCGCAGCCTGGCGCTGGAGCCGCGTAATTCTTCGTCGGATATGTCGTCGACCCGCAAAGGAAATGTTATGGCACGCACATTGTCTGCGATCTTGAACAATCATGCTTCAAGCTCGCTCAGCGTGCATGACGAGAAAGAGACGGTACCCATGAGCTGTACCTCGAGCAATGGCAGTGCGCCATCCGCACCTCGGTAACTAGCGTAAAGGAACCTAGGACACCCAGCGTTGTCCTACTTCAAAGATAGACCATCCGATCATACTGCTAGCAGCTTTTCGTGCGCACCGCAAGCCAAGTCCATCCGCAAAGGCGCGGGCTCCGTCTGTTTGGAAGATACGCCGGGCTGTGGCGATCACGCTGGGCCGGTAGGATGTCGAGGCATCACGTAGCAGAGCTTGTGGCGTGGTTTGCATGCGTGTTTTAAGGATGTCGAAAGGGTGCGTGAACACGGTGGCGAGAATGCCTGCACCCAAGCTGCTGGCACTGACGACCCACCACGCGCCCGACTCGCCGCGGGCCCAGTAGCCCAACGAGTGCTTGTGTTGCTCGTAAAATGCGAGATAAAGACCCGCATAAGGCGCATCACGCAGGGCTGTCGCAGAAAATCCACGGAAGAATCCACGCACGCCACCATCGCGATATAAGCTGCGCAGCGATGCCCAGAGTGTGGGGTATGCATCTTTGGAATAGTGACTCGACTCATAACGGGCTTTTACAATGGAAATGGGGTTGAGGATGAGGCCGATCGTGACGCGCGCCAGAGCACCCGTGACAATGTTGCCGGTGCTGGACAACCGGGCCAGGGTGGACGAGCGTTGGGTGCGCGTGGATGTATCGAGCGTCGAGAGCCCGGGCACTTGCCACTTGGCCACGAGCCAGCGTACCTCGTTGAGCGTATAAAAGTAGGCAGCCACGCCTGGAACATTTCGCGCGATGGTAGGCACTGTGCCGCGCCATAGCCCGCGGTATCCGCTATCGTGCACCACCGATTGAAAGGCGCGCACGAGCCGCTGAGTGGCGGTAACATGTGAGGCTGTTGGTAAGCGCTCCTGCTGCATGCGAGTCTTTAGGAGGTCCATGGGCTGCAAAAGCACACAGGATGTGAGCCCAGCAGCGCCGCCAACGCCCAGCGTCTTCCACGCTGGCGCCGTGCGGGGGCGCGCCGTCTCGCTCATCGAGACAGGGAGAAGGCGTAGAGGAACAAGGCACGTGACAGAACGCTTGGCCAGCAGCCCGTTGCCACTGTCCGACGTGGCCCGTGACAAAACGATCTTTGAAACGACCATGATGCCCATCGCCGCCATGATGTCGGTGCGCACTATTGCGCGGAGTGTACCTATGTATGCCCCTGCCTTTTCTGTTGCTGCTCGTCGTGCCTTTTCGATGACGCCTCGCCGTCTGGGTGAAGTCAAGGTCCCGGAGATGGCCGAGTCTATCACCGAGGGCACTCTCAAGGAGTGGCTCAAGAAGGTGGGTGAGTACGTAGAAGAGCACGAGGAGATCGCCGTGATTGAGACGGACAAGATCGATGTTTCGGTCAACTCGCCCGAGGCGGGTGTGATTAAGGAGGTGTACGCCGAGGCGGACGACACGGTCGAGGTCGGCAACAAGCTCCTGTTCATTGAGCCCGGTGAGAAGCCCTCGGGCGACGCGAAGGAGGAGCCCAAGGAAGAGCCCAAGGAAGAGCCCAAGGAAGAGAAGAAGGAAGAGAAGAAGGAAGAGAAGAAGGAGGAGAAGAAGGAAGAGCCTAAGGAGAAGCCTGCCCCCAAGGAGCCCAAGGAGAAGAAGCCTGCGCCTGCCAAGGACAAGGCCGCTCCCAAGGCGGAGGAGCCCGCTCCCAAGGCGGGTGCGCGCACCGAGTCGCGCGTGAAGATGAACCGCATGCGCAAGCGCATTGCGGAGCGTCTGAAGGAGTCGCAGAACACCGCCGCCTCACTGACGACCTTCAACGAGATCGACATGACCGCGTTGATGGAGTTCCGCAAGCGCAACAAGGACCGCGTGCTGAAGGAGACGGGCATCAAGCTTGGTTTCATGGGCCCCTTCTCCAAGGCGTGCGCCATGGCCATGAAGGAGATCCCTGCTGCGAACGCCAGCATTGAGGGTGAGGGTCTGGGTGACACGATTGTGTACCACGACTATGTCGATATTGGTGTGGCCGTGAGCACGGACAAGGGTCTGGTGACGCCTGTGGTCCGCAACGCCGAGTCGCTTAGCATTCTCGAGATTGAGAAGGCCATTGTCGACCTTGGTGTCAAGGCGCGCGACAACAAGCTGTCGCTCGAGGACATGACTGGCAGCACGTTCACCATCTCGAACGGTGGTGTGTTTGGCTCGCTGTTCGGTACCCCCATCCTGAACCTGCCCGGCTCGGCGATCCTGGGTATGCACGCGGTGAAGGAGAAGCCGTACGTGGTCAACGGCCAAATCCAGATCCGCCCCATCATGGTCGTGGCGCTGACGTACGACCACCGTCTCCTTGACGGTCGTGAGGCTGTTACGTTCCTGGTCAAGCTCAAGCAGTACCTGGAGGATTTGCCGACGATGCTGTTGTAGGTTATGCTACATAGGTACACCAGACTGCCTGCACCAGCGCCGCAGCGTGGTTCGTATGGATCGCCTCGCGGCAGTATTGCTCCACGGCATCGCTGAGGGCCACCGGCGCCTGCTTTGCGTCCAAGAGCTGCACATGTGTTAGGGCGCCGCCCGGCTCATCAAACTGCAACTGGAGCGTTCGCTGCCCGCCTTGCTCCGTCGGCGCAGCCAGCGTAATGTGCAGTTCGCGCGGGGTGGGCGCAGCAAGGCGCGTGATGCCTAGCGCCGCTTGCAAGGTCTCTAGCATAGCCGCATGCTTCGTGCACAGCCGCTCCAACTCCCAGTCGCGCCCACTGTCACGCCCCATGCCCAGCTTGGCCTCGTTGGCGTGCTTCTCCGCGGCCGAGCGCTCCGCCTTGAGACGCTCGAGCACACGCAAAGCCTCGTTCAGCTCACGCTTGGCCTGCTCCATCTCATGCACCGTGTGGGTTGTCTCGTCGTCGAGTGTTTGCATCGTGACAATCTGCTCATCACACACGGCTTCGGCCTCGGCCGTGGTCAGTGCGCCCTGAGTGCCTTCTGCGGCCTTGATCTTGGCTAGCTCCAGCTCCATATCTGTAATCTCGGAGAGCAGCGTATGCGCCTCGCTGGTGCCGCGCTCCACGGCCGACCACGGCTCGGCCATCGCATCGGCGACATGATCAATCTCCGCCCGCAATTCGCGCACACGCGTTTTGGCCTCGACGAGCTGCTGCTTCACGCGCTTGCACTCGTGCTCTGCGATGAGTTTCTCAGTACGTACCTCGCTGCGTGACATCGGCCGTGGACAAAATCTGGGGCTCCTGCCCCGTCTCTGGATCGTCCTGCAAATCCGCGAGAAACCGCAACTTGGTTTCCAGTTCCAAGTAGATGAATTTCAGCTTGCGGAAATAGTCCAGCAACAGGGCCTCTTCCTGCTCCATCGTGGCGGGCACCTCGCGGTACAGGTCCCAGTCCAGCTGGAGCTCCTGATCCTCCCCGTCATCATGCATATGCAGCATACGCTCCTTGAGCGCTTGCACGCCGGAGATTTCATGCGCCTGCGCTTCTATGAGCGCGCGCGTGCGCGCCATGCTTTCTTGCACGGTCGCGTCATCCAGCACCGCGGCCGGGTCCTGCGTCATGCTGTCCCAAGGCCAGGGCGTGGCGCGCCGCGCGCGTCGCGTCTCTCACGTGACAAACCCTGGCGGTGCAGGGCGTCCTGGCCGCGCTTGTACGTCGTGGGCGCCGGTGCGGCTGCGTGCAACACGCTCGCGCCGGATGGACGCGGCGCTGCGTGCGCTAGAGCGGTGCTGTATATGTTATGCCTACTTTCCGCCACGCCAAAGTGTCAAGAAACGGCGTGCTCACATGGATGCCTGTGCGCATTGGCGGGGCCTCTCCGCCAACGACGCGCGCGACTGCCTTCTTCGCGCTGCTGCCCACGCATTGCGGGACGAGCGCGAGCGCCAGGCGGTAGATGTACATGACCAAACCTTGTTTGCACGGTATGCGCATCCTGCGACGACACCCGCGCGTATAGCGCGCCTAGCCGCCCTGGTAGGCGCTCGGCCCGACGCGTGCAGCGTAGGCGAAGCGCGCGCGTTGCATGCGGCCGCTCACGCATCGTGCGATGCGCTATTGAATCGCTACTGTTTGACTCGCGCACCGTCTTTGTCTCGAGCTGCGACAGATGCCCAAGCACAACGTATGCTTGCGCAGTTAGAGCGCCATGCTGCTCGTCTTGCCCCACCACGCCGCCGGTATAGGCGTACACGTTCGCCGAATCCCTCTATGAGTAGAGCTGTGCCCACATCGGACGACGACGACACCTTTTTCTGCTCGTCAGCGATACGGAAGGACACGGTGGCGACCAGCGACGATGACACTAGCTAGTCCTATACAGTTCACGCACACGTTCCCAGCCGCCTTGTTGCTGCACCCATTGCTTCACAGCCCGTAGCTCCGCAATCTCACCAGGGTACACGTACACATTCGCCACCTCGGCGGGGGGCGACGGGGCCGCTCGTGTGTCCGTGGGCGCAGGGATCAACGGCTCTGCCTCGTTGCGTGCATACGACGTGCGTTCGGACGGCACAAAAGGCTGGCCATTGGGCGCCCATGAGGCGGCCAAAGCCGCTGCATGCTCCGCCAGGGCATCGCCTGTGGGTGTCGGCACAGGCTCTAGCGGCGTAGGCGCAGGAGGCGTGGGGATCGCCCCGAGCGCTACCTGCGCGAGCACATCCAGGAACGGCGCGCGTGGCGCCCGCCGCCGGCCCTGCGTTTGGATGGAGCTGCGACGTGCTTGCGCGGCCGTCCAAAAGGCCAGGCGGATGGTCTTTTCAGGAATGCGGAACCGGATACGCTTGGCCCCCGTATCGACAACGACGTCGTCCCATGGCTGCGACCGACTGTGCCCCGCGCCCGTCTCTGCATCAAAGCAACGGTCGTTGACGTCCGGCACCACATCCACGAGCGCATCTTTGACGCGGGGCAGTGGCGCCCCAGTCGCGATCGTCACATTTTGCACGCCCTGGGGGGCCCGAGGAATGCGCATGCGCGGCTGGCCATGGCTGCTATGCGCAGGGCAACGCCAGCGGCGCGTCGCTGGTGGCATCGAGGAGAGCGCTGGCTGCACACAGTCCAAGTGCCAGTGCAGCGTGCAAAAGTCGCAGCTGAGCATGCGCCGCCCAGGCGTGGCATCTGCGGCCGAGCCAATGCGGCCCTCGTTGGCGGCGGCGATCGCACGGCGCTCTGCCATATCGATCGACTCGTCAGGCCGCACCGTCACGGCTTGACGCGGCAGTGCGCTCTGGCCGCAGCGGAAGCACAGGACTGGCTGCCCCTGCTTATCGCGCAGCTGGAACGGATCGCGCTCTTCCATAAACCCGTTCCGATTGAGCTTGAGCGGTCGCTGGACCGTGGTATCGAGGTATGCGCCATCGGCAGCGGTGCCGACGCCCTTGAAGTAGTTCCGGATCTCTGCTGGCAACGCAAACATCTTGGGGTTCTCTGTAGCGAGCTGGCGCAGCAGCACGCCAAACGGGCCGCTCCCCCGCGGCATGGGCGGGGGCTGTCGTTCCGCAAAGCATACCTGGCAGAACCAGCTATCGTCTGCGAGGGCCCGCGCCGCACGCACATCTTGGGGGGGCGTTCCTTGTTTTTGGAGCAACGTCCCGTTCGGGAAGGGCATCTCGTCAATGTCCAGCGGAGGGCATACACACGCAAAGTGAAAGCTGCGGGGGCATCCATCGCAGCATAGGAAGCGGCCATGGCCATGGCATGCATCGCAATAATCGTTGTTCAGCGCATCGAGGTCTTCGTCGAGGAGTGGCATAGATACGCCCATCGCTTGGAGGTCGGCTGCCGCAGCAGTACCCGGCGCTGCTGACGCTGATGCCGCCCGTGGTGCCGACGCGCGCGATGGCACACGCCGCGCGGATCCGCGCGCGCGTTTGCGGGCAGGACGGGCCGCGTCGGACGCCTCGACCGAGGCAGGCGGCGGCGGCGGTACCACGGCCAGGCCCGTCGACGGCAAAATCTCCGTCGCGGGAAGCGGCGTTGATCCACCATTCTTGCCACTTACAGGGCCCGGCACGACGGCCGCCGGGGCCCTAGGCGGCGTCTCTACGTCCATACACGCGACGTGGTGAAAAACGAAGAAGGGCGAGTGGAGCGGGCGGTGGGCCAAGGCGCTACGACACTACAAAGCGCGGCGCCACGCGAGCGAGCCCAGGGCGCGACGCTGGCGTCTCGCGAGGCGTGGAAGGCGCGGGCGCATGCAACGCCCACGGTGCCAGTGCTGCGCGCATGGTGTACCAATCGTCCGACGCCGCTTGTGCGAGCGTCTGCAGCGTCGCGTGATCGGCGTCGGAGGCGGGCCACGCCTCGGCCAAGCAGCGCAAAAGTGGCGGCGCGGGCAGTGCACTGGGGCCGAGTGCGTATGCCACCCGGGCCAGCAACATAACACTTGGCTTGAGCGCGCGGCCCTGCTGCACAATACGCTGTGCGTGCGCGGCGGCCCATGCTTCGGCGGTACGCACATGCACAGCGTGTATGTGCTCGTAGAACGCCGGACTGGCCATGTGCCGAAACGTCTCGCTGCTGTACAGCGCTGCACAGACTTCGAGCACGGCCTGCTGCTGCGTCACGCTAGCAGGGGTTAACGATGCGACAAACTCGGCCAGTGCGAGGCACGCCGCTTGGAGGGGCGCCGACGCCACATCGCTACGATGCGCCGCGCCTTCAAAGTGCTCTTCCATCAAACGCACACACGCGGCCATGCAGGGCGGCCGAGCCGCACGCCAGCGCTGCAGAGGGGCGGAGCGGTCGTACTCTGCGTCCCATAGAGCTGCGCGCGCACTGCCTTCGCCCAGCGCACTCTCGTCGTCCCATACCGCTGTGAGCGCTTGGCCAAACGACTTGGTCACACGCGCCAGCGTCGATTGCACCAGCGCATCGAGGCGCGTGTCCAGCATGTGCTCCATACGCACGCGCAACGTGTGCACACCGGGCGCATACCCTTCCACCTGCTCCGAAGCACGCGTGAAAGCAGCCCGACTGGCCAAAAGCGCGTCCAGATCCTGCGTGGTGGCAAGCTGGGCCGGCAATGCGTCCCAAGCCGCGCCCAAGCGCTCCATGAGCTGGGCCAACGCAGCGTCGAGGTTGATGTGCGAGGCACTTGCATGCGCCACAGGGTACGTCCGCACCGCGTCCGGCATAGCGTCGTACAACGATGCCGCAGCGAGGGGCGCCGGCGAAAGCAGCGACCGGTGGGGACGGCCCAGCGCAAAAAAACTGGTATCGGTGCGCGTGAGCGTATGCCACGCCGTGAGAAGGGGCGCTTGTGGGCCGTGGCCACGCCACAGCCGCTCGGTATGCCGCCACGAGGCAGCTGCATGCTTCACGAGCGAGGCGAGGCGCTGCGCCAGCGGCTCTGAGGCGGTGCACAGCCGTGCGGCGCCTTGTGCTTGTTGTGTGTGCCAGTGCTGCATGGCCTGCGCAGGATCCGCGACTGTGTGTAGAACCATATATGCGAGAAGTGCGTCCAAGAGCAACGACGTACGTGTCGCTGTAGCCTGGAGCTGCGCATCGATGCGCGCGCGTACGCCTGCGTCGAGTGATGCAAGGTCCGTGTACGGCTCTCGGACGGCCTCTGCGTGCTCCGCGTGCGACTGCGTGAGAAAGGTCCATGCACGCTGGGCAAAGACCAGCGCCCAGGCGCCTTGCACCAGCGCATTCGTACGCAAGGCCGCGCGCAGTAGGGGAGGCGCATCGAGCAGGAGCTGCTGCGCGGCCGCCACACCGAGGCTCGGCGGTGCAGGCTGGGGCGGTGGTGCGTCACGTTCGGCGGCACGCTGGGCTGCTTGATCGCCCATTCTTTGCGCTGCACTCTGTAGGGTATGTAGCGTGGACTGCAGCGCCTGTACATGCGACTGCATATCCACGACGGAGCGCGAGACGAGCAGGAGATCCTCGAAGCTCTCGCCGACCAACGTGCGTACGGCGCGCTGCTTCTCTACCGCCTGGTACGCTAGCTGGATTGCATACAGCTCCAGATCGCGCACACTGCGCTGCTGGAATAGGGTATCCGCGTCCGGCGCAGAGGCAGCCATCGCCATAGGGACACGGTCCAGCGGCGGGGTGGATGGGGGTGGATGTATTTCCTCGATCGTCTACATAATGCCACAGCACGAATCTGGGTCAGCCGCGCGGAGGGCCACGTACTTTGCTGGGGGTGAGTAGGCCTGGGCAACATACCTTGCGAGCCGACTTGTAGAACATCTTGCTCTGCTGGCTGAGAGAGCCACTCTTCTCTACGAGCTTGTCCAGGTCTTCGCCACGCTGCAGGACCGAGTCGATGGTGTTGTGCTGCGTAAATAGAGTATACGTACCAGCACAATCTTGGTGTCGTCCAGCTCCTGCTGCACACGCAGAATCGTATCCGCCTGACGGGGGTCCTGGTACCGCGCAAGGTAGTCCTGCGCAAACGGGAACTCGCTGACACGCACAATGCCCTCGCCCTTCGACGGGATCGCGCCACTGGCAGCGATCTGCGCAGCTTGCGCCTGCCACGACGACTTGGGCACCTTCATGAGGAACTCTTCGAGCAGCTTGTTGAGCAGCGAGTACGCCACACGCACAGGGTACTCGCTGTCGGACACCAGCACACCACTCACGCCATCCACGGCAGGACGCACATGCACATGCGCCGTAAAGTTGTTCTCCTGAATCGACTGGCGCTGCGTCGGCTGCGTGCGCTCCGACACGGTCTTGGCCATAAACGCCATCATATCCTGCACCGTACCGCGCTGCATCCACGAGAACGAGTTTAGATCCCATGCGCTCAGCAGCGGCACAGCCTGCTGGCCTGGCTGGTTCGCAAAGATCAACACGGCAACTGAAATGAGTGATATGTACGCACACAGCTTCCTACACGTTAGTTCAGCGCACGTACATGTCGTGGGGGGAGGAAGCAGGGCCCGCCGCTCGTGGCCTCCACCATCGGCCGACAGCGCGCGTGACGTTGACGCACGGACACCATGGCCGGGACCGAGGCGGCGCGTCGGCGCACCCTGCGTCGCGTAGCTGGCGCTGCACTCGCTCTGTGTGTGGCTCTATGGGCCAGCAGTGTAGTACCGTACTTGCGCGCCCTGCTCCCGATGCTCACGACCTGGCCCGTGCATCGCCTCCCAAGCTGGTACGTGGCCGGCCAGGCAGGTTGTGCCTCTCTACCGCCCACGTTTGTGCCGGATCAGTGGGGGTACGTGCGCGATCCTACGACGGGCCAGCCAGCGCAGACTGCTGTGGCTTGTGAGGATGCGCGTCTCATATCGCGTCTCGACCTCTTCGTGCTCTCCTGCGATCCAGGGCGGATCGAGTGGAATACGTTCATGGGGCCGCTTAGCCATGCCGGCTCGCGTGGGGCTCTATGGGTCGTGCCCTCGACAAACACGGAGGCGTTGCCGCAACGCGTACCCATTCTGCAGTGGCCCGCTCATAATGATTTTCACCCGCTGGGCCTCGGCGTGTACGAACAAGCGCCTGGCAAGGCACGCCTGTTTGTGGTGAACCAACGCACGTTGTTCACGACGATAGAAGTGTTGGACCTTGTGTGTGAGCACGCGTCATGCTATGCGACCTATGTGCGCTCCATCGCCCACCCTCATGCCACACACACGGCCAACAGTGTGCACCCTGTATCGCCTCACGCCGTGTTGGTGAGCAACTCGCACCTTCTCACACGACGTGCGCCGCCGCGTGCTCAGTATGTGGCGGCACTCGCCATGCGCATGCCCCTTGTACTGGCTCGAGCGCTGTACTTTGTGGTGCGCCCGCCCTGGCTAGCGCCCTGGCTCACCAAAGTGGATGCCGTGCTGCGCCTCGGATGGGTGGCCCATGTATCGTTCGACGATACCGTGCACACACCGCGCGAGGACGCCGAGCAGTACGCCCAAGGCGTTCACACGCACCTGCTCGCCAAGCAGCTTGGCTTTGCGAATGGACTCGTTGTGACACCCGACGATCGTGCGCTGGTCGTCGCATCGTCGATGTACCTTGGCACGTACATATACCCGTTGCAAGCGCATGACCGCCAAGGACGTGCGAATTGGACGTCACCGCATGTACTCGGCGCGCGTCAATGGGTGCCTACGCCCTTCCTTCCGGACAATGTGGCCATCGTGCCACGGCCGCCCGGCACGACATGGGCTCTGGACGATCCGCTGCAGGGCGCCTCGGTGCTCGTAGCGGGCCACCCCTCAGTCGCCGCGCTGGAGCGCATGGTGCATGATACTTCTACGCCAGCGCCGAGCTGGGTCGTTCAGCAGTCGTACGGACACCAAGCTGGCCCGAACCACGCGCCTACGGTCCCATGGCCAGCGCAGCGCGCCATGCTAACAGAGCCGAAGTGGCACGTGCGTACCGTGCTGCAGACCCAAGGCCAGGCCGTGGCGGCGAGTGCAGGCGCGGTATGGGACCCCACGCACCATGTGCTCCTGGTGCTAGGGCTGTACGGACCACCGCTCGTGTGTCACTATGGCGAAACTAGTCGGGGGCCAGCATGGCCTTGATCTGCTGACCCTCGCGGCGGTACTGTACATCGGCCACCAGAGCCTCGTAGCCGGGGTGGCGGTGGCTCGGGTGCCCTGGCTCCGGCGGCGTGGGCGTCACAGGTTCGCGCGCCTCTTCTTCCCTGGCCGCAGCGAGCGCCTCGGCCTCTTCGGCCTCGGCCTCGACGTGCAGCTCCTCAACGAGGCCGCGAATCCACTCGTGCTGCCGCAGCTCCACGGCCGTGGGACGAAGGAACGGATCGATGGTCAGGCACTGCCGCAAAAAGTCAATACCCAGCGCACTCAACTGGCCCTCATCCGGGAGCGCAGGGTGCTGCTGAGCCATGCCAATGTGGAACATGATCGCCCACTCGTTGTCCAGCTGGCTCCACGGGCGCTGGCCCTTGGCACATTCCAAAATCACACAGCCCAAACTCCAAATATCCATCGCGCCTTCGCGGCCGTGGTGCTCGCCACGCACGACTTCAGGGCTCATGTACATAGGCGTACCTTGCAGACTTTGCAGCTGCTCGCCCGGCGGCGCGCGTGGGCCACGCAGCGAGGACCGCATGGTGCGCGAGTTCTTGGACAACACTTTGGCCGCGCCAAAGTCGACAAACTTGATCACGCCCATATGGTCGAGCAAAATGTTCTCGGGCTTAATGTCGCGGTGCACAACGCCTTTCGAGTGCAGATACATGAGACCATCGAGCATCTGGAGCGTGTAGACCTGCAACACAATCTCGTCCTCAATGCGGCCGTGCTCGAGCAGCTGTGCGAGGCTGCCGCCCTGGCAGTACTCTTCAAAGATGAATACCTTCTCGCGGTGCACCTCGATGCCGTAGTACTCGACAATGTTGGGATGACGCAGCATTTCCATCACGTGCATTTCATCGTGGATCTGCTTGTAGAGGCTGGGCGAGCTGGTGAGCTCTTGGAAGCGGATCTCCTTCACGGCCATCAGTCCACCCGTATCCAGATTCACACCCAGGTACACCGTGCCGAATGTGCCGCCGCCAATAAAGCGGCCCTGTTGCCAGCGCATCTGCACACCTTTGGACGCAAGGAGCTGCAGCCCTCGGTCCTCCATGCGTGTATCGTCCAGCACGCGTCCGATCACTTGCCGCTCGGCCAACACAGCCTCGCGCGCGCGATCACATTCGCGGAGGGCCGCCACACGACGTTCCGCGAGCTGCCGCTCATGCTCCGCGGTGTCCGGCGCACGGTGCAACTGCGCAGCTTCCAGATCGATTTGGGCGCGCCGCTGCTCCTTCTCCTTGACGGCGTTGCTGCGTGCCCCCAAGATATCAAAGTGCGAGATGAGCAAGGCCATGCAGCTCGACACCCGGCTGCGCAGTTGGAAAAACTCGTGCTCACTCAGCAAAAAGATATTCTCGCCCAATGTCATGGTCATGGCATTCTCCAGCGCTGACACGGCCCACTTGAACGTGCGGCGTTCGGTGAGCACACAGTCGTCACACACAAAGCCGATCCACTCGACCGACAGCTGCGCCAGCGCGGTGGACAGGAGCGAATTCAGGCGCACACTCTGTACATAGCCCAGCGCGCGTGCGCCATGGTCGAACGCAAGGCTGAAACACATTTGCACCAGCTCATCGCACGCCGCGCGATCGGCCGGTGCGAGGGGACGCAGGCGCAACATTTGCTGACGAATCACCGGCACGGAATGCACGACTTGGTCCGTGAGCACGTAGCCTGCCTTGGACATGAGCTTTAGCTCATGCTGCAAAAGGCCCAAATGCGACATGCGATCGTACACGGGCTGTAGCGGGAATGCGTGGGGCGCTTCGCCGGTAGGTGTGCCCGCCGCAAAGTTCCGCGCGAGGTGCCGCTTGGCCTGCTCCAAAAGCACACCGGCGCCATCGGCAACGAGGCGCAAACGCTGCTCCTTCAGATCCACATCAATCCAGGGGAGTGTCAACGTCATGACGCGGCCTGTCCACAAGAACGGCTCACAGGGCGTGAGCAGCAGCAAATACGGCGGGTAGACACCCGCTTCCGGCGTGACAAGCGGCGCACCGTCCTCCGCCGCACGATGGCTCGCACGTACGCATTGGAAGAGCAAGTCTTGGATCGTATGAGGCTTGTCGTGCAGACTGGGTTCCGCCAGCACAAAGACGCCGCGCTCCTCAAAGGACGAGGTGTACACGAGGAAGTAGTCAGCTTGCAAAAAGGTTTGGAGAAGCGTGTGCAAATCGTACGACGGGTGGCTGCGCAGCGTGCGCAAGTCGTACTCACACGCGGACTCGAGTGTGCTGCGCAAGCGGCGCGCAAACCCGGTGAGTCGTCGGCTGCGCATGCGCGTATGATTAAACACGGCATGAACGCTGCGCGTCATGTCCTGCACGGGTATCGGCGTTTTCCGGGCGTACTGCGACGAAGCATCGCGCGCGGCCACTGGGAGCTGTAGCTCCTTCTGAAAGTAGGCCATGAGACGCGCAAAGAGTCGGTTGACCATGCCTGTCATCTTATGTGCCACAATGACATCGGCGCCAGGCACGACACGTACGGCCTGCGAGAGAAAGTGCCACTCGGGCTCGATCACGTCCACTTCCTTAAAAAAAGGTGCGCTCTTTAGACGAAAGTGCAACAGGCGGAAGAAAAAGTGCAGTGCCGAGCACACAGCGGTGTCAAAGCTGTCGTCGCTCTTCAATGGCAAACTCCACCCAATCTCGGGCTCTGGGACGGTGAGCTGCATATACTGCGCCTTGATGCGGCACGAGAGCGCCAGCGCCGCACGCAAATCGTCCGCCAGCGAGTCGACCAACAGTACACTCGGCTCCTGCAACTTGTCGGCGTAATCCAGTCGCTGGCGCAGCGCGGCTTCGGCCAGCCACATGGGAAAGCGCACGAGCGGAAGCACATGCGGCTCGAACGATGGCAGACCCATCTCCTTGAGCTGCGTATGGTGCGTACGGAGCGTTTCGTGCGCCATTTCCACAAGCATACGAAGACGCCGCAGCGTCCGCTGTTCCAACGTTTGGTGCACACTGCCTTCGAGAGAGATACGCTGCACCACGGTTCGATCACGCTCCTCATCCCCCGGCAAAAGCGACTCGAGGGCAGGGCGCAATGCGCCGCCTGGCGACGTGAGACTGCCGGACCAGCCGCACAGCAAACTCGCCTGCGACTTGAGCTCACGCGTGACATTGTGCCAGGCGCTGATGGCGTTCAACTTAATCTGAAGGGGCGGCTGCACCCACTCGGGGTACTCCACGGCCATTTGCCGCAACGACGGAAAGAGGCGCTTCGCCTGTTGCACATCGTCAAGGAGGTGACCCACGCGCGTGAATACGGTCTCTGCATTCTCGTCCGGCACCACGGCAAACTCCTGTACGGCGCGCATGAGTGCAGGTACAACGGCCTCGCGCTCCTTCTGCAGGAAATGCTCCTCCGCCTCGGGATCATCGCGTCCATGGGTGTGGCCAGCTTGGATCGCATGCAGGCTGAGCCACAAACGGTGCATCTGCTCAGCGGGCGTGCGTGTCGCTGCATCGGCCGCAGCAATACGCTTCGTCTCTGATGAGAGCACTTCACTCACCAGGACGGAGCGCAGCATCTTTTGCCACTCCATGCGCTTCTTCGGGTCGTCCTCCGGCGCCATGTGGTCGAGCATGCCGCGCTCCGCTTGGGGTGTGCTCATCTGCGCGGGCGTTTCCGCAGGCCATGCAGAGCCTCGCGCGCGGTCCATATACGAATGCAAATACACGAGGTCCGTCTGCGCCCCATGGTCCGAGCGCCGCGCGCCGCGCTCCGCGTCGGGCATGGAGGGCGACGCGATAGGCGGGCCCGGCGCTCGTTCATCGGGAAATCGGGGCCACCGCTCCGCCCACCGCCCCGATGTACTGGCCGAGCGGCAGCGCGCGGCGCCTCAGCGCGGCGCCCGCGGGGCTGCCGGACGTGCCGGATGGTGCGATACATATGTCGCGCGCGCGCGACGGCACAGTATGGCTATTGTTGACGCGCACGGCGCTGCTTGTGTGGCGTACACGCCCTGCTGAGCTGATCGCTGTCGTGGAGCGCACGCCCCGTGGCCTCGCGCAGCATGGCGAGAATGTGCGCGCTGTGTGGCGCCATGACGCGGGTGCGATTTCTGTACAAACGACGCGCGACGCGCTGCTTTTCTACGATGTCGTGCAGCCTGCTGAATCGCCTGTGGTCCATGCCCTGTCGCGCGCAGATGCGCCGGATTTGGCGCCATCGATGACCGCGCTGCTCGCCACGTTTCAGCCGGACGTCGGCGATGCCATTCATACACCCAGTGGCGATCCGCTCGGGCCGCGGTGTGCGCTGCATGTGTCGCTGCGCCACGCTTTGCATGTGGATCCTGGCATCGCGGCGATCGCTCCGGTGGGGCCGCACCTGTTGGTGGCCACGCGTACGCCCGCGGCGGTGCAGCTGCTGCCGTGGCCTGGCTTGCCGGAGTCCAACGAAACGCAGCCACCCGTTTTGTTGCGTGATGTGCCGTGGCTCGGCGACGCACCGATCGTGCAAGCGGAGCACTCGTACGCCACAGACCTTTCCGCATGGCTCACGAGCGATGGGTGTGCGTACGTTGTGAGCCTCACAAACGAGTGGCGGGGTGCACTGGCGTACCAGGATCGCGCTGCGCCGGTGGCCACCGCCGTGAATGCGCGCTTTAGCCTCTTGGCGCTGGGTTTGGACGATGGGCGTATTGCTCTGTACGAGTTTCAAACGTCCACACAAACGCCATTGCGAACGCATGAGCTCGCTCTCCCTCGTACGCTGGGAGAGTCGGGCACCGTGCATTCGCTCAGTTGGACGCCAGATGGACATGCGCTCGCCGTGGGCTGGGCCCATGGCTGGGCGCTATGGAGCCCGTTTGGGCGACTGCTCGCCCACAGTTTCCGCGACGATTGGGCCAGTACCACGCGCATATTCCGCGATACCTTTGCGTTTGGTGTGAAGAGCGTGTTTTGGGGCCTCAGCGGGACGGACCTGTTTCTCCTGCCCACCGACGCGCGCGATGCGTGGGTGCATGTACTTCCGTTCGTCAAGGCGGCCAGCACACTGCATATGACGCCCCAGGAGGCAGGAGCGGCTTTGTTGCTAAACAACGACAGTGTGTACGTGTACCGCGGTCTTGAACAGTCCGACGCAGGGCTGCTGGCACCGGACAGTGACGCATGGCGGCGCATCGCGTTGCCACCCTCGTACGCTACGACCCAGTGGCCCCTTCACTACGCCACGCTCAGTGCGGATGGCCGCTTCCTCGCGGTGGCTGGACGCCGTGGCCTGGCCCACTACAGTACATCGTCAGGGCACTGGAAATGCTACGAGAACGCTGCGCAGGCGCAGGCGTTCCGCGTGCGTGGCGGTCTTGCGTGGTTCCAGCATGTGCTGATCGCAGCGTGCGACTGCCAGGGCGAGGTGCAGGTGCGTTTGTACTCGCGTGATCAGCCGCTGGACAATGCGCACCTGCTTGATTTGTGCGTGCTGAGTGCTCCGGTGATCACGCTCCAGCTCTTTGGCGCGAATCTGTTGGTATACCTGGCGGACAATACCCTCGTGCATTATGTCGTGACGACAACCGCGACGCGCATCCGCCTCCAGCTGTGTGGCAGCATTTCGTTTGACGGCATCATTGGCGAGCCAGCGCGTGTGCGCGCATTTAGCTGGCGGCCTTCTCCGCATCACGTCCTCCAGGACGATTTGGCCCAGGCCAGCCTGCTCTTCCTGATTGATGGCATGCTCGTGCTTCTGCGCCCGGTGCGCGCACACGACGCCGACGAATTGTCGTACGATCTGCACATCCTGCACGAGCATATCGAGGCATACTGGATGAATGCTCAAGCGCAGGGACCATGGCCCTACTCGCTCTGGGGCCTCGATGGCTCGCACATGCGTGTGTGGCTCGATCCCAAGGCGCCGCCCCTGCGCCTGGCGCTGCCGGACGAGGCGTACCCTTTGTGTGTCCTGCTCGATCGCGGCCTCATACTGGACGCCGAGTCGGTCTCCAGTGTGCGTCGCACGCTGGATACAGTGTCGTTCCGTGTACGTTTGCACACAACGCTGTTCCTCGACAGCGTGATACGCACATGGCTCCAGGAGCAAGGTGTCGACGAAGCCGTGGATGCAGCAGCGCCGTACGCCTCGCTGACCTACTTTCCGCATGTGCTCGAGCGCTTGCTCGCGGCCGTTCTCGAGGAGGAGGCCGACGCGCGGCCGCCGCTGCCCGTATCGGAGCAATGCTTGCCCACAGTGGCTGCCTTCCTGGATCATTATGCGTGCAGCGTGGCGGTCGTGGCGCGCGCTGCTCGCAAGACGGAAGCGACGCGGTGGCCGCACCTCTTTGCATGCGTGGGGGCGCCGCGTACGCTGCTTGCACATGCCGTGCGTACACGCGATTGGGACACCGCGTGTGCGCTTCTCCTCGTGGTGCACACGCTGGACGAGGAGGCAAGCAGTATCGCTGCGACAAGCACCGCGCTCGCTCGTATGGAGCAGGACCACGCCTGGGACTCGATTCGCCAAGTGCTCTCGTTCCTGGCCACAATGGACGAGCACGCTTGTCATATGCGCGCCTGCCTCGCAGCCGCTGCGCACGAGGCGCCTCAGTCCGTCTTTGTGGCCTGGCTCGAAGCGGCCTCGGACGCACGTGTGGCGTCGACGCTTCCTGCGAAACAGGCGCCTCTAGCGCCTGCGCCAGTCACGTCGACAGAGGTAAAGCCGCGTGGGCCGGCCTCGCCCCGCAAAGCAGGCTTGGGCGACGGCCCACGGCGGCCGAGCCGAGCGGCGCGCTTGGAGGGCGCTGACGACAGTAGGCTCGCCGAGTCGCGCGCCTCGCCCGCCGAAGTGCTGCACCGCGCTGCGCGGCATGCATCCCTCACACTCTCGCCCTCGATCACGCGCATGCAGGCCAATGGCCGCGTGGTGGTAGGCCCTGCGACGCCCGGCGCAGCGCCCTCGCCGCGGGCGGCGTAACCAATATCGGGCCATCGGGCTCCACATAGACCGTCGTCCAGCGCTGGCCACCATCGTCCACCATGGCCCGACGGCGCGAGGCGTCGCGCAAGACGCGCTCGTCGCTCTCGGAGCGGCTTGCACTGGACTTCAAGCCTGCATTATCGAAGTCCTCTGTGCGTCGCCAAAAGCAGCGTGCACGCGAGCAGCTTGCAGGGAACCAAGAGGGTTTGCAAGCGATGACAGACGTGGTCACATCCATGGAGGCCTCGATCGAGGCTACGCCGCAATCACGCAATGCTAGTCACAAACAAACGTCGCGCTCACGACGTGCTATACTGTATGTACCCTAACTAACACCAGGGAGTGCGAGAGGCAGCGGCAGCCACACATATTGGCAGACTTGCAGCGCCAAGCTGATCCGTTTGCAGCGCTACGTACGCATGTGCGCAATACGCTCGATCTTGCACCGCGTACAGTGCGCGAGACGGACGAAGACATGGGTGATACATAGTTGGCACTATCGACCAAGGGATATATAGCGTCAGCGGTCGCCGCGCACGTAGTCGACCAGGTGTCGTAGCTCCTCTAGCACCGTGAGCAAAATCACCGTGTTCGGGGCCAGTCGGATCCACGAGGGCACCCAACCACGGAAGAGGAACATGGGGCCTTCTTGGCGCAGAGCCTTTATGAGCTCGGGCATGCCATTCTCCTTGCCACGCACATTCATAAGGCGTGCGCGAATGACATCGGCCGGCGACGTGATGGTCGTGGCCACTGTGCCCGCCAGCAACGACGAGGTGAGGTAGTGGGTGAGCGTGCCCTGCTTAAAGTAGCCCGTCGACTCAAGCACCTCTTTGAAAAAGTCGTACGACGCCAGCTGACTCGAATTCATTAAGATGGCGCGCACCACGTTGGGCGTAAGGCCACGCATCAAGGACGACGCGCCCTCGTCCTTCACAGCACGCATAATACCGTCCAGGGCACCGCGGTAGGCGAAGCGCTGGTCCACGGGGCGGTACATATCACTCGTCATACGCACCAGAATCACGTCCGCAGGATTGCCGGCCAGACCACCAGCCGCGCCTGCGAGACCGGCGGCACCGATCTTAAGCCAAACAGGCACCGCGTCGGAGCCGGCATAGTGCGGTGTGACCATATGCTTGATCTCTTCGTAAGCGGCGAAACGCGTGAGACTGTACGTCATTTGACGCATGACACTGGCGGAAATACCAATGTACAAGCCACGCACGCCCTCATTCACGAGCGCGCCGCGCAGCAGGCCAAAGGTAGTCGCCTTCTGGGGCGAATTCTGCATTCGTACCTTGGCCAGGTCGAGAGGGTGTGTAAAGCATACGGCAATGCTAGCGGCCGCACCGCCCAGCCAGAAGGGGTACTTTTTGCGCGGCGCGCCGTCCGACATGTAGGGCAACAAAAAAAAAAGAGGACGATCGCGCCCTGACCCCGATGCTGACTAACTGGGTGCGACCGCGCGGCGACCGTCTTACGTGGCCCCGACGATGTACGTGGACGTTGTAGAGAGAGAGGCGCTGACCACCAGGCGAGTCGCTGTGCAATCGGATGAGATCGCCAGTGTGACGCTGCATCGGAAGCGTCCTATTCTGTACCATGTGTACGCTTTGCCGTTCCTCTCGCTGTATCCTGTACTGCTCTACGCCTACCACGTCAAGTACGATCAGTGGCTCAAGTCGGAAGAGTGGACATTCATGTACACAGTGCTGCTTCTTTCGCTGCATGCGCTCAGCTACCTTGTAACACACTGGGACGTGCGTGCCAAGGCGCTCATCACGTCAACCTCGGTGTCTGATCTTGCCATGGCCGACTGCGTGCGTGTCTTGCCGCACCCCCACAAGGGGGAAGGTGAGATGCTGCCGCTCACGCGTGTGGTGCGTGACGGAGAGCGTGACGAGTACTCGTTCGTGTACCAGGCGGACAAGTACGTGCTCGCGTTCCCCGACTCAAAGGCGCCTACGACCTCCATTACGTCGTCGCCGGACATTCGCGAGCGCACGTTCCGCCGCGTGCTCTATCCTGCGGACGCCCGCATGCCTCTTCGTGACTTGCAAAACAACCGTGGTCTCAGTGGTGTAGCGCTGGCGCGCGCAGAGCGTATTTACGGTGGCAACGTGCTGAACATTCCCGTGCCGCAGTTCCTCGACCTCTTCATTCAGCATGCTGTGGCGCCGTTCTTTGTGTTCCAAATCTTTTGCGTGGGTTTGTGGCTGTTGGATGAGTACTGGTTCAGCTCGCTTATTTCGCTCTTTGGTCTGGTCGCGTTCGAGTGCACAGTGGTGTTCCAGCGTCTGCGCACGCTCAACGAGTTCCGCACCATGTCGATTCAGCCGTTTCACATTCATGTGTTCCGCAACAACAAGTGGACGGAAGTGTCCACGTCGGAGCTTGTGCCGAACGACGTGGTGAGTGTGACGCGCACCAAGCCCGACTCGGCGCTGCCATGCGACCTGCTTCTGCTCTCCGGTTCCTCCATCGTGAATGAGGCGATGCTCTCGGGTGAGAGTACGCCTCTGCTGAAGGAAGGCATTACGCAGCGCAATGGCACGGACATTCTCGATGACCAGGGTACTGACAAGCTGCACTGCCTGTTTGGTGGTACCAAGGCGTTGCAGGTGTCGCCTGGCGACTCCGTGCCTGGTATTCCCACGCCGCCGGACCACGGTGCGTTGGCTGTAGTGCTTCGCACGGGCTTTGGTACGACGCAAGGTCGTTTGATTCGTCTCATGGTTTACACCAACGAGAATCAAGTCACGGCGAACAACTGGGAGAGCTTTGTGTTTATCGCATTTTTGCTCGTGTTTGCCATTGCGGCGAGCGCGTATGTGTGGGTCAATGGTTTGAAGATGCAGCGCCCGAAAGGCAAGCTGCTGCTCGACTGCATTCTGATCATCACCTCGGTCGTGCCGCCTGAGCTGCCCATGGAACTGTCGATGGCGGTCAATGCGTCGCTGGTGGCGCTATCGAAGCACGCCATTTTCTGCACGGAACCCTTCCGCATCCCCTACGCTGGACGCGTGGATGTTTGCTGCTTCGACAAGACCGGCACCATTACCGGTGAGGACCTCGAAGTGCAGGGCGTTGTCGGTACACAGGCACATGGCACAAACGCACTGGATGACACGCTCGTGAAGCTGCCCGAGGCATCGGAGCAGGCCACGCTCGTGCTCGCTGCTGCGCATGCGCTGGTCATTGTGGACGATGAGGTGGTCGGTGATCCGATGGAACGTCGTGCTCTCGACGCGCTGGGCTGGGTCGTGAAGCCGGGCGACCGCATCGTGCCGGGCTCCAATGAATCAGGGCCATCGGTGCACATTTGCACGCGCTTCCATTTCTCGTCGGCCCTCAAGCGCATGTCGTCTGTGAGTCAAGTCTCGTCGCACAAAGCACTGCTGGGCGCCACCAAAGGTGCGCCGGAAGTGCTCAAGCCCATGTTTGCCCAGCTGCCATCGAACTACGACGCGGTGTACCGCCACTACACGCGCCGTGGAAGTCGTGTCATTGCGCTGGGCTACCGCTGGCTCGACATGGATGTGGCCCAGGCGCGCAAGCTGAAGCGGGAGCAGGTTGAGACAGAGCTTATTTTTGCTGGGTTCCTCGTGCTGCATTGCCCCCTGAAGCCGGATGCGATTGAGTCGGTGCGTCAGCTGAACGAGTCGTCGCACCGCTGTGTGATGATCACGGGTGACCATGCGCTGACGGCGATCCATGTCGCCGAGGAGGTCGAAATGGTGGTGCGTGAGCCGATCGTGCTGGACCGCCGTGAAGGCGGCCGAGACGACGAGCTGGTGTGGCGCGACGTCGACGACCAGATCGTGCGTGAGCAGCCACTGGACGCGGAGCTGCATCGCCACCTGTTCGACGAGTACGATGTATGTGTGACTGGCGCGGCTTTGCGGCAGTTTGAGGAGCGCCCCGAGGCGCTGCGTGAGCTCGTGGCCAATACCGTGGTGTACGCGCGCGTGTCGCCGAACCAGAAGGAGCTGATTTTGAGCGTGTTGCGCACGTTGGGCTACATTACGCTCATGGCAGGTGATGGTACCAACGATGTGGGTGCGCTCAAGACGGCCAACATTGGTGTGGCGCTGCTGGACGGCTCGGAGGAAGATCTGAAGAAGATGGCCGAGCACCAGCGTCTGGAACGCATGAAGAAGGCGTACGAGGGACAACTCAGTCTGATGGCGCGCTGGAACCAGCCGCCGCCGCCGGTGCCCGCAGCGCTGAAGACGGCGTTCCCCCATCTGGAAGAGGCGCGCGAGAAGGCGGCGCGGAAGATGCTGTCGCAACGCGCGGCCAACCCGGTGGCCAAGTTTGATTTGTCGTCGATCACCTCCACGATGGAGTCGATGGACGAGGACGACGGTCCTCCCCAGATCCGTCTTGGTGATGCCAGTGTCGCTGCGCCGTTTACCAGCAAGTTGGCGAACGTCAAGGCTGTGTGCTCGATCATCCGTCAGGGCCGCTGCACGCTCGTGGCAACGATCCAGATGTACAAGATTTTGGCGCTGAACTGCTTGATCCAGGCGTACTCGCTGTCGGTGTTGTACCTGGATGGTATTAAGATGGGCGACTACCAGCTGGCTGTGAGCGGTATGCTCATTTCTGTGTGCTTCTACTGCATTAGCCGCGGTAAGCCTTTGGACCGTCTGGCACCGGAGCGCCCTGTGAACAACATCATCAACGTTTATGTGTTTGGCTCGATTTTGACGCAGACGTTGCTGCATGTGGGTACCATGCTGTACATTCAGCGCACGTCGGTGGCATTTGAGCACCCTGGGGAAGTGGATCTGGAGGCGAAGTACACGCCGACGCTACTCAACTCGGGTGTGTACCTGCTGAGCTTGTCGCAAACTGTCTCGACGTTTGCGGTGAACTACATTGGCCGACCTTGGCGCGAGAGCATTCCCGAGAACAAGGCGCTGTACTGGGGCCTGATCGGTGCCAGTGCGATTGCCTACCTGGGTGCGCTTGAGCTCATGCCCGAGCTCAACGAGTGGCTGCAGCTGACCAAGATGTCGTCGGACTACCAGACGTTGCTGGTGAGTGCCATGGCGCTCGACTTTGTTGGCTCGTACGCTCTGGAGGCCTTTTGGAAGCTCTTTGCGGACGTGCGCCCCAAGCCACTGATTGTGCAAGGGCAGAAGCTGCGCGAGTCGCGGCGCAAGCAGGTCAAGCAGCAGTAATATAATAGTTGGTTAGAGCAACCTAGCTATATAGATTACATGGGCTCCAACCCGTCCATCTCACCATCGCCGGTCGCCTGCAACACAAACGCATGATGGAGGAGCTCGTCCGCGGACGGCCGCTCGACATGATTCAACACAAAGGTGCCATGCAGGAAAGACACCGCGACCTGCGAGATGTCCGGGGGCAACGCCGGTGTTTTGTCGAGCCCAATCTGGAACAAGGCTTGCATTTGGTCGAGCTGGGGCCAAGGGTGCGTGGCGGTGAACATTTCCACGACACAGCAGCCCAGGCTCCACACGTCGGCCTTGGCGGTGAAGGCCGTTTGCTTCACCACCTCGGGTGCCATCCAGTACACACTGCCCTGGATCGCCGGACGAGATTTGCCGCCTGTCGGACCTGCGAACAGGAGGCCACTCTCAACTTTCTTGCTGATGCCAAAGTCACTAATCTTGACGCCGCCCTTGTTGTCCACAAGGATGTTGGCACCTTTTATGTCCCGGTGAACAATGTTGCGGGTATGCAAAAATGCGAGGCCACGCAGGATCTGGCGCACAAAGTTTTGTACCAGCGCCTCCTCAAACGCGCCATAGCTCTGCAGCAGCGCCACCACCGAACCACCCGGGACATACTCAAGGAAAATGTTCAAATGCTGATTATCGGCAAACGAATCCAGGTACTGTACAATGTTCGGATGCTCGAACGACTTGAGTAGCTCAATCTCAGACTCCAACGACTCGATCATCATGCGGCGGTGACGCGTCATCTCGTCGTCCGATTGCGGAAGCTCGACCTGCTTCACCGCCATCAGCATGCCCGTCTTGGCATTCATACCCAAAAACACCTTACCGAAGGAACCAGTGCCGATGAGCGCACCCCTGTGCCAGCGCATGCGATGCTTAGGCGAGGGTGTACTGCTGGGAACAAAGCTGCCATCCGCCAAAGGACTCAGCCCATGGTCGGGTGACGTCGACGGTGTGACCAAGGAAGGTCGCTGCTTTTGCGTCGACGAAGCCGTCGGCACCGGCATGACTGGGTGGTCGGACAACGATCCCTTTGACGACCCTGACTTGCTGTCGTTGTCGTCATGCGTCGAAGCACGCTCCTCGAGATCCTGCGTGATTTCATCCAAGGTCAGCAGACTTGCCCCATCATCATTCACGTCCGAGACCTTGTCCCTCTCTCTGGACTCGATAAGATCTCTGCGTGGCGCATAGGGCGTCATGGGCACAGGTGCACGCCCCTTGGATGCCACTTTCGCGTATCGACGCAGCTCGTTCGAGTCGGTGGCAGGGAAGTAATCCGTCAGGTAAGAGCTAATCAGCTCGGACGACGGGCGCTGACCGAAAAAGTTGCGCATGCGGCGTCGCACATTGGGAAGAGGACCTGCATTCTCGGCCGTCTTGGTCTTGCTGCGCGCCTCGGAAACGGGTGGCTCTACAGCCGACAGTTCACCCCCGCCAAGTCCATTCAAAATACTAAACGTCGAGGCACGACGGGTGATCGGCAAGTGACGGAACGCATCAATCGGTGCTTCTCGCTTGGAACCAGGTCGCAAAGGTTCTTCGTCCGTGGTCCGAAGCAAGTACAGTCCATGCTGCCATACCGGCTCGTAGTTGTGGGGTTGCGAGCAAACGGCCATGAGCTCAATTTCGGACAGCACCTTGAGTTGGTCACCTGCATCTGTCATTGCCAGGACCCAACGCCGCAAGTACTGGGTCGAATCGGGCTCTGTCAGACGACCAAATTTGCGCAATACCTTGGCAAGCACATCACTGGCCTGCTTGCATTGGCACACATCCACACTGCGCGACGTGCCATCCTCCGCAAGGAACTTGATAATGTGCTTACGAATCACCTCGAGACTTTGCGCAGGGGTGCTCACCGTGCTTGTTTCGGAGCGGATAGATTCATCGGCCTCCGTCTCGGTGCGGCGTAGGTTGTAGGGCGCACTGATTTGATTGACCTTGGACTTGGTAGCAAAGGCCCCACGGCCCACCGCATACCCAGTTTGTTGGGCTTGATTGGATACGGATGGAATCATAGGGTCGATGGACTTGGATGGAGCGTTGGGACTCCGTGCATGGCTGGCAAGCGGGCGCGTATTCATGGCGCCGTTGCCCACCCCTGTGGCTGTGTTCGGGCGACGCAATGGTTGGCTAGTACTTTGCGCTGGGGCCCCGACACTTTGCATGGAATCAGCACTAGACGGGCGGCTTGAGCGAGAACGTACAGTGGCAGGCGCAGGCGCAGACACGAGCGACACCATTTGCACCGGTGATGAGGTTCGTACAGGGGGCGACATGGGTGTATGATGGAAAAAGATAGAGCTCGATGACGCGCTCGCACCAGTACCAGAACTGCTAGGAGTTGGTACGATGGTGCGAAGGTACACTGTCGTCGTAGGAGACGGAATAGGATAGCTTGTTTGCATGGGGCTCAACGATGTAGCCCGAGGCGTATCCGAGGAGGAGTGTCTGTGTAGGAGACGAATAGCACCTAAGAGACGCAGACGTTCCCCCACAGACATGATTCCCATCTCTTTCAATGCTGCATGGTCCAACTGGAGCAGAAGAGCTCCTCGAATATCGTTTTCCTCAAACTTGACGACATGCTGACCCAAGTTCGAGTCCAAGAGCCACGCCCGTACATCGGAGCTGCTCCATGTTTGTACTGAAATGTGAGCTAGAGTGTACAAACCTTCAAGATTCGAGTAGGTTCGCCCACTGCGACTCGGCGACATGTTGACGGCCTCCATGCAGCCAGGCAGCAGGTGAAAGACAACCGTCAACCTAGGGTCAACTAGTACCTATACGTTATTGATGACAAAGCCAGCCCAAAATAGAACAGCCCCACACAACGGACTACGATCCAGACCCTGTCTACCATGACGCGCACGGTTGCAGATCCCATTCTTCTGTCGCTCTTCGCCAACCGTTTTATGGCGGTGGCAGAGTCTATGGGACGTTCTCTGCAGCAAACATCCATTTCCACGAACATAAAAGAGCGCCTTGACTTTTCCTGCGCCATCTTTGCGCCGGATGGATCCCTTATCGCCAACGCGCCGCACTTGCCCGTGCACCTAGGGAGTATGAGCTTTGCCGTTCAATACCAATCTAAGCACCTCCATACACTGGGAAAGGGATCCTTCAAGCGCGGGGACGTGGTTCTGACTAACCATCCCGTGGCGGGAGGCAGTCATCTCCCGGACATTACATGCATTACACCCGTGTTTGCGCCGGATCGCGATGAGATCATCTTCTTTACGGCAAGCCGTGGCCACCATGCTGACATTGGTGGTATTCTTCCGGGATCTATGCCACCTACGAGCAAGACACTGTTCGAAGAAGGTGCTCAAATCCGCTCCTTCAAGATCGTATCGGAAGGCGTGTATGACCGTGACGGCCTAGTCAAGTTGCTGGTCGAAGAACCAGCCCGGTACCCTGGCTGCTCAGGCACGCGCTGCTTCCACGATGTGGAAAGCGACCTTCAAGCTCAGATTGCTGCGAATCACAAGGGGATCCAGCTGATCAATGATCTTGTTGAGGAGTGGGGACTCTCGACGGTGCAAGAGTACATGCTCCATATCCGCGATAATGCGGAATTGTCTGTGCGAAACCTATTGCGCCACGTAGCGTGTGAACAGAGCTCCAAGGAGCTTCATGCCGTGGACTACATGGACGACGGTACACCGATTGAGCTTCGTGTGACGATTGATCCCGAAGCCGGATCGGCCCTGTTTGACTTCCATGGTACGGGCCCGGAGGTGAATGCCAACTTTAACTGCCCCAAGTCTGTGGTCCACAGCGCTATTATTTACGCCCTGCGATGTATGGTTTCGGAGGACATTCCGCTCAATCAAGGGTGCCTGGCCCCGATTGATGTGCGTATTCCGGAGGGATCGCTATTGAGCCCTTCCGAAACAGCCGCTGTCGTCGGTGGAAATGTCTTGACGAGCCAGCGCATCACGGATGTTGTCTTTAAAGCATTTCAGGCGGTGGCAGCGAGCCAGGGTGATTGCAACAACTTGACCTTTGGCACCGGTGGTAACGATGAGCAAGGCCGCCTCATCGAGGGTTTCGGCTACTATGAGACCATTGCTGGCGGCTCCGGTGCAGGTCCCGCGTGGCACGGCACGAGCGGCGTCCATACACACATGACCAACACTCGCATTACGGACCCGGAAATCTTTGAGCGGCGATACCCTGTGCACTTGCGCCAATTTGGTCTTCGCGAAGGCTCGGGTGGCGACGGTCTCTTCCGCGGCGGCGATGGTGTCATCCGCGATATTGAGTTCTTGGAGCCGGGTATTCAAGTGAGCATTCTGTCCGAGCGCCGCGTGTTCCATCCGTACGGTCTTCAAGGAGGTGAAGATGCTAAAAATGGTCTGAACCTGTGGATCAAGCAACGTCGCGAGGAGGATGGTGATATGAAGGAGCCCAATGGCCAGGGCGTAGTCCCACCGCGCGTGATCAACTTGGGTGGCAAGGCCACCGCTCGATTCGGGGTCGGTGATCGGATCGTCATTCACACGCCGGGTGGCGGTGGGTTTGGTACACCAAACCATTCGGCCCCTGAGCCAGCGTCTCGGCCCGTGCGAGGACCGCATCGAGGTAGCTTGGCAGACTGGCACTCTTTGCAATTAGGTGCATAGATTAGCGATAGCGGCGGAGCTTTTCTTGCAAGTCACGGATCTCTTGAGCGACTTGGTCCGAGGACGATCGAGGCGCCCGGGCCGGCCGCTCCGTTGCCTTGGGTGGGGGGCTAGCGCCCTTCTTGGATAAGGGAAAGGGGGACGGTACATCATGAGGTTCTCCGTGATCTGATTAGACACACATGCCACGTACCCATCGTTGGATCGATTGTGCGTGATTGAAAGGGCGGGACTGGCCGACCTTGCATTCGTGAGGGAATATGGTCCCATTCATGCAGCAGGCGTTCAGTGATACGGAGAACCGAAGGAGAACGACTCATCTTTCATGAGATGCAGTGACGTACCCAGCGAGCCAAATATGTGGCGGCATACGCCGTCAAGAGTTGTTCCAGCGCTCGTGTCCATCGCGGCATGAGGCGGAACTCCACATAGAGATACAACGAGAGGCACTATGGTACAAAACTACGACCCTTGGGCTGCCGCATGAACCAGCATGGACAGGCCATTGAGAACCTTGACGAAATTCTGGAGGTTTCCAGCCTGAGGATCTCCGCCACTACTGCCGCCCGTGCCTGCACCAGGGGCAGTGCTAGAAGAGGTGGTCGAGCTGGCCGAGCTGGCCGAGCTGGCCGAGCTGGCCGAGCTTGCCGAGCTGGCCGAGCCTGCCGAGCCTGCCGAGCTGGCCGAGCTAGATGAGCTAGTCGAGCTGGACGAGTCGGACGAGCTCGACGAGCTGGAAGAAGATGCCGAAGAGCTTGAACTTTGAGCGGTCTCTGATGCAGAAGAGGCAGACGATGCGGAAGATGCACTGCTCCGGGAACTGGCAGCGGACGCACGCGCCTTGGACTGGGCTGCAGCCTCGGAAGAAGCTGCCCGCATAGCAGAGGCCGACGAGGCAGACGCGGCAGACGCTTTGGACGAGCGTGAGGAATTAGCTTGAGCGTCTGTAGAATGCGAAGACGAAGAGGGCGACAAGTCCTTGCTCGAGGTCGGAGAAGCGTGGTGCGTGGCACTGGACGAACTCGAATGATCAGACGATGAGTGACTAGAATGGGAAGAGGAATGGCTCGAGCTCTTGTGATCATTGTCATCGTCATTACTGATAGTCCACCATGTAATAGGAAACACGCCAAGCTTCAAATCATGAAACTCTTGGAACAGCGACATGCTCATGTCAAGAGATCCGTGGTGGCACTGCTCCGTCTCCGGGCACGCATCCATGATGACAGCCCTAACCGTCTTCAGGCCGTTCGCGATCATGATATGCTGGCCGCACCATTTCGACTTGGAGTCAAGATCGCCATACATGGGCTCATTCAGGGCGACGATATGCATGTCGTTGTCAATATACTGACCACATGCACCAGCTACCCATGTTTCCACATCGTACCATGTTGCTGTGCCAAAGAAGGCAGATCGCTTGGTAAGTGTATGGGACGAATTAGCCACGGCCGCGCCTTGCACATCAGCTGAATCGAGATACGCGGCCACCGCTGAAATGGCCGCCCAACCCGCCAACAGCGCACGCATAGGGAATGTCAAAATCCAACGTGAGTGCGCACGTCGGGGGCCCCTCGAGCGCATCTTCGTGGGGAACGAGCTGCAAGGCTCACCGTCCCACAAACGATACATGCATGCCAAATAAATGAGCCAATGCCTGCGTCCTATGTGCAGTCACGTCGAATGAGACCCACGTGGCGCAACGCGCCCAAGGCACCGGCATCTAGGTCAGGCATTTATCGTGGCCAATCCTAGTTCCCAGATACAATATGCAATCATATGGCTGGACACGAACGAATAAAAAAGCTGCCCATGGGGGTTCCACAAAACGGACACCTAGGTGCAAAAAAACTTGGGACAGAAGATGCTTACGTATACATATATACAATTGGCGCAATCAGCGCAAGGTGCATGGCGTCTCACACCCCGCATAACTGTATCCAATCGAGTTCCCGGAGTCACAAGCTGGGAGCCTGTAACATGATTATATAACCGGTGTTTGCGTCGATCCTTTTCGTGTTTGGAGACCAAGCTTTCAAGACCACCCGGCCTTCACCGGTTCTTCACCTCCTACCAGACTCTTTTTCATGAAGAGCATCAATCTTCCCAACATCCCGGGTGCGGACCGGATCCGGGGTACCACCCTTACTGTTTTCATTGCATTCGTTTGCTCGTGTGGTTTCTTGCTGTTCGGTTATGATCAAGGTGTTATGTCCCTGTTGATTGAGGAGCCCATGCTGGCCTCGACGATGCCCCAGATTGCCAAGTACGAGCCTGACGGTGCTGGTACTGCTGAAGAATACGCCAAGACGCATCCTGGTGACCCTGTCCAATATTTCCCGAACCAATTCGATTCGAACGTGCAGGGTGCCGTTGTCAGTTGCTACGAGCTTGGTTGTATGCTTGGTTCGCTGTTCCTGCTCTGGAAGGGTGATGTGATCGGTCGTCGCTGGAGTGTCGTTATTGGATCTACCATCATGATTATTGGTGTTATTATCATGGTGGCCGATGACACGATCGGTCCCTTCACTGCTGGTCGTGTGATTGCTGGTGTCGGTAACGGTTTCAACACTACTACAATCCCCATGCTTCAGTCGGAGCTGTCGCGCCCGCAGTACCGTGGTCTGCTTGTGTTCATTGAGGGTGCGCTGCTCGCCGGTGGTGTCATGATTTCGTACTGGCTGGACTTTGGCTTCTACTTCCTCAAGTTCAACAGTGTCCAGTGGCGTTTCCCCATTGCGTTCCAGATTGTCTTTGCGGCCGTCCTGATGTTTGGTGTGTTTATCATGCCCGAGTCGCCGCGTTGGCTCGTCAAGCGCGGTCGCGTTGAGGAGGCCAACGCCGTGCTGGCGCGTCTTCACGACAAGCCTCTGGATGACCCCGCTGTGCAGCAGGAGCTGAACACCCTGGTGGATGCGATTCGCAAAGTCGAGATGGACTTGGGTCCCTTCAAGTACAGCGAGCTGGGCACGATGGGTCCTCAGCAAAACCTCTACCGTCTGATTCTTGGATGTGGTGCGCAGTGCATGCAGCAGTGGACCGGTATCAACAACTTGACCTACTACGCCAACACGGTGTTCAAGATGGTGCAGCCCAACGATATCTCCTCCCGTCTGCTGGTGTGTGGCAGTGGTGTGCTCTACTTCCTTGCCGCCTCCGTGGCCGTGTTCCTAATTGATGTCGCCGGTCGTCGTACGCTGATGATCTGGTGTGCTTTCGGTATGATGTTGTGTTATGCCATCATCTCGGGTATGGTCTACATGGTCGACCCCAGCACCACCTCTGCCGCCCCTGATCAGCGTAGCAAGTACGGTAAGGTGGGTGAGGCCTTTATCTACCTGTACTTTATTCCTTGGTCGCTTGGTTGGCTGGGTATGACTTGGCTGTACCCCCCGGAGATTATGCCCATTCGTATCCGTGCGGCTGGTACGGCGCTGTCGACCTGCACCAACTGGCTTATGAACTTCACCGTCGTGATGATTTCGCCCCCTGCGTTCCAGAACCTGAAGAACCATACTTTCACCATGTTTGGTGCTTTCAACGCCATCTTTATTCCGATTGTGTACATGTTCTACCCCGAGACCAACCGCCGTGGTCTGGAGGAGATGGACCTGTTCTTCGCCGATGCGCACCAGGAGGGCTTCTGGAAGCCCAGCCGCTTCATGACGACGGCCACCTACCTGTCCATCACTCGTCCCTACCTGACCTCGGAGGAGCTCGACGCGGTCATTTCCAAGCGCGACGACTTGGACCCGGTTTCGGCTGGCGATGCCGAGAACCCTGACCCCGAAAACGTTGACGCGTTTACCAACGTGCCGAAGGAGGTCCCCGTGAACCCTCCGAACAAGGCTTGAATCGCGAATGCCTGAACATGTTGTGTACGTAACCACGATGGAGTCGATTGCTCTATCAGGTTGAGATCCCGAGAGATGGAGAGGGATGGCACAGTGGCCCACTGTGCTGGTCAAGAATGCCACAATAGGAGGGGTCCCCTGCTGGATGGGCCACCCCATAGGTTCTTATGTAATCAAATGCATGACGCGGCCAACCCCGCTGGATGTGCATGACGCTAGAAGCCAGGTCCGATGGGCCTCACTGCCATGGACCTCGACTGGCTCGCGGATGATCCAGTGGACGATGTATGTGTTGTAGGTCCCATCGAGGATTCTGAAAAAGCACCGCTGCTGGGCGGCGTGCTACCCTATGCGAATCAGTCGCAGGCGCAATGGAACGCCGAGGTGCGTCAAGTGGCAGCACACATTGCCGCGTGCGTCCAGCAGAACGACTGGGGTGCGACGCTGATCGTGTATTGCCAAAAGCTACAGGCGCTGCAGAGCCTCAAGTATCGCATGCCACGCCCTCTAAGGGCCCAGCTCGCGCGCCTGCTGTTTGAGCTGGCGGTGATGCCAAAGCTCGATACGTTTTTGACGGATCTCGCAGCTACTTGCTGTATTCGTCTCCTACGTCCCAAGGACGAGTTGGATCAGGAGGACTTGCAGCTGCCGTGGCGTACATTGTACAAGGCGCTCGAGCGTGAGGTGTTCCACAAGCAGCGCAAGGTGAGTACCTCGGCGGTGAGCGGCGTGTTGCTTGACTTAGCCGATGTATCTCGGCGCTTTTTTGCGGCTGAGGAGGCGCCAGCGATGCTGGATGCCATCTTGCCGCGCATGGATGGCAACGACTTGAACTCGGTGATTGCCACGCAGGCACTGCTCGTTCATTTCTTGCCGCTGTCGAACCCCGATCCCTGGCTGCCCGTTTTGTTTCGCTTGTGGGATTCGTTCAAGTCCTCTCTGTTTGATGATCAGATGCTGGATGTGCTAGCGCACTTGGCTGAAGAGCACGTTACAAGGCCGAGCGAGACGAGTCGCTGGGCCGAGACAGGTATCTTCACCGAGGCACAGATGGCCGCCATTATGACGCGGTGTCTTCGCAGCGCAGGCCTGCCCATTGGCGCCAACAAGTCGGCCAACGCCACGCTTATGGCGCAGTCGTCGTCCGTGCGCACAGGCGCCGATGCGACGGCCTCGCAGCAGACGCTGCGAATGAAAAAGCCGAGTGATCGACTGCAGTCGTTTGCGACCATCCTCGTGTACAGTATGGCCCACGATGGCGATATGCCAGACCTCGTGGGCGGCTCCAAAGCGCTCACGCAGCTGGCACAGCTGGTGCAAGCCACAGAGACCTACTTTCATCCGTCGAATTGGGGTGCATGGCAAGCGCAGTTGATGAACCTTGTGCAGCATCTCACTTGGGAATTTGCACGTCGTGTGCGTGCCGAGGCGCGGGAAGACAATAGCACACCTGCTGCGTGGCGCCTCACGCCTTGCATCCAGCGCGAGTTTGTGCGTACGCTCCGCACAGTCTCTCTCCTCGGCATATTTTCCAAGGATCCGCTCACATCGTTGGCGGCGCAGTCCAGTTTGAAGCGCATGGCGTTCCTGGAACCGGCGCTCATTCTACCGGCCGTGTTGCACCGAGGCTACACATCCCTCGAAGCGCTAGAGACCACGCAGCGTACCAGTGCCGTTATGGCGACGCTCTCTGCCACATCGCAAGCGCTTTTGTCGCCGGCTGTGTATGCACCTGGCCCCAAGCATCTGGCGCCACTTTTATACCTGTGTCTGCCCGGCATCGATATGAACGATCCGATGAAGACGATGAGCACATGCATGCTGATCCTCAGCATCACCATGTCGACGTGTGTCTCAGATGGAAGCGCCACATGCGACGATGTGCCAGGCCATGTAACACTTGTGCAAGTGGACGACGATACGACCACGACGCTGGGCGCCGAGGACTATACAGCGCGCCTCACCACCGCCGAGCTCGATGCATGGACGACCGAGTTTCTGCAGCGTGTATTGCAGCTCTTTGCGGCCCTACCTAACGAAGGCAAAAGCGGAAAAATTGGTGAGAAGCACGAGGAAATGGTGCTCAACCTCTTGATCGCGACGTGCGACGTGTTTTGCAGTGCCTTGGGCGAGGATGTGTATGTGCGATGCCTCGATCTCGTGCTGGACTATGCACGCACAACCATCGCAGCGAATGGTGTCAAGGCCATGGGCTCACTGATTGGGTGCTTTGCGCGGGCGGACCCGGCGCGTGTGCTGGCAAAGGTGGTGCCCTTGGCTTGCTCGCGCATCGCCCAAGAATTGGACCATGGCGCCTCGTCCGTGCGGACGACCAGCACGAGTGTGCCGCGCCCCTCCGATACGGCGCTGCACTGGCATGTTAGCCTGCTAAGCAGTGCCGTGATCTTCGCAGGCCCCGCCCTGCTGCCATACGCACACGACTTGGTGGCAACGCTCAAGCGCCTCGCCGATGCGTGCCGCACGGAGCGTGGGTACATGCTGAGCGCCAAACTGCTGCAGCGCGTGCTACACTCTCTCTCGAGCGTGTACATGGCCGAGCAGCGCAGCCTGAACCCTGGCGAATGGGCCGCGGAGGCACGGCACGCCCACCCTCACCGCTGCTTTGGGCGCCTGTATGCGCTGCACGAGGTCGAGATGACATGGCATGTACCCAGCGAGGCGGAAGTGGACATGGCGCTACGGGTGCTGCAACAGGTGGTGGTGCCGGTGCTCGACAAACTCGATGCGCGTCTGCAAGAGACGGCGCACGACGATGCTTGGCACAATGATGTGTGTCGCTACCTGCTTTGGGTGCGGCAAGCACTGGCAGGCCAAGCGGGCCTCGCGGAGGATGCGCGGCGCACACAGCGTCAGGAAGCCACGGTGTGGACGGAGGCGGGGCCCATCCCCGCCTCGGCCATGCCCGCACCGCTCGACATGCCCACAGGCGCGGCCCTCACGCCGGGTCATCCGGGGTACGAGGAAGTCCAAGCGCTGCGTGAGCGCATCGGTACAACGCTGCAGCGTGCGGCAGAGGTGGTGCCGACCTTATCGAGCGATCATGTGGATGCCATGAAGCAGGTCGTGCGTGCGTTGCGCCTGTACCTGTTGCCGCACAGTGCGCACGCCGACGAAGTGCAAGGCCTGACCAAGGCGGTCGTTTTCGTGCGCACAATCGGTCGACGACACGCGCGGCAGCAGCGTTTCCCCCGCCTGGTATGGCTGCGAAGGGCCATGCTGCATCATGTGCTGCGCCAGCGGTTGCAAACGCTGTATGTGCCGCGCACCGCGCGTGACAATGTGCTGGTGCACCGTCTCGTGGAGCTGTCCACGTCGCATTATGTGGTGGTGCGCCGCCTCGCACAGAGCGCGCTGGACAGTGTGTTTGTCACGTACGATGGTGCGCGGCATATGTGCCTAGCGCCATTGCTCGCCTATATGCGTGACGATGCGACCGATGAGCAGGTCAAAGGCGCCTTGTATGTCCTCGGCACCAAGACGTTCCAGCGCGCGATAGCTCGTCATGCCTCGTGGACCGCTGCCGTTCTCCCTGCCATGCTCAGCGTCCAGCGTCGTGCGCGGCCGTCGATCCAAAAACTGGTGCGTGGCCTCTTCTCGGAGCTTGTCACGCGCCTGGAGGACCCGGCTGTGCATGTGGCGTATGCACCCACGCAAACGCTCAAGGAAGCCGCCCAGCCTTTCCTGCCGCTGGACGCGCCCAAGGCGCCCAGCGCTGCATGGCCCCAGGCCGAAAACGACGCGCATGCAGCGCTGTGTGAAGAGCTGCTCGCCTCGCTCGTGCATCCAGACACGCACTGGGCCTATGCCCAGCTGTGTGTACGAGCGCTGCGTGCGCTCCTTCGCCGCGACCAGCCCCTATCACCAGCGATGGCCACGCAATTCACGCGCCTGGCCGTGTCGGACAACCCAGAGATGCGCATGTACGCGCAAGCGGCGCTGGTGCGTGTGCTGTACCTTGGCAAGCTGCAATCGCTGAGCACCGGATGGGATACGCTCTTTGAGCGAGCGCACCCGCCGAACAAGCATACAGAGCCGCTGCAAGCGACCTCGGAGCGGGCGGCCGCGCACCGTGCGCCCCTCGATGTGGAAGCGCACCTGCACGACAAGGGCCCCGAAGGCTGGCTGGTGTGGCCGAGTACAGACACCTACTATACTATACCTGACACGGAGCGCTTCGTGGACGATGCGGCCCTCGCGGCTGTGGCCGCGGAAGTGCATCAGCCGGCATGGTGGGACGCGCTGCAGCGGCACCTGAGCCTGGAGATGGAGCGTGATTATTTGGCGGCCGATACCACCACGCTGCTCAAGTCCCTCACTCAGATGCTCGGCACGCCGCTACTTCCTCTCATACAGCCGCGGATCGAGCAAATGATCGCGCAGCGCGACCGCCATCAGCACCGCGCCGCCGCGGAGATGATCGGCGGTCTCGTGCGGGGCAGCAAGCACTGGCCTCTCGCTGCACAAGAGTCGCTGCAAGCGTGGCTCTTGCGCGTGTTGCCGCGCGCTATGCTCGAGTGCACGCTCGACAGTCAGCCGGCGTGGCAGATGTGCATGGAGTACATCTTCCACCAGCGCGATCCACGGCGCTTGCATGCACTGCTGACGCATTTGTGGGAGCAGGCGTACGCTGTGCTGGAAGGCCATCATGGCTCTGGGCAACAAGCGCATGCACAGCAACTGCTTGCCAGCGCCGTGCATGCTCTGCAAAGCAAGGCCACAGCCTGGGGCACCGTGGCGCTGGCCGATACGTACGTGCGTTTGTTTGCGCACGATTACCAAGAAGTGCGCAAGGCGGTGTGTGAGGGCCTCGTCGAGTTGGAGCTGGCACATGCGCGGCCTGCGTTGGGCAGTGTGGCCGCGCTGTGTGAGGCGGCGAAGCAGGAACGTGGCTCGCTGCTTGCCCATGATCCGGCGCTCGAGGCACGGTGTGCATGGCTCCGAACCCAGCTGCGCGCATGGCGCGAGGTACGTACGCCGTCGGCCCAAGGCACCAGTGCGTACGACCGTGCCGCATCGACCAGCGCGCTGTGGGTGTGCCTCAGCCTCGATGACCACCGCATCGGGCCGATGGCGACGCATGTCCTCGCCCTCGTTCCCGACCTGCTCGCCGCGTTCCAGCTGCGGGACAATGAAGAGTTGGCAGAGACCGCGCACGAAGTGCTTGTGCAGCTGGTGTCGTATCCCCTCAGCGCGGCGCAAGTGCCGAGCCTGCTCGAAGCGTTGCTGGACGTGCTGCGTCATTCGCCGTCGTGGCATGCGCGCCTCGATACGCTGCCACTCCTGCAGATTGTCTACTTCCAGCATTTGTTCCTCTTGACGTCGTCGGCGCGGCAGCAAGTGCTCGATGTGCTCATGGCGCTCCTTCGCGACAAGCACCGCGAGGTGCGTGACATGGCCGCGACAACATTGGCGGGCGTGGTGCGTTGCTCGCAGCGTGCGCAAATTGTGCCATTGTCCCGCACGTTTTCGGCCCTAGCAGCCACGCCGCTTCCCCGCCGTGGCACGCCTGGGTTTGACGAAGCGCTCGAGCAGGTGCATGCGGGTGTGCTGGGCGCCGCTGCGTTGGTGGCTGCGTTCCCGTACGATGTGCCCGATTGGATGCCGACGCTGGTGCTCGATACGCTGGCGCCCCACAGCGAAAGCCCCGCACCGGTGAGCCATACGGTGCGGCAGTGTGCAGCGGAGTTCCGGCGGACGCATCAGGACACGTGGACGGAGGATCAGCACAAGTTTGGAGAGCGTGTACAGGAAGTGCACGACTTTACGCTGGGACGCAGTGACTATTTCGTGTAGCTACGACGAGCACGACGGCAAACGTTCATGCAGCGGGACGCCAATACGGCCCAGTTCAGCATCGGTCTGATCGTCAAAAGGGTGTGCGCAAAGGGAACGCACGCGCTCCAAAAACGCGGTATCGTTTGCTTGCTCCAAACGCTCAGTCACCTCGTCGATAAGCCAATTGCGCAGCACGAACGAGGGATTGAAGGCACACATAGATGCACGTACCTCCGCTGAATCGCGTGGATCGCGCGCGCGCCAGGCCTTGTACGTGGGGAGCCAGGCTGTCAAGGCACGCTCCGCCTCTCCGACATCGGTGCCGGGCGGCGCACTACGCTCCACGAGGATGCGAGCGGCCGCCTGCTCCTGCACCGCATCGAGGTCTAGCGTACAGAGCGCGCGCAAAGCGTGCGTCATATCGAGGCCCCGTAGCGCTTCGAGGAGCGAAAGCACCAACTCTTTGATCGAGGCTGCCTTAGTCCGAATGCCTAAGCGCTGGGCCCATCCATGCTCCCACGCACGGTGCATCGTATCTTCAACGGCGGTGCACACCGACGCACGGTGCGCCTCGGCGGCGTCGGCCCACAAGGCCACATCTTGGGCCGACGCAGCGAGGAGCTCGCCGGGCTGGGGCGCACGTTCATGCACCTCCTCAAACCCTATCAGCGGTGCGAGGGCATCATACAATCGTTCAATAGCAAAGAGGAGCATCGCTGGCTGCTGGCGGTAGGTATAGCGATGCATCCAGTCGGAATGGTTGCATGCGCGGTCCTCATCAAACACGTCCATGAACCCGTACGGGCCATAGTCGATGGTCTCGCCCAGAAGCGCGATATTGTCCGTATTCAGCACCCCATGCATAAACCCATACACCTGCCAAAGCGCCCAGGTACGCGCGTTGCGCTCGCCCACCTCGCGCACGAGCCGCTGCGCCCACGGCCGACGTGGCGCATCGCTAGCGCCTTTCACCACATCCGTCCACCCGAACAGCTCGCGCGCCACGTACTCGCCCAGCACACGCACACTCTCCCACTCGCCACGATTGCTGTGAATCTCAAAGTTGCCAATGCGCAGCCACGAGGAGGCTAGACGTAGTGTGAGCGCAGCCGTTTGCACCCGCTCGCGCTCTACACGCGTGGCGGGCAAAGACACCACGCACAAGGCGCGGCTCGTGGGAATTTGCAAAGCGGTCATGTACTCGGAAGCAAGAAACTCTCGCACCGAGCTTTTCAGCGTGGCGAGGCCATCGGCAAAGCGCGAATAGGGCGTCCGGCCTGCGCCTTTGAGTTGCACATCCCAGCGCGCGCCTGTGGTGGGGTGCTGCGTCTCAAGGAGGGACACGGCGCGCCCGTCGCCTAGCTGGCCCGCCCACTCGCCAAACTGGTGGCCGCCATACCGCAAGGACCAGGGGGCATGCGTTTTTGCTGTATCCAAACTGCGCTGCGATGCGTGCAGGGCAGAGAGCGCCTCCTTGATATTCTTCTCGGGCACCTCGTCGCGCGCAAGAAAGTGGACACCGGCTCCGTCGCTCTCGCTCACGCGGTACGCAGGGTCGAAGGTGATGCAGACGGCGCGGCCTGAGGCCCATTCACTGAGCGCTTGCCGCGCTTGTGCCTCGTGGCCAGGCACTGCCTCGCCATACAGCGCCGCCTCGTCCAAGCCGAGCGAGGGGCCGGAACTAGCAGCCACTTGCCCGGATGTCGACGCAATCCATGCCGCCGTATCGCCCACATCCAAATGGGGCACGCACGTAGCATGGGTGTCGGGCGAGAAGGCTACCAGCCGTGCATCAGGGTACGGTGGCGTTCGTCGACCGGGCGCCACAGGCGCAGCGTGTGCTTCGCCATACGGCGGCATAGGCGCCTCGTACGTTCGTAGAGTTTGCTCAATCCGCTCATTGCGGTCCATCTGTGCATCCACAGGAATGTCATACGGGAACGGCAGCGGCAGCGGTGACACATACGAGAAATGCGCACCATCACGCACGGCACGCGCGCGGCGCAGCAACGAGGGAAAGGAGATGGGCGTCGCGACGAGCGCCGCAGGCGTTGGCGTCACAGGATCCGGGATGAGATTGGCCGTCAGCTGCTGCGCGAGCGGCACCCGCGGGAGCGAGAGCGGGCGGTACCGTGGCATGAAGCGACGTCCGTGCTTGGTGGCGGCGGCGGGGGAGGATGTGCGCCCCGATCGCCCGATACCCCACCCTTTCTCCCCATGCTTCGCGATCGCACGCGGTGGTGGTACGTGGGGCTGGGCGTGGCCCTACGTGCCGCCCTCCTGGGCTGGGGCGAGTACCAGGACAATACAATGCCCTTGCCTTACACAGATGTGGATTACACCGTGTACAACGACGGTGCGCGAGCGCTGTGGTCTGCCTGCCCCCTGTCTCAGACCGTGGCATCGCCGCTGTACCACGACGAGGAGGACTTGTTCAACAACCCCGCCCTGGCCAGCCAGGTGCACTGTGCACGAGGAATTTTGCCTGTTGTTTCGCGCTTTGTATTGAAGAACGATCCCACGTTGGACGAGCCCGTGGAGCAGTTCTTTTACGATAACGACTCGATCTGGTCGCAGATGGTATCGTGGTGCTTCACTCTCACGCATCCCTTCTTCCGCTTCTTTGCCAGTATAGGTGATCCTTATGCGCGCGACACGTATCGGTACACGCCACTTCTTGCGCTCCTCTTGAGCCCGGCGCATGCATGGGACGCCGTATGGCCGCTATTTGGCAAAGTCCTCTTTGCCCTCGCTGATGTGGCCTGTGCCGTACTCATGTGGGCCATTCTGGATGAGCGGGCTGTGATGCATGCCCATGAGACGCCTGTTTTGACGAGCGCGTACACAACGCACCTACCCGGACTTTTGTGGCTGCTCAATCCGTTTCCGGCCCAAATCGCGACGCGCGGCAGTGCGGACAGTCTCGTGGGCTTGCTTGTGCTAGCGACCTTGTTCTTGCTCATTCGCGCCACGCCCGAGGTCGCACTGATCCAAGAGCCTAGCGCGCAAGACTTGCCCCCACCTCACGACCCAAGCGAGTTGCGTGTGGCGCATCCTGCGTGCTGGTGGGGCGCGGCCTTTTGCCTGGCGCTAGCCACGCATTTCAAGCTATACCCCGTCATCTATGGTGCCAGTGTGCTCGCCCACCTGGCCAAATACCGCTACCACGCCCTGCGGCTGTTGTGTGGCATTGCCAAGCCACAGCGCCACGATGTGCTGTGGCTCGGCATAGAGTTTGCAGCGCTGTGTGCCATCATGTACCTGCTGATGAATGTGGCCGTATGGCTTGTTTGGGGAGAGCCCTACCTTCGGCATGCGCTCCTGTACCATGTCCTGCGCCAAGACCACCGACACAACTTTAGTGTGTATTTCCTGCCCACCTACCTCGCCTGGGACTGGAATTCCTACTCGTCATGGGTTGGCGCACTCGCGGCGTCGCCCCTGGCCAGCTTTGTGCCGCAAATGATCGCTGTGGCTGTCGCAGGCTTTGAGCTCGGGGGGCGCGATCTCGTCATGGCCTGCGCGGTACAAACCGTGGTGTTTGTGGCATGGAACAAGGTCTACACGAGTCAGTACTTTTTGTGGTACCTGTGGTTCCTTCCGATCGTTGGTACGACCATGAGCTTTCCACGGCGCGCCGAAGTGGGCGTGCTGATCGCGCTGTGGGCAGGTGCCCAGGCTGTGTGGCTCGCGTTGGCCTACCGGTTGGAATTCATGGCACAAAACACATTCGTATATCTATGGCTCAGTAGCCTGGGGCTTTTGTGCGTGCATGTCATTTGTGTGCAGCGGTGCCTACGGGCCTGGCAGCGGTGGCGGCGCAGGCAAGTGGTGGCCAAGCAAAAGGCACAGTAGTTCACCGGGCACTCAGGTACCGAATCGTCGTGATATAGCCCGAGACAGCGATCACCACCATGACCGTGCAAATCCCGCCAAACCAGTTCAGGTTTTCCACATTTTGACCGGGCACTTGCACATTCATACCCCAAAGACCCGTGATGACGTTCATGGGAACAATCACGGTACCCAACGCCGTGAGCTTGGTCAGCACGTCGTTGATCTGGTTGTTGGCGTCGGTCATCTCAATACTAATCTGGGCCAAGTAGTTGCTGTGCGAGCGGGACAGAATCATTTCGTAGTGGTTCAAGTTCTGAGTCATCGTAATCAAATGGTCCTGGATATCGGACAGGTACATGCCGATATCCGACTTGGGCGCCACACTCCAGTACTCGTTGCTGCGCTTCGCTAGACCCTTGACCACATCCGCCTTGTTGCCCATCAGGCGCAGCAGACCCATGACCTTCTTACGGCATGTGCCAATTCGTCGAAGCATGTCGCTCTGCTCGGCCTCCTTCAAAATCAGTACCAGCTCATCAATGCTGTCGACCTCGAACTCGATACTCTGAATGAGCGGCGCGAAAGCATCGGTAATGTCGTCGATCAATGCATACGAAATCCAGTCGGACGACACATTGATATAGTCTTTCAGCTGCTTGATTCGGCGACGGACATTGTGGGGATGGGGCGTCTGCCGGAAGTGGAACGAGAGAGTGCCCTCCCGGAACACAAGAATGTACATGTTAAGAGGCTCCAGGTAGGTAGGGCTGTAAGGGTCCTGGTCGAAGGAGCGGAAACACACGAGGTAGTAATTGCGGAAAAGTTCAATCTTTTCGCGCGTTTCTTCCATGAGAATGTCCTCGGTGGTAAGGGGGTGGATACCAAACGTGCGGGCCAGCGTTTTCATTTCCTGGTCCGTAGGACACAGCACATCGAGCCACCAGGTGTTGTTCTGGGGCTCATTTTCGTGCCGGCTATGGCCCATCAACGGACGACCGCCCATAAGGGCAGGGCCCTGCCCCGTCTTGGCAGCTTTGATGTCCTCCTCGTTCGGCACACCACGGATCAGATCTTCGAACGATTGCCCAGGCCCTGGCAGCTCCGATAGGTAGCGGGCATGGATGGTGGATGGGAGCGCATTCGAGTAGAAGGTAAAGCGGTAGGGTTTGTCATGCACGGCACCAGGGATCGGTACGTTGGCCCGCGGCCCTCGCACAGGGTGAGAGTTGGCTCGCGGCAGAACCTTGGGTGGCTCGCCTTCCGACATACCCTGGTAGGTAGGCAGCGTGGTGGTACCTTGTAGCAAAGGACGTCCTGCGTCGTCCGCGCTTTCCCCTTGCGTTCCCATGGACAGGCTTCGATTGGCCTCCAACGAGCGCGAGAGAGACGAGCCGCCTTCAAAAAGAGCGAGCTTGCGCTGGTACTTGCCGCCACCTTCTCCGCCGGTGGTTTGCAAACGACGTGGCCGGCGACTGTACAACGTAGCGTCGCCACTGGTCCCCGACGCGGGGAAAGAGCCGAAGCCTTGCGAGCTACGCATGTTCTGAGAGGGGGGGCTGCCAAACGATGGCATGGAGGGCCACGAGCCCGTATGACCTTGTCGCTCACGCTCTTCTTGGGCAAAGCTGTCCAAGATCGAGAAATCAAAGGTGAATGGATACCCTGGACGTTGCGATTCGTCCTTTTGGCCGGTTTGCCTCGTCTCAGCCAGCGGCTCGTCCGTCTGGTTTGGAAGCGGGAAGCATACGTCGTCTTCCAGGTGCGTCCGAAGACTGGACGTCGTATGAGTAGACTGTGCTAGGTCGTTCAACGGCTCACCCGCGGTCGGCCTCGGCGAGTTCTCCGCCGTGGATGCAGGCGACTCGGCCAAGTCGGGTTCTGTGCTCACCTGCTTGCTCAGCCCGCTCCGCCCGTGTGGCACCGATGGGTCATGCATGCTCTTCGCACCCTGCATCGCGCGCATGGCAAGAGGGGAGTTCGGATTGACCGAAAGAGAATGGGACTGGTTGCGATGGTCGATAAAGTGGCTCTGGCTGTCGATGCTGGTGGCGGACCCGGTTTTGTGCTGGTAAAATCGCTGCTTCATGGCCGAACTAGGCCCGCTGATCGGCACAGATCCAGCGTCGGTGGTGGGCATCGAATCTTCAGGGTCGTTCATCCAAATGCCGCTATTGTCCCGGGCCTGGCTCATCACACGCGCTGCATCCAGATCTTGCTCACGCTGGGCCTCTTCCTCCGTTGCGTGTACTTCCCATGGTTTATCGTTGTCCTCCTCATTCAGTTCTAGTGAAGGGTCATCACGATAGGGCGGTAGAGGCGCGGACATAGTCAGCGTCACGCAGCTACAATGAAGGGACGCACTGGGCCCACACCCAGCTTTTTCTTGCCATCTTTTTTATTGCAGATCTACCTAGATACGCTACTCCCCTGCGGATACGCCCTCAGCGGCGTCAGGCAGGGTCACGCCCGGCCCTTCGCTCGCCAGAACGGACAAACGACGACGGATAGGTCTAGTGGCGCCGAAGCTGAGCCAAGACGGTCCTATAGGCGATCACCTGGGCATAGGATCTTGGGCCTGACATACCCTAATAGATGGCTCCACGAGCATCTTGGCCCGATTGGGTGATACAGCAGTAGGCACCAATATGCCGGGTTTAGTCATCCAAGGAAAAATAGACAACGCGACGGACGCGTCGTGTTGGTTGCGACACCACTTGGCGTTCCCCCTCCATTTCTCCTGTGTTAGAATGCGGATCGCTTTGGCCGTCGTCGGTATGTCGGTATATTTTGACAATAGCACAATTTCTCTTGTTCAGTGCAACGGCGCTGGTCATTTTGGCCAACATGGGCCAGCTTACTCACAACATGGTGGCCCGGAACATCCGTGTGATGAAGGCCACTGTGCAGGCCAACCAGCTGCCCCAACTGATGACCAAGTCCTTCACAAGCCCCTTGGGCCAAGGTCAGGGTCTCCGTGAGCAGTATTCGTGGGGCCTGTACAACTACTGTGGCGGTTCATCAGACTTTGAGCAGGTGGCTTGCGAGGACAAGTCCTTTGGCCATCGCATCAACGTCCCCCAAGCGATTCAGGCGGACATGCCGTCTGGCAAGTCCAGTGCAGCGACCGGACAGTACCCGGACCAAGACAACATTAACAGTTACACTCGCGCAGCTTTCTACCTCCTCTTTGTGGGCACCATCATTGCTGGTGTGGCGTTCTTGGTGTCGGTGCTGACTCACATGGCCGCTTTGTCGATCTCTAGTATCCTGGCCTTCCTTGCTTTTGCTGTTTTGGTGGCAGGTGCGGGTATCGAGACGTACTTTATTGCCAAGATGAAGGACAACTCGGCTCAGTTAGTTCAAGTGGATTATGGCAATGCCCTCTGGATGTTTTGGGCAGCTGCGGGTGCTTGCATGTTTGCGGTTCCGATTCTGGTCAGCGGTGCCGCGGCGAGCCGCGTTCGCTACGCTGAGGTGTACTAGTTGCACGGCCTCTGCCGTCCCAGTCCTTGCCACCTGTGTTTGACTTTAGTTTCTCCCAAGACACCCTAGCTCTCCATGGCTTGGGTCCCCAATACATCATGAGTGCCGAAATAACTCCATGCCTGTCCAATGAGCAATAATTAGATAGGTGGTAAAGGGTACCAACAAGGGAAGCCAGTACGCTAGGCAGTGGGGAAAGGAGAGCCAATGGCCAACATCGACCCATCCTCCTAGTAGTCCATAGGCTGTGACGGCAAGGGTGGCATAGCCTAAAAATTCAAGGAACAAATGCCATTTTGAGGAAGGTCCTCGTGCGGCCATAGATAGAAGCCTGGCTTGGGCGCAGCGACCCAAGAAAGAAGCCGATTCGCTTTACGTCCCCTCGCCACAGTGGCTGCGCTCGGAATCGCTAGGCTGGATGCGCGCCCACGAGCAAGCTACTCTGAGTGGCAAAGTGCTAAGCTTGTGGCGTACCAATAAAATGGTTGACGGCCTGAGGAATGTAGAGTTTTTATGCACAGGAGAGCGACCCTTGCAGTGCCCGCTTTACAATTGGTCCTTCTTCCCCCGCATGGGCCAAGACGACGAACGTATCTACGCAGCCACCGCGTCGCGGACGGCTTAAATTACTGGCCTTCGAGGCCTGAACGTCAGTATCACTCGCTCTTGACTGTGAATTCTTTGATCAAATGGCTCGCCTGACTTCGTTTGTTGCTTCTCTTGTTGCTTTGGCCGCTGCTGCGACCTCCGCTTTGGCCAGCGACGAGGCCTCGTTCCAGAAGCGCATCGTCTTCAGCCCCACGATCGTGTACCCTACGGCCGGTACGCAGTGGAAGGTCGGCCAGCGTGTGAACGTCACCTGGGATGTGTCTCACCTGCCTAAAGAGCTGAAGAATGCTACCGGCCTCATCCGTCTTGGCCACATTGAGGAGGGTGACTCGAACGAGCACCTGGCAAACACGTTGGCTGACAAGTTCCTGCTTCGCACAGGCAACGTTACCTTCACCGTTCCCGACGTGGAACGCCGCAATGACTATGTCGTCGTGCTCTTTGGCGACTCGGGCAACCACTCGCCGAAGTTTTCGATCCAGTAAACTTGCCTATAGTGCCGCTGTGCAGCTGGTCTGCGCGTACTCTGACGAACTTTAGTGAATGATACGCATTTATGATAGATCGATGGTCATGCTTCGGATCCCATGTGAAGCGATACAGCTGGACGAGGTGTGGCGGGGCGAATGCTATAATTGGGCCCTTTTACGAGATCGCTCCACTCGGAGCATGGGCTTGGCCCCCATCATGTCGTTTTGGGACCCAGACCATGAATCCTATATCGCCACACATAGACAACTCTACCGATGCACATCACAACAACACAAGGGCACTAGAGCCGGGACGCACCCCACGAGGCTTGGCGCATGGACCATCCATGAGCCGCCAAGAGCCACCTAAAGCGTGCGTCCATCCTCGGCCGAGCGCAGGTGCCGGGGACTTGCGAATGTTGAGCCGAACCCGGTGCTTCGTTACCAACCGCGTCGACTCATGTCGTTCCTTGCTCACCGTACTCTTGCCGCTTCGAAGGGACTTGGCCGCATCGCTGCCAAGTCGGCGCCCGCTGCGAACCGCCTTTTCTCGCAGTCTGCCCCTGCCAAGTCTATCAGCTTTGAGCTGAGCGAGGACCAGCAGGCCTACCAGGAGCTGTCCCGCAAGTTTACTCGCGAGCACATCATTCCTGTGGCGAAGCACCATGACGAGACCATGGAGTACCCCTGGGAGGTGATCAAGAAGGCCCACGAGCTCGGTCTTGTGAACACGCACATTCCCGAGAAGTACGGTGGCCCCGGTCTCGGTCTGATGGAGTGCTCGCTGATCACGGAGGAGCTGGCCTTCGGTTGCACGGGTATCCAGACTGCCATCGAGGCCAACGGTCTCGCTGAGGCCCCTCTGATTGTGGCCGGTAACGACCAGCAGATGGCCAAGTATCTCGGCCGTATGACCGAGGAGCCCCTGGTGGCCTCGTACGGTGTGACGGAGCCCGGTGCTGGCTCGGACGTTGCCAACATCTCGACCCGTGCCGAGAAGCGTGGCGACAAGTGGGTCATCAACGGTACCAAGATGTGGATCACCAACGGTGGTCATGCCAACTGGTACTTTGTGCTGGCCAAGACCAACCCCAACGAGCGCCCCCACAAGGCTCTGTCGGGCTTCATCGTCGACGGTGACGCTCCCGGTGTCATCCGTGGCAAGAAGGAGATCAACATGGGTCAGCGCTGCTCGGACACCCGTATGATCACCTTTGAGGAGGTCGAGGTGCCCGAGGAGAACCTGCTCGGCAAGCCCGGTGACGGTTTCAAGATTGCCATGGGTGCGTTCGACATCACTCGTCCTCTTGTTGCGTCGGGTGCCGTGGGTCTTGCCCAGCGTGCGCTGCACGAGGCCGCTATCTACGCCAAGGAGCGCAAGACCATGGGCACGCCCATTATCAACCACCAGGCTGTTGCCTTCATGCTCGCCGACATGCAGATGGCTGTAGAGGCCTCGCGCAACCTCGTCTGGAAGGCGTGCTGGGCCAAGGACCAGGGCATGCGCAACAGCTTCTACGCCAGTATGGCCAAGTGCACTGCCTCGCGGTACGTTTTCCCGATGAAGCTAACTCTTTAGCGCGGCTGTCTCGAACGCCGACCAGGCTGTGCAGATCTACGGTGGTCTCGGCTTCAACAGCGAGAGTGCCGTGGAGAAGCTGTACCGTGACGCCAAGATCTTCGAGGTATGTGGTTATTTATTCTAACGCACACAGCTGTACGAGGGTACTTCACAGATCCAGCGCCTGATCATCTCGCGTATGCTTGCTGATCTGTACAACGCTTAATTCAATAGATGCTGTTGTCTATGGAGTAGTGTTGGCGTATATGTGCGTGTGGCGCCGGCCCTAAAGTGCCGCTTTCTTCGCGAGCTTTGCTTGTAGCCGTTGCTTTGTTGTCTGTCGCAATCTGTCAAGTACATGTCGTCGTGCCGCGGGTATAGTGGCAGTTTCGTGAAGTTTGCTGTGGCCTGCGGTGGAAATGGGGGCTTGCTGCATGGTAATCATCCGGTGTAGGGATGGAAGTGTGCAGACCCGATCCGAGTCCCTGATGGCAGGGATCGGGGTTATACGCATATGGCTTGCGGTTCTCTTCATGGTGGAAAGTTGTTTCATACCATGGCTTCGGCTGGGAGACGGACTCCTTGAAAGTGCCAAGCTGTAAAGGCGAGGAGGCTTGCTACGCGTTTCTGTCCATGGTAGCGAGGGCTGTATTGGGGGCTTGGTATGATCTGTGGCCTCCTCCAAACTCCCACGCAAACAGTCCCAATGGGTACCTTGTCCATGGTCGGCTGATGGTGTCGATTTCGGAGAAAGGGAATCCGATTCAGCCGATAGGGGCGATTGTATCGTATGGAGTGACTCTAGGCCATATTGATGCAGAGCCAAAGGAGGCTCATCTCTGGAAGGGTATTCATGTCGTACGATACATAGCGTTTTATCCCAGCCCTTTTCGGCCGCGCAAGGCGCCTGGATCGGACAAACGAGGCTGCAGTTCTGGTGACGTCGATCGTATATGTGTCGTGCGTAGGGCGACCACCTCAGCTGGATCGAGGAACTCAAATCGGGCTCTCTTGAGGATGCCCGCTGATCGACTAGGTCGTCTCTAAGCATATATATGCCGACAAGAAACAAGCGTGCTATTCTTTTACCTGGTATTCGGTCGTGTTGCTATTTTCATCGAGTGCTAGTAGCTTAGCTGCAGGTCCCTGGCCATGGGGCACTCGAATTTCGATCGAGCGTCGCATCGGCCCAATCAGACTTCCAGATGGGAAAGGCACCCATGTTATTTGATCATCTGCAAAAGCGGCGGCTATTTCAAATCCACAGGGTACGTATGATGCAGGTTCGCCTCCGCTGGCGAAACTCAAAATCTGCCGCTTGTACACGGCCTCAGCAAAATAGGCGCAGGCCCTACTGTCACGCGTGCGAACACTGTGTCAAGTGACAAAACCCCGTCTTCTATCAGCTCCATCTAAGGACGGCCGGCGAATCGGAAAATACATGCGGCAGCCAGTCCCACCACGCTAGCAAACCCAATGGCAGCGGGCAGCGCCATATCTCTAGGTAGGAACCCGAACAGGGGCTCATGGCTGGGCAGGCCAGCGGCATGGCCCGGCTGTTCAGAGCGCTGCACATTGCGCATCTGGTCCTCGGCAAGCTCCCGCTGGCGCCGATGGTTGGCTGCGGTGACGGCCGAGGCGGAGGCATATGGACCGTCGCGAGCCGCTGCCTCGTCCCACGTCTTACCGCCATGCAGAACAAGGAGCACCCGATCCTTGCCCTGGTGCCGCGCGACCTTCACCGAGTCTTGGACATCCGCGTCCTCTGTCATGAGTACCAGGTCATCATCATCGTCCTTGTACGCCAATGTATAATCTTCCACGTCGGGGGGGTTGTGCTGGGGACCTGCAGGCATCGGAGGTGTAAATATGTGCAACGGCAAATGGCCATCCTCGTCCAAGGCCGACGAAGCGGCCTCGACGGGCATGTCCCGAGACCCACCTGTATTCATAAAGAAAGGATCCCCTGAAAGTTTGATCGTAACGATCTCACGGATGTTCTCGAAAGAATCGTAGCGCGCCTGGAAGCGATGCACGCGTCCACTCGGGGTGACGAACTTGAACAAATACGTGCCGTCATCGGTCGCACCGAGGGGCGCAGCATCCAGGACGGAGCCACCATCGTGGGTGCTGGCACCCACAGCGCTGGCGCTGTCGTTGGGATGGACTTCCGAGCTGATGTCCAATGCGCCACCGGTCGGGGACAGCTGCGCATCCATGCCCATACGTTGGCTGCCGCTCAACGCACTGTTCGACTCCTCAAAGGCGCTGCCGGCGCCTTGGCCGAAGCTGTTCCAGAAACGGTTCCACATCGGACCACCATCGTTGTCCTCGCCGTTGCTCATGCTGTTGATCTGCTCGAGGGTAGCGTAGGTCAGCTTTAGCACATCCACCACGCCAACGAGTCGCGCATCCACATCGACCACCGGCAAGTTCAAGTAGCGACCGTCTGCCAGTGAGTCTTCATGTACATACCATGCATCTTTCGAAGGGCTTCCTGGATCGACATAGAGGGCGGCGCTGTGTCAGGATGAGGCGTCATGACGCGCACGACGCTGCAGCGCTCGGGATCCAGCCCTGCCGCAATCACACGCAGCACGACATCCTTCGACGTGAAGATACCCGCAATCTTTCCTGTGGTGATCGCACATTCTCCATGCGTGTTAGGAGCATTTTCCAAGACACAAACAGCGGTTGTCTTGAACTGCTTCATCAGACGAGCAGCATCGCGCACACTGGTGCGAACGCCCACTGTGCACGGCATTGTGCGTGAGTCGAGGATGGATGCGATTTCGGGCATGCTCATGCGCTGCCGCAAGGTCTCAACATACTGCATCATGGCCTGCTGGGGACCACCGCCCCATTCATTTTGCACACCCTCCAGGGCATGGTACAGTTTCTGCGAGGAGCCATGCGCCCGCTCCAGCTTCTCTAGCGCTTCATAAAACACCTTGGCGATATCCAAAAGACCGACCACATCGCCATCCTCGTTGCAGACGGGCAGGTGCCGGAAACCACGCGTGACCATGGTGCTAAGGGCCTCTGTGGCACTGGTCGTATCGCGGGTGACCATAGGGGACGTTGTCATGATGGCACTCACAGGGGTGGTGCGAGGGTCGATGCCAGCTGCCACAATCTGGAGTCAGGCACTAAGTACGTACACGGAACGCCAAGTCCTTGGCCGTAAAGATCCCGGCCAGGTGTTCTTCGTCGTCGACCACCAACACGCAGTCTGTCCGCTTGGCCGCACACAGCTGACTAGCGTCCGTGATACTCATAGACTGGGGCACTGTGAGCGCGGGCAAGGGGCGCAGCGCCGACACAGTGCCGGCCTGCATGGGGTTCCGGCGGCGGTTCTGCTGGGGCGTGCTCGGCTTGCCGGCCTTGCGACTCAGCTCCGTCTCAATGCGCTTCCGAATGGCCTGTGTAAGAGAATGAAACGTACTTCATCACGACGCGACTGTCTCTTACGCGTGTCGCTTCCCATAGGCGAGCTTCGGTACGACGAGCTGCTCATCCTGGTGGGGCTGACGGGGACGTAGGTGTTGTCCAAACAGCAGGGCGCGTATGTCACGTGCCCCACCACTCCACGATCGAAGTGGAGGTGCGAGGGAGCGAGCGCGGCGTCTGCCCAGCGGGGGACCACGACGTAAGCCATCATGGGTGTCACCGAGAAGATCAAAGAGATCGAGGCCGAGATGGCCCGTACGCAGAAGAACAAGGCGACAGAGTACCACATTGGTCTGCTGCGTGCGAAGCTGGCCAAGTTGCGGATGCAGCTGCTTGAGCCTGACAAGAAGGGGGGCAAGCCCGGCGAGGGCTTTGACGTGATGAAGTCGGGCAGTGCGCGTGTTGTGCTCATTGGTTTCCCTTCGGTGGGTAAGTCTACGCTGCTGTCGACCATTACGGAGACGGAGAGTGCTACGGCTGCCTATGAATACACGACCCTGACGGCCATTCCTGGTGTGCTGGAATACGAAGGAGCGCGGATCCAGCTGCTGGATCTTCCGGGTATCATTGAAGGTGCAGCGCAGGGTCGTGGTCGTGGACGCCAGGTAGTTAGTGTGGCGAAGACGGCCGACCTGGTTATGGTGCGTAGGGCATCCTGACCCCAGATGATGCTGGATGCGACCAAATCGTCGCAGCAGCGCCCCATGCTTGAAAAAGAGCTGGAGGACGTGGGAATTCGCCTGAACCAGACCAAGCCTGATGTGGTGTTAAAAAAGAAGACCGGCGGGGGTATCGTCGTGACCAAGGCCATGGGTCTGACACTGACCAAGATCGATGAGAAGATGATCCGCTCTATTCTGCAGGGCTACAAGATCCACGTGCGTCTTTGTGTCTAACGCAGAATTGCGACGTGATGATCCGGGAGGATATTAGTGTGGACCAGTTCATTGATGTGCTCCTGGGCAACCGCAAGTACGTGCCGTGCCTGTATGTGTACAACAAGAGTACGTGCGCTAGCCTCACACGCAGTCGACGGAATAAGCATGGAAGAAATGGACCGTTTGGCGAACGAGCCGCGCAGTGTGGTCATCAGCTGCAACCTGAACCTGAACCTGGACTATTTGGTGGAGCGGATTTGGGAGGAGCTGAAGCTCCTTCGTATCTACACAAAGAAGCGTGGCGAGCACCCCGACCTAACAGATCCGATTATCGTGCGCCGTGGGGCAACGATTGAGCATGTGGTACGTAATCAACCACTCACCCCAGTGTCATGGCGTGCACCGTGCGCTGGTGGACAAGTTTGCCTAGTACGTACAAGAGCACTCACCGCAGCGCCATGGTCTATGGCAAGTCGAGCAAGTACGTGCCTTTCTTCTCACACAGATTCCCACTTGCACAAAAAGTGGGTTTGAATCACTTGGTCGCGAACGACGATGTGGTCACGATCTTTACCCGTAGGTACCCGGCGGCTGACCATGCAGGGTAAACCGGGTCACTCCACTTGGTGGGTCTCTCATAGGCATGTCGCACTCGTCTCCCTCGTCCTCGCCGTTTCACGCGACAGAGTCGAAGCCGCGCCCTGTTCTGCGGTATGCGCTGTTTGCACTCGCCGTCGTCGTGGCTGGCGTGGCGGTGTTTGTGAGCCGTGACATGTGGCACATGCGGAATGTCCGCTCGCTCATGGACGTTCTCGATGACCCGCTGGAAGCGCTGCAACTGACGTCGCTCAAGTACGATGCGCTGATTCCGAAGGATATGCGCCAGAACCTGGAGGACGTGCTCACAAAGACGTCCAAGTGGTCGGAGACGCTCGACTTCCAGGTCGGCTGGGAGCTTGCGCGCCAGGGCGCCAAGCCGGAGCACCCGGTGGTGCTGATTCCTGGCATTGTGAGTACAGGTCTGGAGAGCTGGACGACGTCGGAGGAAGAGTCTGCGTACTTCCGCCGCCGTCTGTGGGGTTCCACATCGATGCTGCGCAGCGCGCTGTTCGACAAGGAAAAGTGGGTCAAGCACCTGATGCTGGACCCCGAGACGGGTCTGGACCCCGAAGGCATCCGCGTGCGAGCCGCCCAAGGTCTGGATGCTGCTAGCTACTTTGCAGCAGGCTACTGGGTCTGGAGCAAGATCATTGAGAACCTCGCAGCGGTGGGCTACGACACCAACCGTATCCATCTCGCGGGGTACGACTGGCGCCTGAGCATGTACAACCTCGAGGAGCGCGACCACTTCTTTACGCGTATCATGTCGCAGGTGGAAATGAATAACAAGATCTACAAGAAGAAGACCGTGCTGATTTCGCACAGCATGGGCGGCACCGTGGCCCTCTACTTCCTCAAATGGGTGGAACATCACCATGGGGCGGCGTGGATTGATAAGCACATTGAAGCGCTGGTCAGCATTTCGGGCACGTTGCTGGGCGTCCCGAAAGCCATGCCTGCGCTCATGACCGGCGAAATGCGCGACACTGTCCAAGTACCTGCGATGCTTGCCAACCTTCTCGAGCGCTTCTTCAGCTCGCGCGAGCGTGCACAGCTCTTCCGCTCGTGGGCGGGCAGTGCGAGTATGCTTGTCAAGGGTGGCGAAGTGGTGTGGGGCAATGCGAATGGTGCGCCAGACGACATGGACAATGCCACAGCGACGCATGGTGTGATGATGGAGTACGAGCCCCAACCGGACAGCAACTCGACGCGGCGCCTAAGTGCTGCGGATGTGCATGACTGGCTGCGCCTCAATGCGCCCAAGACCTTTGAGCACATGCTCCAAACCAACTACTCGTACGGCTTTGAGCGCAGTGCGAGCCAGATCCGCAAGAACAATGCGGACCACACCAAGTGGTCGAACCCGCTGGAGGCGGCGCTGCCCAACGCGCCGCACATGAAACTATACTGCCTGTACGGCTACAACCAGCCCACTGAGCGCTCGTACTGGATGAATGAGCTGCCATCGGATGACGAGAAGCTGAACCTCAACCCTGACCACCCTCTGCTGACGCAGCCGCTGAACAACGGCTCGAACCCCAAGTCGCTGTCTCTGTCGCGCATCGATGCCTCTGTCACGCGTGAAGACGAGTTCCCGGCCGTGCAGCAGGGCGTGCGTCTGGGTGAGGGCGATGGCACAGTGTCACTCCTCTCACTGGGTGCCATGTGCGTCGAGGGCTGGAAGCACAAGCGCTACAATCCCGCCAACATCCAAGTGATCACGCGCGAGGTCTTCCACGACCCGTCTGCCTTTGATTTGCGCGGTGGTGGCTCGTCGGGTGATCACGTCGATATTCTCGGCTCGCATGAGCTGAACGAAGCCGTGGTTCGCGTGGCCACCGGCCTAGGACACACGGTCGAGGAGCGGATCATCTCGCCGATCCGCACGTACGCAAAGCGTATCGCTTGGTAGTCGCCTTTTTTGCCTCCACATACAAGGCCGCCGCTTCGCCGGCGGCGATGAGCGCGACCGACGACGCGTACGCCGTCCTCGGCGTCGCTCCTACAGCGAGCGATGCAGAGATTCGTGCGGCGTACCTGCGCCTCGCTCGCATAGTGCGTAGAGTGAACTAACGGTAGTATCATCCCGATAAGGCCGGCGCCGAAGACGCTGCAGCGGGACGTATCCAGCACATTGTCCGCGCGTACGAGACACTACGCGATGCCGATGCGCGCGCTGCGTACGACCAGCAGCGGAGCGAGGTTCAGCAGGCACACACTCTCCGCACGCGCCCCCCACGCATCGCAGACACGCTTGATTTGGATGTGTTTGAGGCAGAGGGTGCGCCGCCCACGCATTTTACCTGCCCCTGCCGCTGCGGCCAGTCGTATATCCTTCCCCTTGAGCAGGTGGCGCAGGGGCACCATGACGTCGCATGCACGGGATGCTCCGAGATGGTGCATGTGGTGTGGGACGACTAGGGTATCCATCTATGTCACGCGAGCAGCTGCTTCGTGGCGATCTCATAGACCATGCGCCGCCGCAGGTACGGCATATGGCGCTGGCCAAAGTTCCATGCATAGTCCTCCGCATACTCTTCGCGCAGCAGGGCAAGCGCCTGGGGATCGGCACGCTGCGCAAACGTCGCAGCCTCCAGCAGCGGGGGGTACGGAACGGCCGGGTCGCGGCGGCTCAGCTGCTCCAGCGTTTGCGCGGCAAACACACCACAATCGTACCCGTTGCTCTGCTGGGGCGACGTGTCGCCCGCACAATGATCCTCCCAGTCATCCAGGTAGAGCACGAGATTGTGTTTGTCCCGTAGCTCCTCGGCCAAGTACGCCCGCAAACGCTGCAATACTGCGGGGCTTGGCATGCCCATACTGTCATAGTACGCAAAGCGGCGCAGCCGCAGATCAATCGCGGCACAGACCCAGTGCGCCTGCCCCAGATTGATGGGAAGCAGCACCAGGTCCTTGGTAAAGAGGTCCACACGACGCGACCAGCGGCGCACACCGGCGTAGCCGCGCGTGGTGAGATTCTGCCAAAAGAACGACGAAAAGACATGCACGGCCCAGCACGCACACGTGTCGCCCGGCTGAGGCGCTGCTTCGTTCGCGCGCTGCTGGATGAGCTGCCCGTAAAAGTTGATCACCTCGTCGTTGAGCCACTGGCCTGGTCGCAACTTGGCCATATCGTGCGCCTCGACTTGCGCGCCAGTCATGGAGGCAATGACGCCGCGCCGCGTGAGCGCCTGCTGCACTTGCGCCTCGGCATGCACAGGCAGCGTGGACGGCAGCTGCGCGCGGCCCAATACGCCAAAGGCCGCACGCCGTTGCGCCTTGGCTTCTCGCACGGCTTGGCGCTGCGCTTCCACGGGCATGGGGCGCTCCGGCAGCTGCGAACGGGCTTGGGCCTCCCGCTCCTGCAATGCCGCCAGCGTGCGCTTGGTATATTCGGCCTCATCCAGTACAGGCGTGCGCGGCTGTGTACGCAGTGTCTCCAGATCCAGCAACTGCTGCACATGCGCCCTCTTGCGTACGAGCGCTTGGAAATCTTCCAACGACCCGCGCGAAGGAGCATCACGCAAGGTGTGAAACGTATCGCGCACCATCGCGGCGATGCGCGCTTGCTGCCGGGCTTGCATGCTTGCACGGAACTCGGCCATGGCCAGGGGCGCCTTGCGCCGCTGACTTGTCGACGAGAGCATACGACGTGGCATGGCCACGGGGCTCTTACTTCTCCCAGGACGCAGCGGCTCGGGCGCAGGCATGAAACGAGCTTGGACCGTGTACACGGGGCGGAATCTCGAGGTGCGCCGACGTGGCACTGTGGGGCGATGCGAGGCCAGGTATCGGCTCAGTGCATCGGTAGGCACGTTGCGAGGTGCCACGGGTGGGGGCGATGGTTCGCATGCCTCCTCGTCACTATCGTCAATGACAATGACGTCTGAGTCAGTTTCACCCAGCCCGGCGTGGCTCGTACGAGGGCGAGATGCGTGGGTGGGCGCCAGAGAAAGATGATCGGGCCGCGCCTGTGCCTCGACATGATCGAACTGTTCTTCCGAGGACGCGTCGGAATCGTGATCGAATTCCTCTTTGGAGAAGTCGTCAAGGTACTCTTCCTCCTCGTCCTCGACATTGTCCTCAAGAGTGTCTTCAGAGAGCTCTTCAGGGTCCCCAGGATCCTCGACATCCTCTTCTGGGTCCTCAGGATCCTCGGCACCCTCGGCACCCTCGGCACCCTCGGCACCCTCGGCACCCTCGGCACCCTCGGCACCCTCGGCACCCTCGGCACCCTCGGCACCCTCGGCACCCTCGGCACCCTCGGCATCCTCGGCACCCTCCTCGGCATCTTCATGCTCCTCAGGTTCTTCATGCACGTCTTTGGGGTCAGAATTCTCCTTGGAGACCTCGTTGGCAAGCACATTGACAAGTCCGTTTTCGCGCCCTTGTCCCACAGTCTCTCCGTGAGGATCTTCTGCTACCTGCGTAGGCACTTGTCCAGGCTCTTCTTCAGGCACCATGACCAGAGGCCCATCCTCGAGCTGTTCTGGCGCCGCTTTTCGGGTCTCCTTCGTTTCGACATAAATAGGTGTCTCGGCCTCCGCCAAAGGCGCCTCGTTCGTGTGCACCTGCTTGGCCACCTCGTCACGTTGGTCGTGCGTAGCCTTTTCGTGCTCCGCCTCTCCGATATACACTTGGGCGTCGTTCCGAGCATGGCCCACTTCAACGTCCTGCCCGGCATGCTCGTTCGAGTGATCCATCGCAGCACGCTCTTTTGTAGGCTCACTCATCTCCGTAGCAGTGTGCTCCTTGGCCATGTTCTCATTCCCAGGCTGTTTGTCTAACTGCTCCCTGGAAGTTTCGACGTTCGAGGTAGGCAGAGCAGCTTCAACGACGTCGGGCAGATCTGTAGACACACTCACATCCGACACGTCTGTGCCTGTGGCTGGCGATTGTACACCCATCTTGTTCGCAGGCGCGGCGTCCTCGCGCGCCCCCTTTCCTGTCCCCGCGTCGTTTACGTTGGGCGCCTTCCCCCGTTTAGCGGGGCGAAAGAACGATAGCACCCGACCCCACCAGCTGGTTTGCATAGACTCCGTATTATGCTCTCGTTCATGCATATCGCTTCTCTTGCGCTTCGGCATCCCAGGCAAGATACCTGGGCACCTTGCGTCGCGACGCGTCGTAGGCGGTGACCGACCGAAAAAAGCCACGCGTGTGATTGGCCGTGGTCGTCGGCGGACGTGACACCTGCCCCTGCCCTGCACCACGTCTTTGTTCGGCATGGACGCCCCTTCCGGCGCCGCCGCATGGCCGATGCCGGGCGACGAGGCAGGTGAAGCGGCCTCGATGTTCGTTGCGCGCATTGTGCCGGAGCCTGGCACGGATCTCGGCGCGCTCGCCGCGGTCGTGCAGCGCTTCCTCGATACCCATGTCTATGCGCCGCCACCCCACGGCGTGGGTGGCTATATCTGGGACCGCGAGGCCCCTATGTTGCATCCTGATGAGGAGCATGGCAATGTGCTTTTACTAGACATGCGGGTACAGGGCTGCATCGATGACGAATGGTTCCTGACCTACCTTTTGCGCGAGCTCACGCGCGTGCAGGCGCTTTGCATTAGTGTCGAGGACGAGGACGGCGAGTTTCTGCTCATCGAGGCAGCCGACGAGCTTCCCAAATGGGTGCAGCCGGACCATGCGACGCACCGCGTATGGATCGCCGATGGCGCGTTGCATCTTGTTCCGCCCGCCAGTGCACCCTTGGAAGAGCCGCTGTCGGTGGCGGCAGCCACAGCGCTTGTGCGGCACGCTGACCAGGCCACGCGCGCCCCGCTGGAGGTCGAGCAGGCCGCGTTTGCGCGTTTGGCTGCCTACCCCCAAGCGGCGATCGATCATCATCATCATACGCTCGCGTACCTTCCAAGCACCGCAGCCAAGGTCCTCGCATCGCATCCGCAGTGGGTATCGGACGCCGTGCATATGCTCACGACGCGCGATGTTGTGAGTACGCGCTTACCGCAGCCCTTGACCTATTTTCCCGTGGCCACTCACGATGAGAACGCCGCCGCTTCCTCGCCCGCACCGGTGCTTGTGCGTGTGCGCATGACGCGGCATTTGTATGCGCGTCTGTGCATGGAGCGCTACTTTCCCGCCAAGTCGTTTGGACGTGCATGGCAGCGGTCTGTGGAACGTTACCGTCTATCCTTGAACGACCAACATGCCTCTGTATCGGAGCGCGAGCAATGCCATGGCCGGTGGTTTGATATGGGCGCGAAGCTTACATCCGGCCTCGAAATGTGGGTGCACCACTTGGCATCCCAGTCGCTGCATACAACGTGCACCGATTCTTCATGGTCATCGGAGGAGCGCGCGCGTCTTGTGGCATCGCTCACGCGCCTCGGCTACTTTGGCAGCGAGATACCCGGGAGTGCGCAGTGGCAGGCACTCGAAGCGCAGGCCCTGCGTATCGCCGCTGAGCAGCCATCCAAACGTTTCACACCTTCGACAAAGCTGATGCTGCAACACGTTCAAGAGGCCCGACAAGCGCCCGCTGACGAGCGCGTATATACCCTATCGCCGGAGCGCGATGTAGCGGCGCTTCGCTCGCACGAGGATAGCGATGCATGGATGAGTGAGGCGCCGGACGACGTGGAAGCTCTGTATGCCAAGCATGGTGCGGACGGGGCCGAAGATGCGACCATCGACAAGTTTCAGCTATTTATGAACAAGATGCAGACGTTCATCAATAGCCAGGGCGACGTGGAAGGCGCTCTCTTTGACGACGAGGATTGGGACGATGGCGATTCTACGTCCGAGGACAATACACGCGAGCAGCGCTTGCAAGAGCTCGTGGAGCCTGTGCCGGCGCATGAATGGGGCGCGAAGAATGCAGCCGCGCCTGACAGGCCAGCTTCTGTGCCTGCGCCTGCGCCTGTGCCTGTGCCTGCGCCCCCTGAGGACAGCGTGCGTGCGACGACCATGCGACCGTCGCCGCAGCGTCTTCGAGGGCTCACTCGTTTAGAGCCGCTCGAGGGCGATAGCGACTCGGACCGCGAGTCGCTATTGGGCGACGACGACGATGCACCCGATGAGCGAGCAGAGCGTCACTCGGTGCTGGGCATGTCAGAGTCAGCTGCGCCTGCTCACGACGAGTCCGCGGACGTGGACGGACCTATGGAGCAGGACATGGAAGAGTTCCTTGCTTTTACGCGACGTACGCTTGGCCTGACCGAGGCGCAGTATGCGGACATTCTCCAGGAACGACGTGAACGAGGGGGTACGTGGCCTCTACTTACATCCAGCGTATGTACCGCCTACGTCGGGACCTGTCGATACGACAGGGCCGCCTCTCGAGCGCTTGGATGATGTGCTGGATGCTATGGAGCGTGAACTGGTCAAAGAGCGCCACAAGCACATGGACGTGGACGAAGAGCCGCCGCTGAACGACGAGGACGCGGAATTGCTGCAGCACTTGCTGGCTAGCGGCATGTCGCTGCCTGACAGCTTGCAGCGTTTTGCTACGGAGCACAACATTGATGAGGCAGATTTCGCCATGCTGAGCGACTTTCTCGAGAGTTTCACCGCGCAGGGCGGCCGCCCCGGACCCGTAGGTACGCTCAGCGCGCGGCTGGGCGTGGGAGCGTTGCCCCGCGACACCCCCTAATGCCACGTGGGTTTCTTCGCCGGCCGGGCAGGCCCGTCGTTTTCCTTCGGCGCACCAAGGCGACGGGGCGACGTGTGGCGCCCCTGTCCCTGACCAGGTGTATGCCTGTGCGTGCTCCTAGATTAAGTGCTGTCGGTTGAATAGGCCATGCTACGACCCGTGGGGTCGAATGGGCACTGGCGTAATGATGACAAGCTACATGGGCAGCGCTGTCTCCGTAGGCAGCTTCTCTAGCTTCTACTTCTTGTCCTTGGACTCTTCCGCAGGCTTCGGCGGCGTGAGCTTGTACTCGTTCGGCTGGTACGAAACGCCGCTGCCGACCTGCTCCCACGCCGAGTTGGCCTCAAAGTTGCGGTGGGCCTGCATGAGCTGCACAGGCTCGTGCACCACACGCTTCTTCTCCTCGTCCCAGCGCACCTCCGAGTAGCCCGTGAGCGGGAAGTCTTTGCGCAGCGGGTGGCCCTCGAAACCGTAGTCCGTCAGAATGCGGCGCAGGTCAGGGTGGCCCGCAAAGAAGATGCCGAACATGTCCCACGCCTCACGCTCGAACCAGTCCGCACTGCGGAACAGGCCGGTGACCGTAGGCACAGGTGTCACCTCGTCCGCGTACGTTTTCACACGAATGCGCGCGTTGTAGCGCACGCTCAGCAGGTGGTAGGCCACCTCGAAGCGCTGCGAGCGCGTCGGGTAGTCGGCACCCGAGATATCCATGAGCGACTTGAACTGCGTCAGCGTGTGGTCACGCAAAAACGCCATCGTGGGGATCAGACCCGAAGGCGCCACGTAGAAGGTCAGCTCGTCCTTGTACACGCTGAACTGCTGGATGAAACGCGGCAGCGCTGGCGTAAGTCAAAGGTACATACCCGACATGATCCAGCTACCATAGTCATGCAGATCACCCTGCATGGGACCATACTTGTCCATGGGGTTCTGGTTCGCACGCTCGACGTACGGCGTCTCCATCATCACTGCCGGTGAGCCCACGGAAGCGACCTACCTTTGTCGCCCTTCTCCAGCGAGACCATCGAGGTGGAAAAAGCACGCGCCACGAGGTCACGGCGCACTGACGACATCATCGCCGTGGATACCAGGCTCGGCTTCGCGAAGCGCAGAACGTTTCGTGCAGCAGCCATCTCCAGCGATTGAGGGCACGGCAGAGCAACTGGGAACTCGGGACAGACTCGCTCGCCGACCGCCGTGTTCGGCCACGTGATTTGTCATCCCCTCGCCCTGCCGCTGCCGCGCTCGCTCCAGCTGGGACGATGAGCACGCGCGCCACCTTGCCGTTCACAGATGCATTGCCATACTATGACAGGGACATTGATACCATAGCGGGCATGCGTGAAGCTGTTTTAAGCGAAATCGAGTCGGAGAAGACAAAGATGAATACCACGCACGAGGCGTATTTGCCTGAACCGTACGCCCTGTTTGCGCAGCAGCCGGCCCTTGCCGCGGAGATGGAGCGTGCTGAGCGCAATGAAAAGCTGGAAGTGCTTGATACAGAGCGGTACAAGCTTCCTGAACCGGCCCCGGATGCCCCCGAAGAGGCGTGGCTCGAGGCCCTGCGCAATGCCGACGTACAGCTCGCTCACATGGATGTGCGACAAAGGAATCTCGAGCTGCTTCGGCGCTATGGACGTACGTATATCTTGCTCACACCAGCGAACTTGTGGCGCCTACACAATTACCAGCAAGAGGCTATGTTACATTGGGTCAAAGACGGCCAAGACACTGCGAAAGAAGACACTGACGACTTGAACCGCGCGCGAAAAGACGCTCACTTGCGTCTCGGCGACAAGATATCCACCTACGAGTCGCGCTGGCGTGACCTGGTCTCCAAAAGCTTGTCGATTACCGTCGCGAACCTCACTACACGCGCGGAGATCGACGACTATCACGCCAAGACAGCCGCGCTTCGCCAAAAGCTCGCACAGATGGACCAGGCATATGTATAAATGTACATGTACAGAACTAAGAATTCGGCTCAGCCTGTGTAGATTGCGGAGCTTGGCGCAGCAGCTCGAGGAAGTGCGTCTTGCTCAGCTGCTTGACAGCCAGCTCCTTGTTTCCAAGCGCATTGACTTTACGCGCTTGCTTTGTGGTCTGCATGGAGCGCGCCTTGTCGATATCCTCTTCGGTCGTCGTTTGCGCGGCGCGGATCGCATTGAACAGCTTGACCACTATTGTTAGCGATGCACACGTACCACCACGCTGCGCTGTCTTGCGCAGCCGCCGCTCATACCCTTTCGTGCCACCTTGCTGCAGCCACACATCCATGGCCTCTGTATACACAGGCCCTGATGACGTCTGCACACCGGGCGGACCCCATTCTCCGATGACATCCTTGATATGAGCCCGCTCTTCGCGCTGGCGACGCTGCTCGAGCATCAAGCGCGCAGCCTTCGCACGCATGGTAGATGCATTGGCTGTTTTTCGGATCCCAGGCGCGAGGGACAAAATGCCATCGCGTGCCTCCGGCTGCTCCTCGCTTCGCTGTGTGTCACCCACACCCAGCAGCTGCTCTAGGGCCTCACCGAAGGCACCAGGCGATACGGCGCGACGCTTGCGTTCTGCTGTCAGCATCGTATCACATACTCATTGTTTTCCGGCTCTTTCCGCCCTCATACACTTGATCTTCGTCGTCGTCACTGGCCTCCTCTTCCAAGGCGTCTTCAGGCAACTCGTCGTCATCTTCGTCCAGAGATGATTCATCATCCGCCTCCCTTTTGGTAGGCGTCTTTGTCTTCTCTTCCGTAGCAGCTTGCGCCCCATGGCCCATGCTCATTTTGAGCTTGGAGCGCCCCCCTTGGGACGCCTTCACGGTCATGGCGCGTGCCAACAGGTCGAGCGCCAAAATTTTCGTACAGTCAGCATCGTCCACGTGACGGTCCCGCAGCGCCAGCTGGGCGGTCGGTGCTCGAGCTTGGGCTCCCTACGACCAAACCCAGTCTAGCGCACCGTCACCATGATCCGCGCTCTTAACATGTTCCGTTCGCGTGCTACCGTGGCACAGAGCCTGATGCGCTCTGGCCCGAACGCCGCTGTTCAGAAGCGTTTCCTGTCGATCCACGAGTATCTCTCGATGGGTCTACTGAACAAGTACGGCATCAACACCCCCAAGTCGATCCCGGCCAAGTCGGCTGAGGAGGCCTATGAGGTGGCGAAGAAGTTTGGTGGCAAGCCCATTGTCATCAAGGCCCAGGTTCTGGCTGGTGGTCGTGGTAAGGGTCACTTTGACAACGGTCTTCAGGGCGGTGTGCACCTGATCAACACGTACGTTGGCGCGTTTGTACTGACGCCAGCCCCGAGGAGGCCCGTGACCTTGCCTCCAAGATGATTGGTGCGAAGCTGATCACCAAGCAGACTGGTGCTGCTGGCCGTGAGTGCAACGCCGTGATGATTGCTGAGGCTCGTACTCCGGCGCACGAGTACTACGTGGCCGTGCTGAACGACCGTGTGAGCCAGCTGCCGGTCCTCATCGCCTCGAACCAGGGTGGTATGTCGATCGAGGATGTCGCCAAGGAGAACCCTGACGCGATCATCACCACCCCCATTGACTTCACCAAGGGTCTCGACATGGAGACCGCCAAGTCGATTGCTCACAAGCTCGGCTTCTCGGGCGCCAAGCAGGAGGACCAGGCCGCCGACACGTTCGTGAAGCTGTACCAGCTCTTCGCGGAGCGTGACGCCACGCAGGTCGAGATCAACCCCATGGCGGAGAGCCAGGACGGCGAGGTTCTGTGCATGGACGCCAAGCTGGGCTTCGATGAGAATGCCGAGTTCCGTCAGAAGGAGGTGTTTGACATGCGCGATCTCACGCAGGAGGACGCTAGCGAGGTCCAGGCGACGGAGTATGGCCTGAACTTTATCAAGCTGGACGGTAACATCGGCTGTCTGGTCAACGGCGCTGGTCTCGCCATGGCCACGCTGGATGTGCTTTCGCTCAACGGTGGTAAGCCCGCCAACTTCCTTGACGTGGGTGGTGGTGCCAACGCCGAGGCTGTGAAGCGCGCTTTCGAGATTGTCCTCCAGAGCAAGGAGGTCCGCGCTATCTTTGTCAACATCTTCGGTGGTATCATGCGATGCGATGTGATTGCGGAGGGTATCATCAAGGCCACCAAGGAGATGGAGCTCAAGGTGCCTCTTGTTGTGCGTCTCCAGGGCACCAAGGAGCAGGAGGCCAAGAAGCTCATCCGTGAGTCGGGTATGAAGATCGCAGCTTTCGATGACCTGGACGAGGCTGCGCGTAAGGCCGTGGAAGTGGCTGCGGCTGGTCACTAAATCTAGCTCGTAGTGTTGGTTTAGCTATAGATGCTAAAAGGGACTCCTTCCGTTGGTGTCACCCATTTTGAGGAATGCTATGATACCCGACAAACGACTTCACCTTCGAGCTTTCTTCGCATGGCTTCCTTGGCTTCGAACCATCCGTGCTTTCCACAGTCAATAATTCCAATCTCGCCCGCCTTCAGAGGGGTCACAAACTTGGAGCGACGTCCCGTGACCCAGCGCAAAAGCTCTTCACTCGTCATAGACAGGCGACGCGACGGCTTGCTAACCAGATTCATTTTCTCTAAAACAGGCCTGTCATCAGAGCGATACTTCAGGTCCACCCAGAGCCGCCGACGCACTTCAGGTGCCGCATTCCAGTCGACAGCACTGGGCCCTGCCACTGTGCCACGAGTGAAATTATAGATAAACCCATGCTGCAAGAGAATGGAGAGAATGGATACGTTCGCTTTCGTGTTGGGAATAGGAACGGCCTTTAGCTTCGCTCGCGAAGCATTTTGAAGCCGGACACACAAGTCTGCATGCAGCGGCATGACAGCGGCGATGAGCCTACGCACCGTCGGTAGGGCGATACGACCTTCTTATCACGTGACCTACGGTGTCTCGACGCGCTGAAACGCTATGCTCGTCACGGTGGAGCCTTGCTGACCCCCCTTGGTGGTCAGCTTCGCATGCACGTACAAATTGAAACGTGGGTATGGGTACCACATGCACCACCGAAAATCCTACTGCTGTGAGAATAGCGGGACACGTACCAGCCGGGGAGAACGTGGCAACGAGCTCTTCCTGCGTAAAGTTGCAGCTCGTAATAAAGAAGATGCCACCAGGCGTGTCCGGCGACGAGGGCCGTGTCAAAGCGCGAACGGCGCTCACATAGTGTTCGATAGGTAGTTTTCCATCCACTGGCTGCGAAGATAGAGCAATCTGAATGTCAGAGTGTATGTCGTACCGCATCGTACTGTCATTAGCGCCATCGAACGTACTGTGCCCTTGTCGCATACAATATCCCATCCAAGTCCGTCATTGGCCTTCTTTGTGAGCTGATCCACTTGCTGGGCATCGCGCAAGTCCACCACATCAAAGCGTACATGCTCACAGCCATTCGCACGTTTTGACCCAATCGAACGAGAGAGGGCAATTGAAGCCGGTGAATAATCGATCCCACAAAGTTTGGATGGGTCCACCATACCTTCAGGAAGGTCCTCTTCTTGAGCCTCTAGCAAGGAGAAAAGAAGGTGCCCATTTCCTGTTCCAAGGTCTAGCACATAGGGTGCCTTTTCTCCTTGGTTCTCCATATATCCCACCAAGTAGCGAATCATGCGTTCCACGCTGTCTTCGCCAAACCTGCATGTCAGTGACACTTGCATACCAGATTTCGCCCTCATCCCCAATATCTTCATAGACTTTCACCTCTCGTCTTCCATCAATGTTTTCATTACGTACGCATACACTTGGTCCCAATGCTCTTTGGTGCCCAAGTGCGACTCGGGCAGGGATTCCACTGGGTTCGCCATGGTGGCTCCTGCTGTGTCTCCACATCTCCACACAATGTTGCCACCCCGAGCCGTAGGAGCGACGAGGTTGGACGCCACCGACGTGCCTTTACCGTAGATTGAGCGTCTATATCAATATGGCAGTATGGAAAGTAGGTACGGAGTGAATACGCATTAAGATCGTGTATACTCTTCGTAGTTCGACCATATCTCTTCCTCGTATATGGCGATTTGAGTACTGTTACGGTACTTTTTTTTTTCCCAGATTCTTCTTGACAGCTATGCAACATGTGAAATGAAGCACAACTGTACTGCTGAACTAGCAGTCACACTGCTTTTACGCGTCGTAGCGTGGATACACGTGAGCGCATGTATCCCTTCTCTCGACATTCTATCATAGTTGCCATGCGTGTATGGGCATGTAGAACATCACAACTAGCCACGTTTGTCATAGAACAGCGATTGCTTAGACAAGATGGTCGTTTCCATAGAATTTCTGACTCCTGACTCATCTGACATGGCTGCTTTTCCACTTGGATACCACAATGACGCAAGCCAGATGCTGACCACAAACACAAATCCATTCACTTGAGATCAAGAAAGCCTTTCACTGTGGGACTCCTACAGTGAGGACTACTTTATGTGCTCCTCATGGTAACGTATGAATGTACCTGGGTAACTGGCCAAAGAGTAGCAAGAAGCTTGAAACGCGAATCTCGCCACGAGCATCTCCGATAGACAATCGTCACAAACGAATTTACGCCTTGCGACGGAACGAGCAGCCTGAACATGTTAGCTTGAATTTCATCCATGTAATACATACCGACAGCAAGACGGGCCTTACCACCGGTGGGCTGGCTCAGAACCTGAGCGCAGCTGCCGCAAAGGACAACCGACTGGGCGTGCGAGAAGACAGTGGTGATGGCGAAGCAGCCAGGGCACTTCACGTCCATGAAGAACGAGTTGGGGCTCTGAACCAGACGCTTCAGCTTATGGGTGCGCAGCTGCTGCTCTTGCGAAGGGTTAATGAGGTCGACAGTGAGAGTCTACAGTGTTAGAAACTGGCTTCACGGTGTTTACCACACGTACCATATAGTGGTCGGTAGGTTAGAAGAGGAAGGAAGGTCGGTACGGCCCAGTTTCCTACGCGGCCAATCCCTGTCCAATGAATCCCAGCAATATTTCATACTGAAACTATATAGGGGATCACGTGTACATAATTTTAATTGCCCCCATGTACCTACCTTCCGGATTGTTTGACCTACTAGGCTACATAACACCCTGTCTGTGGCCAGCCAGCAGGAGTTTTTGCGTTCGACTTTCCTCAGTTGCGCTACTCCCGACCCTTCTCTACAAACCAGCACGCACGCAAGTTTTGAGTCATGGTTAACCTTCGTGTTCAAAGGCGTCTGGCTGCGTCCGTCCTCGGTGTGGGTAAGCGTAAGATCTGGCTCGACCCCGCTGAGCAGAGCGACATTGCGAACGCGAACTCCCGCGCGAACGTTCGCAAGCTGATCAAGGATGGTCAGATTATCAAGAAGCCCCTTGTCTCACACTCGCGTGAGCGTACCCGCAACCTGCACGCTGCCAAGCGTGTTGGTCGTCACACCGGCTACGGTAAGCGCAAGGGTACCGCTGAGGCTCGTTTCCCTACCAAGATCCAGTGGATGCGCCGTCAGCGTGTGTTGCGCCGCCTGCTCCGGAAGTACCGTGAGGCTGGCAAGATCGACAAGCATCTGTACGTTACGTTTTATTTCTAACATCACAGCTACCACGAGCTCTACCTGAAGTCGAAGGGTAACGTGTTCAAGAACAAGCGTGTGCTTATGGAGCACATTCACAAGGCCAAGGCTGAGAAGTTGCGGTCGAAGCACCTCGCCGACCAGATGGAGGCCCGTCGTCTGCGCAACAAGACCCTTCGCGATCGCCGTGCCCAGCGGGTTGCCGAGAAGCGGGCTGCCCTCCTGGCCATCGAGACCGAGGCCGAGGAAAAGCAGTAATCGCATTCCTTCTCAACCCAAAAGCTTGCACGCTCTGCGACGTGATGATACTGTTCCATCTTATCCAGCGCTTCGTCCTGGCTGTCATTCCTTGCCGGTGAGAGATGCATGGTCTCGAATTTGTCGAGGTGGTTATGTATGTGCACTCATGTGGCTCTGTGTGGCCCTGGGGGCCACTGGCTTATACCATCCAGGTGTACTTCTGTCTTGCATGATCCTACCTTTCCATTCAAGATTATGTACTTGATTACTTGACAGGCGAGTGTATAGCATAAAAATGCACTGGGATTCGTTTTACAAGCTCGTGAGCAGGGAACAACTCGTGGCCTGATTCGTGCCACCTATGTAGGCCTTTTCTGCGGGGAACGTTATTCTTGCTCCTAAGCGTGCTGGCTCACTTGTGCGTGCTTGGAGAAGTTTGCTAGGCGACTTTGCACATAATCCTGCATGGGTAAGGTCAGGAAAACGTACCTGCGCCACTGTCGCCACGGCCCTCTCGATGGCATCACTCAAAGCCTGTTCCACCCACTGATTTTGTGCGCGAGGGACAGATACTGTTGTTAGATAGCGCATACGTACACCACCAAGACGGTATACCCTGACTGCTTGTGACATGGCTCAGGTTGTGTTTCGGGTCTGCCCACCACACGAGGAAGTGAAGCTGTTGTTTGTTTTGCGCCTCCGTTTCGCCTGCCTCTTCTTCGTTTTCGGGGGCAAACAAGTCCTCTTGGCCGTCAGGCAGCGCGTTGTCAAAGAACGGTTGAATCCGGAGGAGCACGGGGCATGTCAACGATGTCAATACCATCCCCTCTTCAGACATTTCGCTGCCTTTCAGTGTTTCTTCCATGATACGACGCAAGTGTGCCCTGGCGTTCTGAATACCATCTGCACGAGTGCGCGCAACGTTCAAGTCGTAGACATCTGTACTCTTTGTGTGGGCAGATGCCTCATCTAGCTTGACCGTGATGTCCAAGTCGGCTTGCGACAATGTGAGCGAAATTACGTCGAAGACAAGGTGCTCGACACCACTGTATCCAATCATGTCTGTGGTCAGGAAACGTGATACGTACCGTGGCTGACCGTCACATTTACCGAGTCGTGTGCCTCGACGGGGAGCACCACTGCATTGAGAATATCGTGCCAGCCTTTGCGGCCAACCTCACTCAGATTCTGTCCCAGCTGGTCGAGGTGCGCATCATGGACGAGACCGCGAACGCGCTGGGCCATCTTGGTTCCAAGGTCATAAATTTGCTGATCAGCCGACATGCCTTTCTCTCCAGTTCCAGTTTGAACGATTGCCGCTGTCCGACGTCCAATCTCCTCGCGGGCTTGCCCCGCGAATTTGGTGGCCGTGGAGAAGAGATGCCCCCAAGGAGCGCCGCTCCCCCAAGCCCCCCAGGCTTTGTTTTCGCTCGCATCACTCTCTGCAGCTAGCGGCTCCGAATTCGACACGGACGTTTCCTGTGCAGCTTCCATGCCATGCGTATGAGTCTCGGTTACCGGGGCTTGATTGACAGCCTTGGGTGGGACACTTGCATGTTGGGCTGACGTTGCCTGCGCCTCCATTTTTAGTGGACGAAGGGCGCCTGTGGCAGGGCGCGACTGGGGTGGATTCATAGAATGAGGAACTTCTTTGGAATCTCTTTGTGTATGGCGGCGACGCTGAACCATCCCTTCCAGATCATCCAGCAGACTCTGTGCTTCATGGGGGCGCGCGCTTGGTGAGGGTTTTTCGCCAAGGCGGGGGCGAGACGCCGCTGTCTTTTTCGGTAATTCTGAGGCTTTCATATCCAAGCTCAGATCAGCCAGCAACGCATCGACATCTTGTTTGCGGGGCGACGCATTGGTCGCGGACGTTTTCGTTTCTTCGGTCATGGCAGACGCTACGCTAGAACAGCTTGCGCGGGGACGTTGGCCTAAACGCATTCTACTAGTCACGTGGACAAGGACAGGGTCGTGTTGGACTATTGTTGGCCTTGGACGGATTGCCACCAGTGATTGGGGCATCAAAGCGATATGGCCTGAGTTTCTAAGATGCAAAAAAGAAAAAGAGCAGCATTTCATGACCGTGGTGCTTTATGGTCGAATCGAAAGTCAAATGGAAGCGATGACGAATGGGATGACGATAACATGTCAGGTACTGCTTCGATGCTGGGACGCTCCCATGTGGACACGCAACACGAAAGAAAGCGTCGTCATGTGGAACATGAAATAGGGCCACCCATGTCCAATATGACTATCGGTGATACAACCTCTCCGTCTATTGTTAAAGACGAGGAGATGACGAGTGGAAGTTCGTATGACATATCCCCCCACCGCGTCTATGTGCACTCATTAGAGGAGTCGAGTGATGAGGACGATGGAGGTCCTCAAGACATGTCGTATTGGGAAGTAAACCCCGTGGTAGCACGGCGTTTGGAAACGCAGGCACGCGTGCGACAAGCAGAAAAAGTGCCTACTTGGATTCAACCAGACCCACCCAAGAACAAAGAAAAACCTTCTTCCAATTCATTGGTTCTATGGCAGCCGTCTCCGTGGGCCGCTGAGCCCTCAACGGGATTGGATCGCTCTCAGGATGCGGATATGATGGCGATCGAGCCCTGATACAGCACGCACCTCCATAGATCTACCCATCATTAGTAATTACGCTGCATCTCTCCCGGCTGCTGACAAGTTGTCCCCAACCCAACGGCGATTCCTTGTTAATCCGGCTGTGCAACGACAGCGTCATGGAGCGTCGTCAGCGACTTGAAAAAGCTTATGAAGAGATTGCTCGAAAAGCACCTGTCCCCAGCATTGACTTCACAGTTCATACTATGGAGGATGGTGAGCAGGTGTCTACTCTTGAGCGTGTCATCAAAGATGTTCAAGCCCCAGCTTTCCATCTCCCCTCGCCAGAACAGTTTTGGAGCAAGAAAGACCCTTCCAAGCCGGACATTCAGTTCTTAAAAAATCACTTTTATCGTGAAGGTCGTCTAACTCATGATCAGGCTCGTTATATCTTGACCAAGACAACGGAACTTTTGCGTGCTGAGCCGAATCTTCTTGAGCTTGACGCACCTATTACTGTATGTGGTGATATTCATGGTCAATACTATGACCTAATGAAGCTCTTTGAAGTGGGAGGAAATCCTGCCGATACAAGATACCTCTTCTTGGGCGATTATGTGGACCGAGGTTACTTTTCCATTGAATGTGTCTTATACCTGTGGTCTTTGAAGCTTTGGTATCCGAACACTCTTTTCTTACTTCGTGGCAACCATGAATGCCGTCATTTGACCGACTACTTCACGTTTAAGTTGGAATGCAAGCACAAATATTCAGAGGAAATTTATGACTTGTGTATGGAGTCTTTCTGTGCGCTGCCTTTGGGTGCTGTGATGAACAAGCAGTTCCTGTGCATCCACGGTGGTCTCTCTCCTGAATTCCAAACGCTGGATGATTTGCGTTCCATCAATCGGTTCCGCGAACCACCCACGCATGGTCTCATTTGCGATCTTTTGTGGGCCGACCCTCTGGAAGATTTCGGCCAGGAAACGACCAATGAAAGCTTTGTGCACAATCATGTGCGTGGTTGCTCCTACTTCTTCACCTATCATGCTGCTTGCCAGTTCTTGGAGCGAAACAACCTGCTATCGATTATTCGGGCACACGAGGCGCAGGATGCCGGGTACGTTGTCTCTGCTAATAACAGTTACCGTATGTACAGAAAAACCAAGGTGACTGGCTTCCCTTCGGTCATGACCATTTTCTCAGCACCCAACTACCTCGATGTCTATAACAACAAGGCTGCTGTTCTCAAGTATGAAAACAATGTTATGAATATTCGCCAGTTCAATTGCACGCCTCACCCGTACTGGCTGCCCAACTTTATGGATGTTTTCACATGGAGTCTTCCTTTTGTTGGCGAAAAAAGTGCGTCGTTTTTTTGTACTAACGTTCAGTGACCGACATGCTCATTGCGATCCTTAACATTTGCTCGAAAGAAGAGCTTGAAGAAGAGGAAGAGGAAGACCGACTTGTCATTGACAATGCAGCGAATGCACCGACTGAGATGCGCACTGGCGCTGTGAGCGATGATCTGGCCGAGCGCCGCATGGTGATCAAAAACAAGATTCGGGCAGTAGGTCGTATGTCCCGCGTGTTCCATGTACTGCGTGAAGAAGCTGAGCGTGTATCTGAGCTGAAAATTGCTTCGGGAACGGGAAGGCTACCTTATGGAACACTGGCTCTGGGGTCGGAAGGCATCAAACAAGCTATCCACAACTTTGATGAGGCTCGTAAGCTGGACATTGAAAATGAACGTTTGCCTCCATCCCTTGTCGTGGCGGATCAGTCTTCTGAGCCGCCATTGATGCCCGCTCCTGCGCTCGTTGACAGCCTCCCATCCCAGGTGGCTCGCCCTATTCTCCCTCTCGAGTCAAGGACACCGCCTACGCATCGTCGAACCCACTCAAGAACCAGTTCCTTTGGTACGACCATGACCAGCCCGTCCAATCGTCGGCGTTCTCTTGAATCCACGGCCAGCATGATCAAGGAGGCTCTAGAGCATGGCAACACCTCGTATTCTCGGGGCAGTGTGCCCTCCTCTCCCACCACCAGTCCTAGGAGGAACGCGCCTTAGTTGTATAGACACCGACCCTGGCGAAGCCTGCGGGGCCAAGTCGCCACGTGAACCTCCACCGATCGTTGGCCGCGCGTCGAGTCTCCTCGCTCGTTCACCCCGTGAGGCCTTCACCGACGCACTATGCCTGTGGGACATCAATTCAGTCCGTACACATCCAATGGAGGGTCTATTCTGGCCATTCATGGTGAAGATTACTGTGTGATTGCTGGTGATACGCGTCAAAGTGAGGGATACAACATTCAAACGCGGTATAAGCCCAAAGTCTTCCGATTGTGAGTGTAAGCGATGCTAACGACGAGGACCGACAAAGCCACTCTCGCCACAAATGGCTTTGCTGCTGATGCGGAAGCGCTCGTGGCGCGCGTGCAGACACGCCTTGAAATGTACCAACACACTCATGGACGCTCCATGCCTCTTCACTCGATTGCGCGCATGCTTTCTACCATCTTGTATGGCAAGCGCTTCTTCCCCTACTATGTGTACAACATCCTAGGCGGTATCGATGAAGAAGGGCGGGGCGCTGTCTACAGTTACGACCCTGTTGGCAGCTACGAGCGCATTGTATGCAGCGCTAGTGGTACTGCCCAAGGTCTGATGCAGCCGTTTTTGGACAACCAGGTCATGTTCAAGAACCTCAACACCACAGATGGGTCACCGTTACCTGAGCCTGGACATTTGCCACTTGATCAAACTTTGCGTATTGTCATGGACTCTTTCACCTCCGCGACGGAGCGCCATATCGAGGTGGGCGATGGCCTAGAAATCTACGTCGTCCGTGCCATGCAGCCCTCTGCAGAGAAGGCACCCTCGTCGGGACCTCGTGCTGCAGACTTCCCGCTGGAAGAGCATGGGGCCGTAGAGGCTTTGGGTGGCGAAGATGCTTACACGCCTGGCGCCTGCATGGTGATCCGGCGCGAGCTCAAGAAAGACTAGCTACATAGTCACTATCCAACCAAACCGTTATTTGCTCGCTGTAGCTGTGCCTCCCAGCGTCGTGCAGGGTTCGCGCCGGTGCGCGAAGTCGAACCGTCTCGGCCGACATGGTGTGTCCATCCAGACACGTTCGTGATCCTGTCGTTGGTGTATCTTCCTAGCGATGTCGACTGCGGGGGAGACGAGTGCTCCTGTGACTGTCCATGTCAAAGGACCCAGTGGACTCAAGCTCTCGTTGGAAATTGACCTGGAGATAACCGTGCTACAAATGAAAGAGAGAATCGAGCAGGAGAACAAGGACTTTCCTGCTGACAGGTGTGTCAAGGGACTGGATACTCATACGACAGCCAGCGGCTGATTTACAGTGGAAAAGTACTCAAAGATGCTGAAACGCTCAAGTCTTACAACCTGAAGGATGGTCGTACGTGCACCTGCTACTCACGCAGACACCATTCACATGGTCCGCTCAGCCACACGTCCCCATGCGGGGGCTTCTACAGGTGCGGCCGAGTCGCAGGGTGTGCCTGCAAGTTTCTCGGCTGGTCAGCAGTTTGCGAACAACCCCTTGTCTGCATTGAACCGCGCCGACTATGCTGGACCCCACATGGCCAGCATTTTGAACGAGGCGGGCGGCATGTTCGGCAACTTTGGTGGTATGAACCCTCGCGATCCCAATGTCATGCTCGGCATGCTCCAAAATCCTGAATTTTTGCAGCAAATGCGTGATATGCTGTCTCGACCTGAGGTGGTAGACCAGATTATTGCGAGCAACCCTCAGATGCAGGCGATGGGCCCACAAATGCGTGAAATGAGTGCGTACTTTTGCTATCTTACGCAGTGTCGTCCGAATACTTTCGGAACATGATCACCGATCCTGAAGCCATTCAGCGCATGGCGCGACTCTCCCAAATGCTGGGTGGCGCAGGTTTTGGCGACCCTGCCACAGGGCTGGGTTCTGCGCCCGGTGCTGCATGGCCACCGCCTGGTGCCTTTGGGACGCCCGAGGCGCCCAGGTCGACGCCTCAAAATGCCGGTGCCACGGGTGCGGCTCCCACGCCTGGTGCCAATCCCTTGGAGAGTCTGGCGCAGCTGCAGCAGCTGCTAGGAGGCGGTGCTGGCACACCCTCGTTGTCGGCTTTGGCAGGTCTTGGTGGCTTCCCACCCGCGGCTGCACCGCCTGCGGATGCGCGTCCTCCGGAGGAGCGCTATGCGACGCAACTGGAGCAGCTTCAGTCTATGGGATTTTATGATGCCCGCGCCAATCTGAGTGCTTTGCTTATGAGTGGTGGCAGTGTTGAGGGGGCTGTAGGTATTTTGCTGGGCCAACCGTAGATACTTTTGGGCACAGGAGAATCATGCGCATCCAATGAAACTCTATGAGAAAACGTTACTATGAAGCTATTCGAAGCTGGGGCGCTCCTCCGAGTCAATCGTGAGGATCACCTTGGTACCCTCCCAACGGGCCTGGACCTTGCTCAGGTCGTCCACGACAAAGTCGGCGCCCTGGAGCCACATACGCTTGGCATCGTGTGTGGTCTTGAGACCCAGCACACGCGCGCCGGCGCGTTTGCCAGAGAGCACACCAGCGGGCGCGTCTTCGACGACGATGCACTTGGAGATGTCCACACTGCTCAGCTCGGCACCCTTCTTGTACGGCTCCGGGTTGGGCTTGCCCTTGCTGACATCGTCCGACGACACAAACACCTTGGGCAGCTCCGCCGACTTTGTCGACAGGAACGCCTTGCGAGCGTAGTCGCCGGTCGCACTGGTGACAATGGCCCAGCCGGCAGGGCGACCGTCCTTGTTGGCGCCGTCGTTGATTTGCTTGAGCAAGTTCTTGACGCCAGGCAGACCAACGATGCTGCCCTGAGGGTTGTCAGCCGTCGGTTCCGACTTGGCTTTCGAACGGTTCTCATCCGAGATCTCGATGATGCGGTCCTCAAAGCGGTACGCCTCCGACAGGGCCTGCTCGGGCGAGAGCTGCGGCAGACGCTCCTGCAAGTTCTCCACGGTGCGCTTGCCATGGGAGTTTTGGAGAAGGTCGTCTAGGTCCATATCATACTGCTTGGCGAACTCGCCCCACACAGCGCTCAGCGCCGCGGTCGAGCTGACGAGGGTCTATAGGTTAGCTCATGGTGTTCGTAATACGTACACCGTCCATGTCAAAGAGTAGCGTATCGACTTCGACTTCGTAGGTGGGCATGTTGGTGGAAGATGGGAGAGGAACCGCCTGGCGAAGAGAGGGGCTTTGCTTCTCCACCAGTGAGTAGCCGATTATGCACATCCTCCGGCTTGCTACATGCCCATGCGGGGCACGAGCGCGAGTGGGAGCTATGGCCATCCAATCATTACATAAGGCGGGGGCGCCTAGGGCCAGTGGCTCGCCGGTGGAGCGTGCGATTGGCGGATTTTGACACATCTACCGAGCTTTGTTATGCTTGATCAGCAAAAGGTCCGCCCCACAACTCTGTCCAGAGGACTCGCGCCGGCCCTGCCAGCCGGTCGGTTCGCCGGGCCGTGCGCTCAACGTGGCAGTCTGTGGGGCAAGCTAGGCACTATTTTTTTTAGGGACGCGCTTCACCATCAATGGTAAGCAGCAGCTTGTCGCCTTCCCAGCGAGCGCGTACATAGCTCAAGTCAGGAACGACCCAGTCAGCTCCCTGCTCCCACATACGGGCCCCATCGTGTGTCGTGCGTAGGCCCAGGACGCGAGCGCCTGCGCGCTTCCCGCTTAGAACGCCAGGGGGCGCATCCTCGACGACAATGCAGCGCGTCACATCCGCCTGGCTCAATTCGGCTCCTTTCAGGTACGGCTCAGGATCCGGCTTTCCTTTCGAGCACACGTCGGATGTCACAAACGCGCGTGGCGGCTCGGCCACATCGGCGGCCCTAAAGCCCTTTTGCGCATAGGCGCTGGTGGCTGCTGCATGAGTATATGACACGTACCGCTCGTTACGATGGCCCATCCAGGTCGTCGCTCAGGATGGGCATCACGTCCCGCGTCGATCTTTTGTGAGAAAGTTTCACGTACCTGCGCAAGAAGCTCCTTGGCCCCGGGCATGGGCACAATGGTGCCTTCTGTGGAGCCCGTTTCCTTGGCGCGCTGCAAGTTGGCCTCCGCAATATCCAGGATCCGGCTTTCGAAGCGGACCACCTCCTTCATCAGCTCGTCGCCCTCCAGCGAGGGGATGTACCGCTTCAGGTTCTCTACCGTGCGGTGACCATGTGCGTAGTGTAGCTGTGTTGTGTGAGTGAGAAAATCACATACCACATGATCAATGTCCAGTTGGTACTGCTTTGCAAACTCGACCCACGTTGCATTCACTGCAGGCGTGGAATCGATGAGCGTGCCATCCATATCAAAGAGCACCGTGTCCACTTCGACTTCGACAGGCATTATGGGCGTAGGTCGACGACCCTCCTAAGATGTGGAGGCGGCGTAGCGAGGCCGATCATGCTCCCGGCGATGCCGTATCGTCGGATGCATGCGGTGGCCCAGAAAGGATTCCATGTGTCCGGCTCATCAGGTCTGTACGACCGTGCGCGTCCTTCGTGTATGTAGTGCATTTACTGATGCAGATCCTCCTGAGATGATCCGCCAGCTCCTTGCAGCGCCTGGCACGCGATCGCCGCGCGTCGTGGAAGTCGGGGCAGGCACGGGGATTGCTACGCGTCTTCTGCTCCAGGAAAGTGCACATGTGGGCGGACTCTCCTCCTTGGCAGCTTTTGATCCTTCCCTGGGCATGCTAACGCATTTGCGGCGTACGCTGGGCAACGACGAGGCAGGCCTAATCGCGAATCTCAAAGCACAAGGCCAGCTTCGGCCAGAGACGCGCGTGTGGGCTGCTGAGGGTGCTTTCGATGACTTTCAAGCAGGACGCGACAATGATCTCGTGGTGATTGCACAGGCATGGCACTGGTGCCCCGACTTTGACGCGGCTCTTCGTCATATCGCTGCCAGCTTGCGCCCAGGCGGCGTGTTGGCACTGCTATGGAACTTGGAAGACCGCGATGCGGGTAAGTCGTTTCACACTCACTTGCAGCGAGCTGGGTAGCACAAGTGCGTGATTTGTATGAACAGTATGAAGATCATACCCCGCAATGTACGTCATAAGCAGGGTATTCACACAACCAGACCGGCATATGCAGTGGCATGCCATGTACGATACACCAGCGTTTCGGGAGCACTTTTGCACTTTGCCGCCCGTACATATTAAGCGTGCGCTGCCGACCACGTTGCAAGGCGTCTTGGATCGGATGCTATCCAAGTCGTACATTGCGGTCCTGGATGATGCTACCCAGGCACAGCTGGTGCAACAAGTACACAGGATCTTCCACCATGGTTTGTGTGGGCGTGACATGCTGGATGAGGCGCAGGGCGTATGGGCCTATCCGTATCAAACAGGTACGCAGGTTCCGCTGACATTCTGATCTGCACATGTTCCGACGTTGCTCTTGATTATGTCTGCACAGGGCGATACAAAACGGTCGTCACATACTTATTCTTGTACCGTGTGACCATGCCCATTGCCAGTACGCCATTCTTGATGGCACCTGTCGCCAGATGATTCAGCACGGCATGGTTCGGCGCCGGCAAGACGCTATTATCATCAACGAGCGCCGCGGCTGTGTTGATCTGGACTTGGTCGCTGGTCACGGCTGCATTGAGGATCACCTTCTCAAGCTGCCGCGGCAGTTGAGGCGGGTTGGGGAGGAGCGATGAATGCTCCGCGGCTATATCGCTGTCGAGCAGCCGCTCCTCAGCCTCTTGAGCCACTTCCACGCAGGGTGGCAGCTCGCGCGTCCACGCCGTTTCTGTGGTGCTGGTGAATTCGTCGCCCATAATGTCCCATTCGCCTCCTGCCTTTTGCGCGGCCTTGATATCGGCCATGGCTTTCGCCCAGGCCTCATCGCGCTCAATGGGCCCAGGCAGCTCTGCTTCGTTCGTCTGCTCGAGCAGGTTCGGGATCTCGACATAGTTCACGAGCGTTCCATCGCCATCCGTAGCGGTATTGAGATCCGGCGAGATACGCCAACGGTTGTCGACCACAAATTTGAGGCGGTGCGTACCCGGCGGCAGGTACAGCGTGCACAGAAACGGCGTGCCCGGCCGCAGCTGTCGCAGAGCAATTTTGCTTTGCCACTCATCGGCAAACGTACCCGTGACATACACGTTTCGCCCACGCCCGCGCCAAACGAGATGGACGGGCGTCAAAGGTTTCTCCTCCGTTAAGGGCCACGGCTCGTGCACTGTGGTCATATCATGGGCTTGATCTTGCTCAGTGGCCTGCACCTCCATGGGCATAGGTGCCAACAGGTGAGGCGCCGTTTGCGTGCGAGTAAGGCGCTTGGGTGTCTCCTCCGTCCCCGGCAACTCCGTATGGGTTTGGTTGGTGGACTGCATGTCGGACACGTCCAACAGCGACGATCCCGTGGCCAGCTTAATTTTGGCCGACGTGTGTGAGCGCGGAATCGTTGTGGGAATCTTGAGGTAGGAGGGCAAAGAGGCCAGCTTATTGTGTCGTTTCGCTTGTCCCTCCTCCTCCTCCAGCTCGTCTTCGAGCTTTGCTTGCGTTGGCGACTCGGAAAGATTCATGAGTGCGTCCTCATTCAGAATAAGCGAGGCACGGTGCGACGAAAGCATAGCGGCGCCCGGCAGTTCCTGCTTCGACAAGGCCCGGGGCGTGCGCAGCAATTCTGCATGCTCCATGCGTGGCGTCGTATGGGTGCCTGGCAGAGATGTACTCGCCGCCTTGAGTTCCACATCGGAGTTCGTCAACGCCTCATTGTTCTTCAAGATCTGGATCGAGTCGCTGCGATCGGAGCTGGTGTCGATCAAGGTGGTATCACTGCCCGTCTGCGACTCTTGGTCGGAGTGGTTCCGCAAGCTCATATCACTGTTTCCATACCTCCCAAAAGAGCTGGCTGCCACAATGGCGTACGGCCGTGGTTCGACCAGCTCTTCGCTTTTCGGGCCTGCGCTGCCCGATGCGCCCTCCGGGTCCGAGCTGAGGCTGATCGAGTGTGAGTAGAGGTGGCCTGGGCGGTGCTTTGTCACCTTCGCCTCGACCTCGCGCGTCCGGCGGGCGCGCCGCTGGATCTGCGCTTGGGGCACGGACGACTGTGTGTTTCCCATGGGCGATCGCCGGAGAAGCGTGCAGCGTGCGTGGACGCCAGGTCTTTTCGATGGAGGTGTGTATCCTGCATCTTGGTGCGCCGCGTCGCGCCCGCCGAGCCTAGCGGGCGCCCTCCGCGCGGATGAAGGTGCACATTCAGAAATGGCACCCTGTCGGCTACTGGCGTACGTGGCTTAGGCTGACGCAGACTGGAACGTTCGTGATCCTGACGATGTGTGTGGTATTTGCCAAAACTACTTTGATGGCGTGTGTGGTGCCTGCAAAGACCCAGGCGATGCATGCCCTCTAGGTACGTGCGCGCTTTCTGACCACAGCCGTGGGCGAATGCACGCATGAATTCCATCAACACTGTATCATGAAGTGGCTCTCTGAGAAACATGAGCCCATGTGCCCGCTGTGCAAGCGGCCGTGGCGTACGTATCGCGCGCTCACACGCAGTGGAAGTCGGATCGACGGCACTTGGACGTGTACCATAGAAGCAGCTAGGCACTACGTGCGCCCCTGTCGCTGGGCCGTACCGCCTCGGCAGGAGGCACCGTCGTGTCGTCTCCATTCCTGCACGTGATCGCGCAGCGTGTTGTTCGCTCCCCACCATGCCCCCGACACGCGCGCGGTCGTCGGGGCCGGCGGCGGCGGCGGCGGCGGCAGCTACGTCGCCGTCGCGCACGCGCACCGCGCGGCGCACACTATCGAACGAGACGAACAGGATCGGCGCGCGACGGATCGTGCGGCCGGGCACGGCACCTGCGGCGTCCGCGTGTGTGGCCGCGCCGTCCGCCCACATGCACGATTTGTTCCAGTTGGAAAAAGAGCGTGTCCAGGCGAACCAGGCGCGTGAGCGTGCGGAGCTCGATCAGTGGCATGAAAGGCAGCGTCGCTTTGACGAAAAGCTCGAGGAGACACGGCGTTCTGCCAACGAGAATCGCACTGCTGCGCCGGGCTGGCGCGGCTTGAACGACTATGAAGTGGATCTCTTGCGGGCTGAGCATCAGCGCGAGACCGAGGCATTGCACGTGCGCTTGCACGCCCAAGAGAGGGAATTGGAGGCGCTGCGTGCTGACAAGGCGTGCCATGCAGAAGCACTCTCGCAAGTGCACACCTCCGAGGACGCGTTGCGAGCGCGTGTTGCAGAGCTCGAGAGCTTGCTGGCCACGACCGATACGCGCTCAGAGGCCCTGGCAGCTGAAGCAGCCGCGTCTCTTGAGCGCGTTGAAACACTGGAAGCTCGGCTGGCAGAGGCCGAGGCGTTGCGCCGCCGCCTGCACAATCAGGTCCAAGAGCTACGCGGCAATGTGCGTGTGTATGCGCGTGTGCGCCCCCCGCGCGATGAGGGAGCGAGCATCGAGCTTCGCTACCCGGACGCTCTCCATCTCGCCACGCAGCTGGAGGTTCGTGCGCCCACCGAAAGTGCTATGGGTGCCGCGTCTGTCAAGACGCATCACTTTGCGTTTGATCATGTGTTTCCGCCCTCCGCCACGCAATCGGACGTGTTTGAGCATGTGTCGGACCTCTTGCAGAGTGTGCTGGATGGCTACCATGTACGTACATCTACCTCACCCAGACCACCATCTTTGCTTATGGCCAAACGGGCTCGGGCAAGACACATACACTCGAGGGCGGCGCGCAGGTCGACTGGGCCGTGCCGAGCACATGGCACGGCGACGATGTCGGCCTGATTCCCCGTGCGATGCACATGCTATGGGCGGCCGCGCAGGCGCAGCAGGTGCATGGATGGACGTACACGTTTGAGGCGCAGATGGTCGAAGTATACCTGGACCAAATCTCTGACCTGCTTGGTGACCATACGCGGTGCGATGTGGTGCACACCGGCCACCATTCCCACGTGGAACGAGCGGAGGTGGTGCCCCTGGCGCGCCCCGAGGACGTGTACCAGCTGTTGGCGCGTGCCAAGAAGCGCCGGCAAGTGGCTGCGACCAAGATGAATGAGCGCTCCAGTCGCAGTCACAGTGTGTTTGCGCTACGTGTGCGTGGCACGCAAACGAATGGTGATACGACCGATGCCACACTGCACCTGGTGGACCTCGCCGGCTCGGAGCGCCTGGCCAGCAGTGGCTCTGCCTCCGATCCACAGCGTTTGCGCGAGGCGCAAAGCATCAACAAGTCGCTGAGCAGTCTGGCAGATGTCATGGCGGCGCTGGCAACGCATGCCAAGCATGTGCCGTACCGCAACTCGACGCTTACCTGGCTTTTGAAGCCGTGCTTGAGCCAAGGGGCGAAGACGTACGTGCAAGGCTACTCACTACAGACTCATGCTTCTTGCCCTCTCACCGCTGCAGACGCACTTGGGCGAGACGCTATGCTCGCTGCGTTTTGCCACGCAGGTGCATGGCACTCATCTCGGCCCCGCGCGCACATCTCGACAGCGAATGTCCTAGCTACGCCGTCTCCGACTCGGCCTCGCGCTTCGCCTTCTGCGCCGCGATTTTCTCGTCGGCCTGGCGGATGTTCTCCGCGGTTTGGCGCGCCTGGTTCGAGACAAAGTACTCGCGCTTCAGCTGAATGTTCTCCACGACGCGCGGCAAATCGGCGTGGTTCGCAGGCGGCGGAATGCTGAGGCTCAGCAGGGCGGACAGCATGCCAAAAGGCACGTGCAGCGCACCGCTCTCGTCGGACTCGGGCGCCTTGGCCTTGCGGCCCTTGCTCTTCTTCTTGGTGACGCCGGCAAAGTAGTCTTCCTCCTCGCCCTTCTTGGGCACAACAATGGCACCCTCAGGCACCTCGGCGGTGGGCCTAGGGTCAGAAGGCACGCCCGAGCTGGCTGTGGTCGAGGCCTTGTCTTCGTCGTTCTTGCCGCTAAAGTAGCGAATCAGCGCATCACAGTCCTCGATCTCCTTGGCAAACGCAGGCAGCGCCGCCTCCTCGCGCAGCTCCTGCTCCTCCTGCACCTGGCGCGCGTGCTCGGCCTCGAGGCGCTCCTTGCGCTGAGCCTCTTGACGGCGCTCACGCTCGGCTTGCACACGCGCAAAGTACTTGTCGTTCTCTGCGTGGTACGCAGCCGCCCGGTCGCGGCGCGCCTGATACAGCTCATCGAGCTTCTTGCTCAAGGCGGTGCGCTGCGCTTGCAGCTTGGGGCGGCTGCCCATGGTCTTCTCCTGCTCCTTCGCAAGCGCGTCCAGCTCCTGCTTGATCTCGTCGTAGCGACGGTGGGCCGCGGCAGCCTCGGGGTCGTCCAGCGTGCCACGCAGCTCGTTGACCCGCGAACGAAGACGGTCAATCTCGGCCTGCTGCGCGCCAAACTGCTCCACGGTCTTGCGCGTGCGCTTGAGCGTGTGAATCTCGTTGAGCGCCTTGCGCTCTTCGACAATCTTCATCGAGCCTGTCTCAATCTGCGCCTCAATCTGCGCCACGCGAGCGTCCACCTCGGAGGCCGACTTGAAGGGCGCCTTGGCCTTGTCAGCCTGCAGCGCCTTGACCTTGGTGGCAATCGTGTCCTGCAGCTGCTTCATCTCGTCAAACACCTTGCCACGCGTGCCCTTGCGGCCCGCCTGCTCACTGCGCAGTGAGTCCAGCTCGGCACGCAGCGCCGCACGACGCTGGCCCGCGGGCGTGTTCGCCGTCGCCTCACCCGACAGGGCAGTGCGCACCTGCGCCATCTTCGCGTGCGCCTGATCGATCTCGGACTTCAGCCGGTCCATCTCCGCATTGTGGTGCTTGGGGTCAGGGCGACCGCCAGACTGCTTCACAATCTCCACGGTCGGGGCCTCCTTTCGCTCTTGCTCAGTCATGCAGCGGATCAGGGGGGCCGTGGAGCTTCGCGCGCTTCTTCGACTATCATCACGTGATACCTACGTGGCGCCCGCTCTCGCGCGGCGCAGCGCGCGCTTGGACTGCATCTCGTGCCACTCGCCGCCCAACTTGGCCAGGATTCTGGAGGTCAGTGGGTGCATGTACATACCGAGCGGGCCGCTCCTCGGCGGGGGCCTCTGTAAAGTAGGAATTCGATAGTGCCTGCGTGGCGCTCCATCGTTGTTGCGGGTCGTAGGTGAGTAGGCCGTGGGCCAGCGCCACGGCGCTCGGTGGCAGTTGCGCTGCGAACACGTCGGGGGTATCAGGTGCGCCGTCCTTGTGCAGGCATGGCGTTTCGCTTTGTTCCTTTTCCAGGCGCATGAGGTCGTACCATGGAAGTGCCATGACATCCGGCCAAACGTGCGGGGTCAGTGGGCCCAAGACACGGGTAATTTGGTGCAGCTGGTGGATCTCGTCCCGCCCTGGGAACAGGGCCTGGCGCGTGAACAACTCCACAAACAGGCAGCCAGCGCCCCACACATCCACCTCGGGTCCATACTGCGTAGCGCCTAGCAGGAGCTCGGGCGGGCGGTACCACAGTGTGACCACCCGGTTGGTATAGTCGCCCACCTGCCGCTTGGCGTAGGTGCGCGCAAGCCCAAAATCGGCCAGCTTGAGCACACCCTCGTTGTTGAGCAGCAAGTTGGAGCCTTTCAAATCGCGATGAAGCACGGAACGCGCGTGCAAATACGCAAGACCGCGCAGCAGTTGCGCCACAAGCGACTTGCGATGTGCATCGGTAAACTGCACTTCAGGGTGTACCAGAATGCCATTCAAGTCATGCTCCATGTACTCAAACACCATGTATACCGAGCCCGTACGGCTTGTCATTGTCTCGTGCAATCGAATCACATTTTCATGTCGTAACGATTGAAGAAGCTTCATCTCGCGCATCGACGTGACGGGAAAGCCCTCACGGGCGCTCTCCATTCGGATCTTTTTCAGCGCCACCAGGGCACCACTTCGCTCCGCACTCGCCTTGTACACTTGTCCATACGTGCCTTCGCCGACCTGCGCCACAATTTCGTACGCCTCGTCCATGAGCACACGTGGCGCTACGTCGTGCGCTTGCGCAGAAGGCTGCACTCGCTCGGTAGCAGGTCTCGCTTCCGGTGTCGCGCGCACACGCGGGGGTGGCCGTGGCGGGGGTGGCCCTGGCGGCATCGATGATCGCGCCGCCGCACGCTCATGCTCCGGCGTCGCCCTCGCATCGTCCACGGGCCGCCAGCCACGGTCCTCTTGCCGTAGACGGTCGGCTGCTCCACGCACAGAGAGTCCCTGCTGCTTTCGGGGCAAAATACGCGGCTCAACCTCTTCGCGTCGATCCCGATCGGCGCGCGGGAGTACGGGCTGCCGCGGTGGCGGCGATGGGCTCGCACGCCGGCGTTTGCGGTCATAATCATAGCGCCCTCTCGCAGATCGATAGCCACTTCGACGGTCATCATCCGGATAGGAACGATGCCATCGGTGATCGCGGGACCACGAACGCTCACGCGGAGGTACACGCTCGTCTAAGGGACGCGACGACGAGGAACGGTGTCCCTGGGACCCATGCCGCCCCCAGCCGCTATCAGGCACACGATATCTTCCAGATCGATCGCGATCATAGCGCCGCGAATCCCATCCGCCCTTGTCTGAGGGCGCTGGATCTCGCTCTCGCCCCTGCGCTGTATCCTGGCGCATGTCCAGGCGCCGCAATGGCAGGCAAACCGATCTGCGGTTCGAGCACGCACGAGCGCTGGACGTGATCACGTGATCTCGTTGGGCGGCCCAGACGCCGGGTTTCACACTCCCCTATGGCATCGAGGATGGCGCCACCGGGGTGTGGGGCTCCTGCGGTGCCCTCTCGGGATTTGCTGCCTCGTATCCGGGTAGGTATTTCTAATATGAACAATGAGCGCATGTCTGATCGGCCATCCAGCATGGCGCCAGGCGAGATGTCTAGCCAAACTGTAACATCGAGCGTGCCGCCACCACGGAAACGCACCAAGGCGCAAAGTTGTGACTCGTGCCGCCGTCGCAAACTGAAATGTGATCGAGGATGGCCTTGCGGTGCTTGCTGCGATCGGAATGAGCAGCACTTGTGTACGTGGGGCGATGGTGTCATTCCTGAGCGCTCAAACCGCAATGCCATAGACTCTTCCGGCATGATGCAGCGCATGAATATGCTTGACGAAAAGCTTGAGCGTATTCTTTCTCGCCTAGATCATTCACCGTCCCCGGCGTCTTCTTGCGCACCAGCCACTTGTCCCCCTGGCTCGTGTGCACCTGCCACCAAGACCTTGCCTACCTTGGGCTGGGATCTGCATTGCTACGATATGCTCGCCTGCATAAGCCCAGATGCATACTTGCAGCATCGTCGCGATGTATTGGAGCACATGTTCGATGGCTTACCAGACCCTGACATTTGTGTCTTTCTCATGGACGTATTCACGAAGGAGATCGAATGGATGTCAGGCATCATCACCGAACGACGCGTTGAGACACTCTTGTCGGAGATTTCGTTTTTACGCGAGCAGGTGAAGTTACAACCATCGTACCTGCAGACGTTGAACTTGGAGCAAGTCACGCATCGGATCTATGTCCTTGCCATCTGTTACGGCATATTTGGTATCGCCTTGCTAGCCGCGCGTGACTCAAGCCAGTCGCACATGATGGAAGGTCGCGTTCCGTCATCGCACATGCGGTACCTCCAGGATGTTCTTGTGGGTCTTCGAACCATGGACACTCTCGCTGAGCCTACGATCGAGTTTGTCATTGCTATGACGCTCTTGATAGTGTGTCTATGCTGCTCGCGGCCACCCGCATCCGCTGCCTTTTTGCTTGGCCATGTGATTCAAGTGGCTTTGTTACTTGGGTTGGACGAAGAGCCACCGGCATCGATGCCGTTTGAGGAGGCGTCGTGCCGTGTACACCTGTATGCCATCCTTTGCATTCACGACTGGTTTATGACCACGTTTATCAAGCGACGACCTTTGATCTTGGAGGACGCCAAGAAACTTCCCTCTGTTTTTGGTACGGAAGAGCAGCTCTCCAAGTTTCTCCTTCCCTACCACCGGATGAAGCTGCGCATTGCCAACCTTTTCTGCCGCTCGTCGTCGCTCATGATACCAACGGACAACGGTTACGCGCATGTGCAGCAGCTGCATCAGGAAGCCAAGACGCTGCAAAGAGAAACGCAACGTCTATGGAACGATATTCAAGACGGCGCAGATCTGTCGTACTCCATGAAGCATCTACAGCGAACATGTGGCGATACGGCACTGCACTACCTGATGATCCGCATTCACCTGCCGTACTACATGCTGGGCTGGGATGATCAGCGCTACCGACTCTCTCGTGACACGTGCTTCTCGAGTGCTCGCGCACTTTTGCGACTCTTCCGCGATGCCTTTAGCTGGAAGGTGCCCATGAAAAACACGGGTGTCTCGGACGAGTCCTACTTTCCCACCGAGTTTCCCATTGCTTCGCGTATGTGGTACTTTTGTCACTGGTGTACGGCCGCGGCCGTGCTATTGCTTAAGCACTTGACCTTGTTGAATGAGCGCAACGAGCAGCCAAGTTGGGATGTCGAGCGCGAGAGCATCGTACAGGATTTGTGCATCATGAGCCGACTGCTCAACTACCTCGCGCCAGTCTCGTCTATTGCGCAAGAAGGCTACGATTCCATGCAGCGGGTGGCGGCGCACATTATGCAGGTGGACTTGGACACATTGCAGCCAGGGTCAGGCAACTGCGTTACTCACTGGGCCGACCGCATTATGCCCACGCGGTGCTCGCAGAAGCCCTATGCAGAGCCCATGTCCATGTTGAGGAGCCTGGTGCGGCACAATGGCCTTTCTGTTTCGGACACTGGCTCTGATTCTACGCATGATTCTCCCAAATCATCCACGACGGGCGGTTCGCAGCCTGTATCAGCCTCCTCGGCCGCGTTGGATTCTAGTACCACGCCTCAAGTGCCGGACATGTCATCAACGGTACCCACGATGTTGACGACTGAGTTAGACACATTTTGGGCCAAATTTGCTGTGCCGCCACTGAGTATGCCCTTGCCACCAGCTATGACTGCCAACTCGATGCCGATGCCGAGCGAGTTGCCGGCCCCATCGCCGTTCCTCCTCCCGTCTCAAAACCTGATGCAAATGCCCACAGATATCTCTTCTGTTGTACATCCAAAGGATATGCTGATGGGTGATCCTCTGAATTTCAATGTGGGCACCATCGGTCCCTTTACAGACCATTTTATCCGCTCCCTGGACGATTATGCCAAGAGCGGTTCACAACCCACGGCCTTGCCCCTCCGATAGTGTATCCATAGACTTTCACACCTCCACCCACGTCGATCTTTTTTGTGGCGGGGAGCGGCGCGGTGATGGCGCCTACTCCGCCCCCCTCTACGCACAGGATCTTGACCACGGTGGACCTTACACATTCTGATTCAGATGAGGATGGGTGGGACGATGTATCGTTGGATATGAGTGGCTTGCACGCTCCGCCTGATGACGCTGACATGGATATGGATGATGTGGATGTCGACGTATCGCACAATGCCTATGCAGACCTCTACGATGCGGTGCAAGAGCAGCCAAGCGCATCAGCGCAGGTACCTGTGCCTACGAGGCCACTTCAAATCACCCTGAATCAGCCCTCCCCGAAATCGAAGCGCTCCACTATGGTCACTACAACGCCACGCGATCGAAAGAACCGATTGCTCGTTCACCAGGTACACACGCTTGCCATTCTCGCTGCAACGCGTATACGCAATCGATGGTGCAATGATCCAAAGCTTCGGGATACGCTGCAGGACATGGTACCCAGCTTGCTGCTCCACAAACTGCAAGCTATTCACCCTCGGCTCGAGCCGAAACGTCGTGAGCGTGTGCGAATGTTCGAGTCGTTCATGACCGAACTGGTGAGTTGGTGGCATGCTCGCTTCCATGTGCATGCGCGAATGGCAGCCGCTGCTGCGTGGCGGCAGCCGTCGAAGGATCTCTGGCAGCCCGTGCCTGCTTCACCACATACATGGATTGACGGCTGGTACGTCGAGACTGCGCTGGAACGTGAGCAGCGTCACAAGCGCGAAGCTCGCTCGAAAAAGCGCACGCAGGAAGTGGCCATCTTTCCCACCGGTGAGCAAAGTTCTGTGCCTACGTACTTGCGTCTCTTGCCGCCCCCCGAAGCGGCAGCCTCGCCCAAGGATTTATGTGCAGCCGCCCAGCGGCGACTTGGCTCGCGTGAGACTAAATCGATCTTGTTCTGTGCATTGTGCCGTTCGCTTGGCATCCCTGCGCGCCTCGTGGTGAGTGTGCAAGTGGTGCCGAGTGCCGCCTCCAAAGGGCCCTCTCGTCCGCCACCTTCGAGCAGCGCGCCTACCGATGACGACGACGACATGTATATTGAGCCTATCGACGACAAGACGCCTCCCACTGTATGGGTGGAAGTGTACAGCCGACCATACCAACATTGGCTCACCGTGGATGCCGTACGAGGGTTTGTCAAGCCGACCGGCGTGCGCCACATGGAGCCACTGCCATCGCAGCGGCAGAACAAGTTGCTGTACATTGCTGCCTTTGAAGAGGACGGGTATGCACGCGATGTCACTGCGCGATACACTCGCACACTGTATACCCGCGTCGCACGGCTCCGTCCGTCCGTGCGGGGCCAGACATGGTGGACCTGTGTGGCCCAAGCCCTCCATCGCCCGCAAAAGCTCGACCGCGATGCGATGGAAGATGTGGAGCTGGAGGACCAAGCGCGCCAAGAGCCGATGCCCACCAGCGTAGGCGCGTTCAAGGACCACCCCGTGTACGTGTTGGAGCGGCATCTACTGCGCGATCAAGTCATCCATCCTCCACATCGGGTGGGGACGTTCCAGGGCGAACCTGTGTTTTTGCGTGCCAATGTCATAAAATTGCTGTCAGCACGGCAGTGGTACAATGTGGGACGTGTGATTCGGGCCAACGAAATCCCCTTAAAGTGGGCACGACAGCGTGTCTATACGACGATGAGCAAACGCCTTGAGGAGCAGGCGCGTGCTTCCTCCGGCGATGACACCATGGAGGGCCTTTTTGCTGATTTTCAAACGGAGGTGTATGTGCCGCCCGCCGTTTGCAACGGGTATGTGCCGCGCAACGCTTTTGGACACGTGGATCTGTTTGTGCCGTCTATGCTCCCGGCTGGCGGCACGCACATTCAGCACCCGCTCGCGGCCAAGGCGGCCAAGCAATTGGGTATCAGTTACGCTGATGCCGTGGTCGGCTTCGAGTTTCGCCGCTTTAAAAGTTTGCCAAAAATGGCGGGAATTGTGGTGCCTGCCGAACATTCCCAGCTGGTGAACGCCGTACGTAAACTTTACTTACACACAGGCCGTGGCAGAATTGGAAGAGGCCGAAGCCCGCAACGAGGCGGCCAAAGCACAACGCCATGCCCTGAAAAATTGGAGTCGCTTACTTACTGCCCTCGTCGTGGCAAAGCGTGTACAGGAGGAGTATGGCGCGTCTGAGGCCCGTGCTGCGCCTGCGGAAGAGGCGCACGTTACGGAGACACGGCAGCTGAGCGTGCCTGAGCCGCTTCCCACGCAGCTTCCAGCGACGAACCAGGAAGACTGTGGACCCTCGACGCAGCCAGCGCCCAGTCCCACGCGTGCGCGTGGCCCAATTATTTCGCTGGAGGAGATGGTGGCCGCCGCGTCCCGAGAGACATCGTCGTCTCCTGCGCATGATACCCCCCCACAAGAAGCGGCTCCCAAAAGACGGCGCATCATCCTTAAGCGATCTGCGCCTGGGCCACGGCGCAGTGCACGTCATGCGGCACAGGTGCGCCCCTCGTACGATGAATCTGATGAAGACGATGGATAGCTACACGACAGGTGCCCTACCCTGATCCCGCACTTTGCGGCCAACCCAAAACACAGGGGTATACTGATGTGATAGCATGCTGTTCGGTATGCCCGTGTACGTTTGAGGCTCAAGGATGCGCTGTTCTTCCAGCTTAAAGCCAAAGTGCGGAAGCAGCTCCAGCACTTCCTCGAGCGTTAGTTCCACGCTGGTGTCAGGTTCGTGTTCAAAGTGCCACAGGAGCGGACCCGCATTGACCCATAGGCCACCAATAGGCAACACAGCGTTGATCACTTCCAGATACCGCAGCACGTTTTTGGCTGTATCGATGAAATAGCATGTCGCTACCACATCCCAGGCACCGCGTTCTTCCTCTTTGCCATACACCTCCAGAAACTCGCCAGCGACCATACTAAAATCGGAATTTTCGTCCAGGGTCGATGGCAACACATCTGGGACACGCACGGGCTGTAGCATGTCCGACGATGTGTGCCAATTGCTGCCCGAGTGCACGTAAGGGAACAAGGTGTGCTCATGGACGACCTGCGTGCAGTTCAGGAGAAAGTGTGCGGGGATCAGCATGAAGTAACTAAACTCGTTGCCTTGCGTGCAATACCCTTGCTGCGCAAAGTCAAAGGCTAAACGGCCCAAGCCCGCACCTGGGACCAGTACGCGCACCGGCTCGGTGTGGCTTGGCGGCCGACGGCGCACCACAGCTTCGATAATCGGCTGGTACACCCGCGCACGCTCTGCAGCGCCTTGCGCGCCCCAGTCGCGCGCCATTTGTTTTATCGCCGTGCGCACACGGTCCTGGTCACGTTCAGAGACCTTGTTCGATGCAGAATTCGCGCCCTCGGCCAGCTGGGATTCATCGAGGATGCCAAGGAACGAGCGGCAAAAGTGGGCCATTTGCTCCAGAACATCCGCATTGCGTCGAATGCGATCATCGATTTCATTGAGCTTTGCACGAAATCCTCGCTGAACAGGTACCCCGTTTATCGGAACTGGCACAGGCGCCTGGAGGCCCTGGAGCAGCGCCTGATGCGCTTGTGGCAGTGCGTACAACGATTGGCGGCGACCGTTGTTCACATGGAGCTGAGTGAGCGTAGGTGTACGTACCGAATAAGGAAGATAGTCGCTCCATGCCTTCAACACAGCTTGGAAATGCTTTTGCTCTTCGTCCCACGCCTCGTCCTGCATCGGGACCAAGGGCTTTGGGCGATCTGTGCACAAGTGGAGGTGTCCTGGGTCGATCGGCGACCTTGCCTCTGGACCGCGATGCCCTCGGAGGCCGTGTCAGGCAGCGCGGCACTCGAGGCCACCAAGCGTGAAGACACTCGTGCGCATGAAGACGATGTCTGGGAAGATGAGGAGGAGTATCCCAATAGCTCGAAAGTCGAAGAGGACGTACCTGTCGTAACTGACACGGAAGGGTCGCCGGCCATGGGCGCCGCCGCTGGCATGACCGATCGCTCGTCGACCGCCACAGCGCGAATCCATGCGGGGCAGGCACGAGAGCGATGCTCTACTGCTAAGACGGAGTCTGAACCAGCATGGGAATCACTTGCCCCTGCATCGGCTTCGAGCACTGGGCACCCGCACCTGCCGCCAAGCCCGGGTCGCACGCCCTCGCATCGTCGGCACCCGTCGCTCTCTTCAACACCCCGTGCTCGACCATCGCCGTCACCTGTGGCAGAAATGCACACTCGAAAGGCACCGTCGCCTGCACCCGAATCCGCGCCGCTCTGGGAACGGTGTGGCCATGCGCTCTATACCGTCTTTGTGCTGCTAGGTTTGTCAGCGCCGCCGGACTTTGCGCAGACGGACGATGCTTTGCCCCGGCGGCGCACTCACCCCGCGCGGCACGTTGCTGTCATGTCGCTGTGGGACCACCTTCTGGATGAAGTACTGAGCAGCAGCAGCGAGAGTACGCAGGAGCTCAAGTGGGAGCGGGTCTCCAACTTCATGGCGGTGCCAATATGGGTTGAAAAGTTGGTGACACTTGGCCTGCTCGTGTGTTTCAACTCGTTCCTATATACCCTGACAATTTTACCGCTCCGCTTCCTTGTGGCGTGGACTCGGTGGGCTTACAATGCGTTCGAGTGGGTCCGTGCGGGCCGTAAACGCTACTTGAATGTATCAAACAAGTGCGATATTCTTCAAGGTCTCCTTGTGATCCAAACATGTTATCTCTTATCGCGCATTGCCGATGCCAGCAAAATGTACCACAGTGTTCGTGGCCAGGATGTGGTGAAATTGTCCGTGATTTTTAGCGTGTTGGAGATCAGTGATCGGTTGTGTGCTTCGTTTGGGCAAGACGTGCTGGACTCGTTGTTTTCGCGCTATACATTGGCTCGTCGAAGTAATGGCTCGCAGCCCTACGTGCGCATGCTGGGCTACTATGTGTTATCGCTCGCCTACATCGTGTTCCATACGTTTGTGCTGCTGTACGAACTGGTCACGCTCAATGTGGCGATCAACAGCTACGACAATGCGCTGCTCACACTGTTGTTGTCGAACCAGTTTGTGGAGATCAAAACCACGGTCTTTAAGCGCTTTGAAAAAGAAAACCTGTTCCAGCTGACGTGTGCGGACATCGTGGAGCGCTTCCAGCTCAGCGTTCTGCTTGTGGCGATTGGTGCTCGTAACCTTATTGAGGTGGCAGGAGCAAGTTCCATGAGCGGTGGTGGCACGCTAGGCCCCTTGCCTACCAGTTTCGACGTATACCCCTATGTGAATGTGGTGTTCCGCACGCTGAACCCTGTGCTGACCGTCCTTTTGAGCGAGGTGCTAGTCGACTGGCTCAAGCATGCCTTCATTACGAAGCAGAATCACATCCGTCCGGCCGTGTATGGGCGGTACATGGATGTGTTGTGTCGCGATTTGCTGCCGTCTCCTACGGCTACCGCCATGGACGGCCATGTTCAGCGCCAATCCTCGCTGGTGGACCAGACGCCGCTTGTCACACGACGCCTCGGCCTGGCGGTACTGCCGCTGGTATGTGTGACCGTGCGCTTGGCGTTCCAAATCGTCGATATGCTGCTGCCGTCCAAAGACGAGTTGGCATTGGTAACCACACAGCGTGTGCTGGACCAGGTGGTGTTTGGCGCGACTGTGTGCCTCGTGGTTGTGGCTACATGGATCGTGTTCATTGTGCTAAAAATTCTACTAGGTGTACGCCTCGTGAATTTTGCCACGAATCGGTATGCATCGCGCCATGAGCGCGAGCGAGAAGACCAACGCAATGCGCGAGGCCGACCCCCCATTGGCGAGATGCCAGCCCAGGCGGCGTATGAGGCACAGATCACGCAGATGGTGGATAAAAAAGAGGATGATGCAGCGTCGGTGGATCTGTACGGTCATCCTACGGTACCAGGACGGGCCAGCAAAAAAGAGGTGAATTTGCTGGATGTACAGCGCTATACACTGGTCGGCTCCCGACTATGGTAGCACTACTTGGTCTTGCGTGCCTTCTTCACCTGCCGACGGGTCACGCGCGGCGCGCGGCGCAGTTGGCGCACGAAGATGGGGACAAGCAGGCACACAAAGAGCAGCGCGGCACCCACGGCTTTGGCCTCGCGATGCGGCAGGTACGGCACATTCTTGACACTGTGCAAGTCGAACTTGCGCGCAGCTTGCAACCAGCGCGCCAGCTGAGGGGCCGGTCTGGGAAGCCAAGGAAAACGTGCTTCGACATCGCCACTGGTAAGCAGAGACATGACCAGGGCCACCAATGCACCGCCCCACAAGTCCGCGTACATGAGCAAAGAAACATCCCTAAGCCAGGGCGGCGTGAGCAGTTGCCAATGCCCTTGGGGTGAGTGCAGCTGGAATGTAGCAGCCAAGAGCGGAACGCCACCACTGATCAGTGCACCGGAAATGAGTTGAACAAGGAGCGACTTGGCCACGAGCGGATTCGGATGGCGGCGAATCTGCGCCAGACCCATGTTGGCGATGGCTTCGGAGCGGCAGATGGCGTCGATCGCAGCGAGTATGAGGTCGACCACAAGACCTGTAGAAGCGCTTGTATGCAAACGCACAATGGTCAGGCCCCCCCCGGTCCATTCCAGTATCAGGTGCACGCTCGAGTACAGAACGATGGCCACGGGCGAGAGAAGGATGGGTGCCGGGATAGCGAGGAGCATGGCTATGGTGAGTCTCATCCACATACCTAGCAACGTAGACGATCCAAACAGAACAATCATATTGAGCACCAAACTCTGGAAAAGGCTCAGCTGCGCGCGTGGGGCGCCACTGAGCATGCGCGTCGCATGACTGATGCGTACGGCATGCACGACGGAAAGTATGGCTACGGGGATCTGTGTGAGTGGATAGGGCGTACATAGACCGGGTGAACGTGTTGCTTCCACACGAGCTCCTGCCAGTCGGCTACAGTCGCAAGGATGTACGACGAAAAGATCGGGTCGTCCTCAGGGCGCATGGCGTCGGGCACGGAGCACGGACGCGGAGGCAGCGCTTGCATTCGCTGACTAAGCGGTGCGACATTTTTTTCAAGACGAGCGCGCGGCCCGACGACTTACGACGCTATGGCTCGCAGCGACGTCCGTCGTGGCAAGGGAGCCGAGCTGCCAGTGAAGCAGTCAGCTCCGGCGAAGAAGGGCCAAAGCAAATCAGTGAAGCCTTCGCGTGTGAGCGACGAGCTTGACGATGAAGAAGCACTGCATGAAGGCGAGGACGAGGCAGGTATTTCGCAGAAGGGCATTGAGCGCATGATGCGTGCCCTGGGTGAGGATGGCCTGAGTGAGATGGACCTCGCCCTGCTAGAGCAGCTTCGTTCTGAGCGAGGTGATGAGGAAGACGAGGACGATGAGGAGGACGACGAAGACCTTATCGATGACGAAGCGGAAGAAGCTGAAGATGATGAAGAGGAAGAGGACGACGAGGACCTTATCGACGAGGCGGAAGAAGCTGAGGATGATAAAGAGGAAGACGAGGACGACGACGATAACGAAGCTTCAACGTCCGCAGATGCCCCAAAAGACTCTCTCGCAGCCAGTATTCTCCGCAGTGGTCTTGTGCCTGACGACGAAGACGAAGAGGACGAGGAGGATGAGGAGGATGAGGATGACGACAATGAGCCCATCGAAATGGATGCTGTGCCATCAGGCACGCAACTGTCCGAGCAGGAGCTGGCCTCGCGCCACCACCGCATCCGCATCAACCACACAGAAGCGCTGGAGCGCGTTTACGAGGATGTCCGCCTCGATGCATCCTCGGCCCAGGGCAAGATGCCATGGATCGAGACGATGGCGCTGACCTACGATAAGACGCTCGCAGAGGAGGTCCCTGATGTACAAAACGACCTGGACCGCGAGTTGGCCTTTTACCGCCAGGCCCTCGCAGCCGCCGTGCAGGGTCGTCAGCGAGTGCTGGAAGCCGGCGTGCCGTTCAGTCGCCCTAGTGACTACTTTGCCGAGATGCTCAAGACGGACGAGCACATGGAGCGTGTCCGCCAGCGCCTTCTTGATGAAAGCGCTAGCATCAAGGCGTCCGAAGAGGCCAAGCGGCAGCGTGAGCTGAAGAAGTATGGCAAGAAAATACAAACGGAGAAGCTACTGGAGCGCCAGCGCAGCAAGAAGGAGATGGAAAACAAGGTCAATGAACTCAAGCGCAAGCGGTCGTCTGGCTTTGAGTTGGATGACGATGAATTTGATGTGCAGCTGGAAGAAGCCATTGGTGAGCGCAAAGCCGAGGCGCGGCAACCGCGCGGCAAAATGAGCCGTCAGAGCCGCGATGCCAAGTACGGCTTTGGCGGCAAGAAGCGGCATCAAAAGTCCAACACGGCTGAGAGCACAGATGCCTGGGGCGCAGCGCGCCGCAAGCCTGGGCCGGCACGCGGCAAGGCCAAGAAGACGCAGCGCCCTGGCAAGTCTAAGCGCGCGGCGCGGCGCTAGTTCGTTAGTAGACACCCTCATCCTCATCGTTGGATCGCGCGCGCTTCGACGTCGACTCGTCCTGCTCGTCACGGCGCTTGCGTTCCTGTGCCTCGATGGAGCGCTCAAGGCGGTCCATGTCATCATCGGAAGCTTCTTCGTCCTCGTCTTCATCGTGAACAATAAAGCCGTCGTCGTCGGCTTCGTCGACATAGTCGTGGGCTGTAGCAGGCGCATCCTCGTCGTCGTCCAACCATTCGGTCATGGACGTGCGCGAGATGCGGTGGCGCGAGCCGTGGCGGCGCACATTCAAGTCTAGGTCCATATCGTAGTCGTTCGACGCGCGCAGCTGCTTCATACGCTCGCGGTGTCGCTTCTTTTCCGAGTCCTTGAGCGCACGCTCGATACGCTCCTTTTCGCGCTCAGGGTCTAGCGCGCCAAAGGTCTCTGCCGTGGCCACGACGCGTGCACCGCGATGGTGGCGAATAGCACTGGCGATCTTTTGGTGCGTGGCCGAATGCACGCTTGGCTTGAACGACAGGAATGTGCGCACAGCGCACTCGGCCTCTAGCACGCCCTCCTTGGGGTGCGGCACAAACAGGTACGACAGCGGCACGCCCTGTGCGTTCGGCTCAGCCTGGCGCGACATGTCGAGGAACTCGGAACCGATTTGCAGCGACTCAGTGCCATCGCTCCATCGCACGATACGCGCGTTGCTCTCAGGCGTGGGTCCGTTATCACTTTGGCGCCAGCGCCAGCGCACCGTGGACATGGTGCGCAAAATGCTGCGTGCATCCTTGTCGCCCAGCTTGTTCTCGCCGCCCAGCAGCGCATCCTCTTCGTCCTCGTCCCACGTCGCAGCATCAAAAGCACGGTCACAGTACCGCACAAAGTTGGGCAGCCGCGCTAGCATGGTTTCTTTCGTGCGGCGCAACGGAAGCTGTGGCAGATTGATCCATGCTGTCTGTTCCTGCACGGTGGGCGGCGGCACACTATCCTCGTCTTCCAAGTACTCCAGCGCCGCTTTCGACGCGAGCTCCTCGCGATCAGAGCCATCGCCTGCACTGGATTCAGCTGTGGGAGACTCCTCGCGAGCCTCAGGTGCCTCATGCTGCACACGCTCGACGTCGACGTCGTCGGCGAACAGGTCGTCTACGCCATGGCCCACGTGCTCCGTCGTGGACATCGTCGCGAGCCTGCAGCGTCGTCGTGCGCCGCGGCCGAAACCGTGGCGCCACTGTCACGTGAGAAGATCGCTGTGGCTTGTCCACGCGGCCTCAGCGTTGCACAGGGGCCATGACACAGTCCGACGAGGCGGCGGGCGAGGCGCCCACGCCGACCGTGCGTCTTTATGATCGGCGCACATTATTGCAGTTATCAAAGAGTGAACATGTACATGTGCCGCAAGGCATGGCATCCTTTGAGGAGTGGTATGGGTACGTACCGCGCGCCACTGACGACAGACCCTGGCGGCCCTATACGCCACGATCGCACCCGCCCATGATGGGGGGGCGCCGTGACGGTGGTGTAGATGGCGGTGGCATGCTTTTCTCACGGCGCGACATGCCGCGAGAAGGGCGTGGCGGGCGCCGGGCGCTGCTGGACGGCGCGAAAGGCGCTAGCGCTTCGGCGACCATGGTGCCAGGTCCCCGTGCTCGTAACGGCGGCAAGCTTCGCACGGAGAAGGAAGCAGACGATGGGCGGACATGGCGGCGTGTGGATGATGCTGCGCCTCGTGCTGCAAGTGGTATGCCGGCGTGGATGGCCGAAGAGTCCACCGCTGCGCGTCCCGTGGGCGGCGTCGAGACCATTGAAGCGTTCAAGGCACAAATGCGCGAGATGGAGCGCCGTGAGCGTGGCGAGCCAGCTACACCTGTGGCCGGTACACCATCGGGGAAGGCCAAGCGCTCGGAGGAGCCTGACACAGAGACAGAGACGGAAACGTCCAGTCGGTTTGCTCGCTTCTTTGACACGAAGAGCGATAGCAAGGCCACTAGTCAAGCGCCATCGTCGCAAAATGTGGGAGGACTGGACTTGTTTGGTATGTTCCAGACCATGCAAAAGCGTGTGCCTCCCTCGATGAGTGCGCCTGAGTCGCCGGCAGCGCCTGCGGCGCATGCCGCGCCTGTGGTACAAACGGCGCCTGGTACGCCCACCGCGCCCATGGCTCGTCCCTCAGGGCCTGCTGTGCGGCCTACACCGCCTGCTGGTGCGCGCCCATCGCCTCCGTCAGCACCGCCGGCTCCATTGGCCGCGCCGCCGTCCGAAGGGCCCGTGGATGGCTTGCCGAAACCGAGCGCGGCCGATATGGCCTCGATGCAAATGCTGATGGCCAAGTTGATGGGCCGCCCAGCGGCAACGCCTGAGAGCCGCGGATCACCAAGGCCCCCTGCCTCGGCGCCCCCGGAGGCGCCACCAGGTCTCGGTGCACGACCGCCTGGTCCGTCGATGGGCATGTACCCACGCCCTATGCCGGGGCCGGGGCCGCCTGGTGCTCCCATGAGTCAAATGGACTTTTTGCAGTCGTTGCTACGGACATCGGCGCCCGGCGCCGCTGGCGCCGCTGGCGCTGCCAGTGCACCGCCGCCGCCGCCGCCTGGGCTGTACCCAGGTCAGCTGCCTTCGTGGCCGCAAGGCCCGCCCTATGCAGGTATGCCACTCCATCCTAGCATGCCCATGCCGATAAGTGCGCCGCCAGGCTTGGGCGGCGAAGCGCATGGGGCAGGCAGCGGTTGGCGACCACCGCCGGGACGACCTTTGTAAATCGTTCGTAGAGGCTTGCTTGCCATGACTATGCAGGAGGAGGGTCCGTGCTATTGGTAGGCATAGGCGCTGCACTGCGAGGAGCGCCTGCCATGGGCGGCCCCAACGGCGGGAGCACCATAGGGTGTGTATCGTGCGATTCGTCCGGCAGCGAAGAGCGACTGGAAAGACGAGCGATGCGCGGGCGTGACGGAGGTACAATCATGTCACTATCGCGCACGCTCACCGAGGGCATCCTGTGTCCGTACGGGCCGACCATGGGGCTCATACGGGGCGAGCCTGGAGGTGTGTTGGCCGCACTCGATGGCGCCGAGCGCGTGGACAGTGCATGGGACAAGGGCATGCGCGCCGAAAGGGAGTGTGGCTCATACCGCGCGCGGGGCGTACGCATGGCGCGAGCATGCAGCAGCGACGAGGGGGAGATGGGCTTGGCATCGGCCAAGCCAGACTCCTCGTGCGTGTCCGGCGCCGTGCTGCGCTCCCCCGACATGCTGGACGGCATCGACGACATGCTGAGCGGCGTGTAGTGGAAGTGTCCACGCGCTCGATTGTGCGAGTCCGTGTACGGATGCGGTCGGTAACGCAACGCACCATGGTGGCCAGCGCCGGCATAGTGACTCGGTCCCTCGGTGTGCAACGAGGTGAGAGAGCCGTGCGAACTTACACGCGAGAGCTCTGTCGACGCACGCGATGCGGCGGGCGGCAACGGTCGTGCATGCACCGGCGAGCTGGCACGCGACGACAGCGGGCTGTTGGGCGCCGTACTGAAGAGCGACATGTTGCGCAGCGGATCCAAAACGGGGCTGCCACTTGGTGTCGCATAGTTGCTGCGAGGGTGCAGAGGGCGCATCACAGGGCGTGAGTCGTCGTAGTACGAATCAGCCTCATGCGCACCATCGTCCCAGCCACGCATCGGCGCTGGCGGGCCGGGTGACACTTCGCGGCTGCTCGGATGGCTGGCGTAGCGGTAGGCGTGCGGGGCGTAGTAGTACGCGTCCCGCTCGTAGCGCATGTCACGGTACCGATCACTCATGGGGTACGCAGGCATATAGTCGCTGTAGCGGTAGCGCGCATCTTCGTAGGGCGCAGACACAGGCACAGGTGCCTCGTACGCATGTGCGCAGCGCTCGTCGTTGGGGTATTCGTACTTGGGGTGCGTGGAATCGCGTGCCACGTACCGCGAGCGGGACACCATTTCTTGACGGTGAATCTCGTCCAGTTCGCCGGTGGCGAGCGTGGCGAGGGCGGACATTTCCGTTTTGGGGGCTACCGCCACATGGGGTGTCGGTAGCTCCGAGTCAGACGCAGCATGCGAGTCGTGCGACGACCAAGCTGAGCTATTCTCGCTCATGTCTTGCGCAGGGCGATTACGTCCAGCCATAGAAGCTCCGCGCCCGCGCGGAGCGCCTCGCATGCGGCGTCGGCCCGCGTTGCCTTTGCGAGCATCGTCGGGCGGGGTGGCATCACCAGAGCGCCTCGCATTGGAGTGAATGCGGAGATGGCGCGTCAGCTCGTCGCTCCGGCTAAAGCGCTTGTCGCAGCCAGGGTGCGTGCATGCATGCGGTTTTTCGCCGGTGTGTGTGCGGATATGGCGGGTTTGGTGCTCCAAGCGATAAAAGGCGCGGGCACACAGCGGGCACTTGTAGGGCCGCGGGATCTGAGACTTGTCGACAGCCAGGGAGTTGGCCGTAGTGGCTGCCTCGGTCGTAGCCGCACCTGCGGGGTCCGGATCGACCATACGAAGGCACACGCCGCAAAGGGGCAGTGGGGTGACGGCGGGGGGTGGGGAAAACGCAATTTGTAAAGACGTGCAAAATCCTCACGCTCCACGCACGAAGACGGCCCAGTGCAGGGGGGCCCCCGCATCTTCGTCCCTCGGCCGCGGCCTCCACGCGACGCCTGCCCCCGACGTCCCGCGCTGTCGGCCGACGTCCACGTGGGTCGTCGCTCGGTTCAGGGCCCGACGCGGGCCGTCGCCGGCCGCCACGCTTGGGCCACGTCGGAAAAAAAAAGGCACGGACAGTCGCCTCCTGTTTCCCCGGACCACACGCTAAACGAGATGGAGCCGTGCAAGCTGGAGAAGGGTACCTCCATCATCAGTACGTGTTGCGGCAAATGCTGACCTGCAGTCTTGGGTGCCTCGGGCGATCTCGCCAAGAAAAAAGTACGCCTGCCACATACCTGACCACAGACGTTCCCCGCACTGTTGCGACTCTTCCTGCATGGGGATCTGCCGAACGATACGCTCATTTTGGGCTATGCACGCTCGAAAATGTCGAAAGAGGAGTTCCATGAGCGAATCTCGGGTAGCTTTGACTGCACAGACGAGCAGAAGCGCGCCTTTCTGGAGCGCTGCCGGTACATGGCCGGGCAGTACGACGATGATGAATCCTTTGCTCAAATGAACGACGCTTTGACCAAGTGGGAGGACGAGCGTGGAGGCAGTGAGCGCAACCGCGTTTTCTACTTTGCGTTGCCGCCCAACGTGTTCGTGTCGGTGTCCCAGCATTTGCGCAAGTCATGCTATTCCGACAAGGGCGTGAACCGCGTCATTGTGGAAAAGCCGTTCGGTATGGATTTGGAGAGCTGCAGCGAAATGCTCAAGGAGATGCAGACGATGTGGACAGAGGCAGAGACGTTCCGTATCGACCACTACCTCGGTAAGGAGATGGTGAAGAACATCATTCCGCTGCGCTTCGGCAATCCGTTTGTGGAACATATGCTCAACAAACAGATGGTGGACAATGTGCAGATTACGTTCAAGGAGCCGTTCGGCACAGAGGGCCGTGGTGGCTACTTTGACAAGTTCGGTATTATCCGCGATATTCAGCAGAACCACTTGTGCCAAGTGTTCTCATTGCTGGCGATGGAGGAGCCCGACACGTTCTCGCCCGAGGCCATTCGGGATGCCAAGGTGAACCTGTTGCGCTGTGTGCGCCCCATTTGCGCCGACGATGTGCTGCTGGGTCAGTATGTCGCGCACGACGGCAAGCCAGGCTACAAGGACGATGAAACGGTGCCGAAGGACAGCAACACACCCACGTTCGCGGCTGTCGTTTTGCACGTCGACAACGACCGCTGGCGCGATGTCCCTTTCATCATGAAGGCCGGTAAGGCGCTCGACGAAGGCAAAGTCGAGATCCGTGTTCAGTTCCGGGATCTCGAGCGCAACATCAACGATATTGAGCGCAACGAGCTTGTGATTCGCATTCAGCCGGGCGAGGCTTTGTACTTTATTATGAATACCAAGGTACCTGGGCACGCCGACCTGACCGTGCCCGTGGAGCTGGACCTGACGTACAAGCACCGCTTCCAGGACGCTTATATTCCAGAGGCGTACGAGGCCCTCATCCTTGATTGCTTGCGCGACGAGCACTCTAACTTTGTGCGTGATGATGAGCTAGAGGCCAGCTGGAGCATCTTTACGCCCATCCTTCATGCCATTGACGCAGGCAAAGTGCCGTGCGAGTCGTACCTGTACGGCTCGCGCGGGCCTGAGCAGCTCAACGACTTTATCGGCAAGTTTGGCTACAAACCCAAGAAAAACTACGATTGGCCCGAAACCAATGTCAAGGGCCTCAGTTCCAAGGTGTGATAGGCATGTAGACGTTCCACTATCCAAGCTCCTACAGCGACGCCTTGAGGCCCTCGGCGTAGCGCGACTCGGCCTCCGCCCAGTTCACAACATTCCACCACTGCTTCAGGTACGAGGCCTTGTCGTTCTTGTACTGGAGGTACCAGGCGTGCTCCCAGCCGTCCCAGCCGATGATGGGGTGGTGGGTGGTGAGGGTGTCCTGGTCCTTGGCGACCACGAGGTCCAGGCTGCCGGTCTTCGACAGGCCGAGCCAGCACCAGCCCGAACCCTGGATACCCAGCGCCTTGGCGGTGAAGGCGGCCTTGAACTTCTCAAAGTCGCCAAACTCCTTGTCGATCGCCTGCTTGAGCGGGCCGTCGTTCAGCTGACCGCCACCCTGGCTCTGAGGAGCCATGCTCTTCCAGAACAGAGCGTGGTTGACGTGGCCACCACCGTTGAACTTGACGGCAGTCAGCAGCTCCATCTGCTTGAGCACGTCCTGAGCCTGGACGGCATCGTTGTACGCCTTCGTCGAAGCGTTCAGGTTGTTCACGTAGGTCTGGTGGTGCTTGCCGTGGTGCACCATCATGATGTCGGCCGAGATGAACGGCTCAAGAGCATTGTACTCGTAAGGCAGAGGAGGAAGAGTGTGTTCAGCTGGATGTAAGTCGTAGCCACACGTACTCATCGTGGTCCAGGGGGAACTGGCCGGCCCGACCGGTGGCGTACGTGGCCCCTGCGGCCAGCTGGCCGCATGACGTGGGAGCGGATGCAGCCAATCCAACCTATGCACATTACTCATCACGTCACATGCCTCCACCAGCTACGCTGCGCCGTCCGACGACCAGGCCTCGACCTCCTCCAAGCCGTCGTCCGCCTCGTCACTGTCATAGTCGCTGTTTTGAACCACCTCGTATCCATCCTCGGACTCGGAGCCTGAGTGCTCTACCGCCACACCCTCGTCGTCTTCGTGCTCACTGTCATCGCTCAGGGAGACAGGCCCTCGACCGCGCTGCGCACGTGCCGCTAAGAGGGCCTGCAGACGCGCCTGGCGCTGGTGTCTTGGGTGGGCCGTGGATGCATTTGTGTTCTTTTGTTGTGCAGGTGGCGACACAGCTACGATGCCAGAATCAGAGGAGGCTTCGCTGATATCCTCTTCGTCACCCACGACGAAATCATGGAGCGAGCCTGCATCCTCGTCCTGGCTCGAGGCCCCGTCAGCGTCCGAGGTATCTTGCAGATTTTCGCCACGAAATAGGCCCTCTTCATCCTCCGTCAGGTTCTCATAGACGATTCCGCTACTGTCAGTCATACCACCTACCATTCGGGATTGGAACACTGCCCTTCAAGAATTTCACTGGAGCACATGCCACACCGCAAGACGCCATCGTCTTGATCGCGAATGACATGATAGAACGTCGTTGGGTCGAACAAACCTGGCGTGAAGGAAGAGCACATACCATCCCAAAGAGACGTTTGGATCTCGGAGGAACCCGGTGGATACCCGTAGTGCTCTCGCACGGCCTGCAACACACCCTTGAGAGCCCATAGCTCCAGCGGCGGCGTTATGACTTGGGCTCGGCAGCTAGGGCAGACCTTTTTCCTTCGTGCATTTTGCGTAGTGTGTGCCACCTCTTCCGCCACAGAAAACCAGGAGACAAGGCACGCGGCGCAGAAGATATGACCACAAGGCGACAGTCTGTCGTCAGTCACACGAGACCTACGCGCAGGGTCGATCATATAACTCCATGCATACTCCACATAACAGCCCTTGCTCTATGGCCGAAAGTGTTTGAGACGCATCCTTGGGATCATAATCCTGCGTAAAGTCGTCCCGCGCAGGATCGAGTCGCGGGCGCTTGTGCATCCCCGCACCACCACCGTGCATGTCAGGCGCGCGACGCGCCTCGCCACGACGCCGGGATCGGGTCACGTGATTTTCCGCAGTCGTCGCAACAGCGCCGCGGGTGGTGCGTCTTCGCCCCGCTACCGTCGACGACCATGGAGAACGAAGAGTATGTATAGCTGACAGAGTACACAGAAACCGCGTTTCCGTGTACGCCCAAAGAGCCGAATCTAACAAACTAGTCTTATTGATTACGAGGAGGAAGTGTCTGTGCCCACCTCGAACACCGCCCCGGCGGACAACAAGGCCTCGACCACGGCCCCCGCAGGCGATGCCGACGAGGGCAAGAAGGTACGTGGAATGACTTGACTCATAATGCAGGGAAGCTACGTCGGTATTCACTCTACGGGTTTCCGTGACTTTTTGCTCAAGCCGGAGCTGCTGCGCGCCATTAGCGACCTGGGTTTCGAGCACCCGTCGGAGGTGCAGCAGGAGTGCATTCCGCAGTCGATCCTCGGTATGGATGTGGTGTGCCAGGCCAAGTCGGGTATGGGTAAGACGGCTGTGTTCGTGCTTGCCACGCTCCAGCAGCTCGAGCCTGTGGACGGTGAAGTGTCTGTCATTGTGCTTTGCCATACGCGTGAGCTTGCCTACCAGATCCGCAACGAGTACGCCCGCTTCACCAAGTACATGCCCGAGGTCCGCACCTCGGTCGTGTACGGTGGCACGCCGATCAAGGAAGATCAGGCGATGCTTGCTGACAAGGCCAAGTGCCCTCACATTCTTGTCGGTACGCCTGGCCGCATGAACGGTCTGGTGCGTGACAAGTCGCTCAAGGCCGGCGACGTGAAGCACTTTGTGCTGGATGAGTGTGACAAGATGCTGGACAACCTCGAGATGCGCCGTGATGTCCAGGAGATATTCCGTGCTACCCCGCACCACAAGCAGGTCATGATGTTCAGTGCAACGCTTGCGAAGGAGATTCGTCCTACTTGCAAGAAGTTCATGCAGAACCCCTTGGAAATCTACGTGGACGACGAGACGAAGCTCACTCTTCACGGTCTGCAGCAATATTATGTGCGTCTTGAGGAGGCCGCGAAGAACCGTAAGCTCAATGACCTGCTCGACTCGCTCGAGTTCAACCAGGTCATCATCTTCGTCAAGTCGATCTCTCGTGCCAACCAGCTGGACCAGCTGCTGCGCGAGTGCAACTTCCCTTCGATTTGCATCCACGGTGGCCTGCCGCAGGACGAGCGTATCAAGCGCTACCAGCAGTTCAAGAACTTTGAAAAGCGTATCCTTGTCGCCACGGACATTTTCGGCCGTGGTATCGACGTGGAGCGTGTGAACGTGTCGATCAGCTACGACACGCCCTCCGACGCGGACTCGTACTTGCACCGTGTTGGTCGTGCGGGTCGTTTCGGTACGAAGGGTCTCGCCATCACGTTCGTTTCGACGGACGAGGATGCGGAAGTGCTCAAGCAGATCCAGAGCCGCTTTGAGGTGGCTGTTCCCGAGCTGCCCGAGACCATTGAGGCTAGCACGTACATGAACGCGTAAACGCGTGGCTCGATCCTGTAGTGTAATGATCCCATAGTGGAGGATCGCGAAGAACCACCATGAGCGGCCCCGATTTGTCGGCGCCCAAGAATGCCGACTTCCAAACCGTGGAATACTGGGATAAGCGCTACGCCTCAGAGGCGCCCGATGCTGACTTTGACTGGTTCCGCAAGGTACGTCATTTGTTTGTTGGCTCACCAACTAGTACAGTGATATTCGGTAGGTACCAAGCTGGCGTCTCATGATCCAGGGACATTATCAATGAGCTCGTCCCAGATCGCTCGAGCCGGATTCTTATGCTCGGCTGCGGCAACTCAAGTATGTACACTGTACTGACAAAAGCGCTCAGTAAGGACATGCTGGACGATGGCTATACCCATATTCTCAGTGCGTACAAACGCAAGGGCGGCATGCTGACCGGCAGATCTTGACTATAGCGCTGTGCTGATTGAGAAGATGCAGCAACGTGTTCCTGAACTGGACTGGCGTGTCATGGATATCCGGGAACTTTGCGAGCATGCCAATGAGCTGGGCGGTCCAGGTACATGGGATGTGATCATCGACAAAGGTACGATTTGCTTATTCATGCCAGGTACCATGGATGCACTTATGGCGGAAAATGGATCTGTGTGGAACCCTAGCGAGCAGGTACTCAACAATGTGGCACGCGAAGTGGATGGTGTGATGCAGTGCGTAGCACGACACTGATCCAGTCTCTTGAAACCGACCACAGGACGGTTCCTCTACTTTACCTTTGGCCAACCCCACTTCCGACGCCCGCACATGCAGCGGGAGGCCTGGGACATTGAAACTCGAGAACTTGGTGACATGTTTCATTACTATTTGTACATCTGCCGCAAGCATTAAGCTCTAGGGTATCGATCATGATGCCGAGAATGCGAGCGGTGTCGATCATCGTATCGACTTGCATAGGAAGACGATCTTCGATCGGAAGAACGAGCGTGGTCATAATAGTGTCGTGAAGATCGATCATTGGAGCGATCCGACGAGCTGTACGTATCATGTCGGTGCTCTGAGCGAGGACGATCACCTTTGTAAGAAGCGCGGTCAGGCGACTCGGAGCGAGAAACCACGGGCATGTACCGTTGGTCGTTGGGCTTGCGCGACGACGAGGAGGGGACAACCCGCTCCTTGGCCCCTAGACCAAGCAAGGCAGCACGACGCTGTACTGTGGGGGCATGAATGGGCCCCTTATTGTCACGACCAATGCCTGACCCCTCTTTCCATCCCATACCTCGAAGCATGGCAGCTCCAAATTCTTCCACAGGCATGGTGGCATAGTCATGGAGCGTGGGCTCATCAGGGCGCGAGTCGACATCGTGGTGGAACATGTCTTCTTCCGATGGCTGCTCAATGACAAGGTTTGCATGAGCTCCACGACGGATGGGCTCATGAGACAACAGTGCGCGAATCGCATCATCGTCGGAAGGAGGCACAGCGGCACTAGGCTCTTGCTCGTTTGTATGGGTGGTGGGGGGAGTCACATCTCCAGGTGCGATGGTAGTGTGAGGCGGAGTGTCTTCTCTGTCGACGTTCGGTCGCTGGCTAGGAGCCATTGTTACAAGTCCCTGCTTCTGAGGCTCGTGAAAGGCTTGCTCAGGAGCATTGGACTCGGCGCGTGCCATTGAAGGTGAACCCTGACGTAGGGCCTCATTGTCCTTGAGGCCAAGTCTCCTTTTCCGCTCTTCGCGCCAATCTGACCCAGCTGCAAGAGGAATGACTTTCGGCGGGGGTGGTGCAGGCACGTCACGCTTCCTCTTCCCACTCAATGGTATATCTTTCGACGTGGCCGTATCAGGCTCGTCAGCATCCCCATCAATCAAGACTCGGCTTTTTGCTTGTTTGGGCTTACTCTGAACATTCTTCAAGGAGAATGAAATAGAAGATCGAGGGGGGGGGTCTGCGTCAGCCATGCTGCGGTGCACAACGTTGGTTTGTGCTGCTCCGATTTCCTCGCTCGCCACTAGCTTATGTAACCTCCGCATGCAGCCACGGCGCCACCCCGCTTGACCACCTACCCACACCCATCGTCGTTGCTTTGTGAAGATGCATTGCTTCAGTGCATTTTCTGTCCTTTTCCTTACGCTGGCAGTGTATGCTGATGCTGCCACGTACAGGTACGTATCTTGACCTAGTTTTGACACGCAGGACCAAGCTCTCCAAGCTTCCCCACGCCAAAGAACGTACCCTATCCTCGGTGATCTCGCAGAGTGCATTTTTGGGTTACAAGTACGGCGCCTCCTCAAAGCAGTGCCCTTTCTCGATGGTTCGCGATGCGGAAGGCGATCTGCGTGTTCTCAGTGGCGATGGTGGAATGAGTTCGGAAAAGTGGCTCGCCACAGCCCAGTCGGGTCACAATGTGCCACTGACCGACTTTGTCAATGCCCAGTACTTTGCTGATATAGATATCGGTTCGCCGCCTCAGAAATTCAAAGTGATCCTGGATACGGGCTCGGCAAACCTGTGGGTGCCCTCGGAGACTTGCACATCGATCGCTTGTTTCCTGCACAAAAAATATGACAACACGCTTTCCAGCACATACAAACCCAATGGCTCGTCGTTTGAAATCCAGTACGGCTCAGGAAGTATGGAAGGTTTCGTCTCTCGTGACCATGTAATGATCGGTGACCTGAAGATCGAAGACCAGGACTTTGCTGAGGCTACCTCTGAGCCCGGTTTGGCCTTTGCGTTTGGCAAGTTTGACGGTATTCTGGGACTTGCTTATGATACGATCAGCGTCAACAAGATTGTTCCTCCCTTCTACAAAATGATTGAGCAGGGTCTTCTTGATGAGAACCTGTTTGCGTTCTATCTTGGCGCAGATGAATCGAACGGTGGCGAGGCCACCTTTGGTGGCGTTGACCCGGATCACTTTGAGGGTTCTATTGTCTACGCGCCGGTTCGCCGCAAGGGATACTGGGAAGTGGCGCTGAACAAGATTGGTTTTGGTGATGAAGAGCTGGAGCTGCCCAAGACGGGTGCGGCGATCGACACGGGTACCTCGCTGATTGCGATGCCCTCCGAGATTTCGGAGATCCTGAACAAGGAGATTGGCGCTAAGCGCGGCTTTGCTGGCCAGTACACGGTCGACTGTGACAAGGTGCCAAGCCTCCCCACACTCACGTTCTATCTGGACAACAAGCCCTACATGCTCGAGGGCAAGGATTATATCCTGAATGTACAGGGCACGTGCATTTCCTCGTTCATGGGCATGGACCTTCCCCCGCCGATCGGCCCTATGTGGATTATCGGCGATGTGTTTTTGCGGAAGTTTTACACGGTCTACGACCTTGATAAGAACGCCGTGGGTTTCGCCAAGGCCAGGAAATAGACTCGCTCGCCTATACGTTGTCGTACAGCCCCATCCGAAACGTGCAAGCACGTGCGTGGCCGCCCTGACCAGGGCGACGATCATGTGGAGGTGGATATTGGCGTCTGACATTCAGGTAGAGATCGAGGTAGATTCTACTTGGAGGGACCAGCCCTTGGGAGTGGCCCCTATATAGTGCCAGGGTGGGTAGGAAGCTCTCCAACCCTTCTGTCTTGCACCCCCGTTCCCCTTACGACACAGAACCCCTGGCGGGCGTAATATTCCCCTTTTCATATCCCCTTACGAAGTAAGAAGCCGCAGGATCGGTTTTCTTTGTCTTATAAACGCACGCCTCGTCACTGCTGGTTCAGTGACATTCATTGTACTTCTTGGTGATCTGGTATCATCCAACTACCTGTGATCGTTTCATCTATTGTATAAAGAATATGGTCAACTTTTCGGCTGGTCCGAGCACAGGACATCGCAGGTCGATGATCCGCTGGAGTATGTTTGCAGTGGTGATGGCGGCCGTCATTCTTGCTCAGAGTGCCAACGCTTTGCCACACCGTGCGATGAACCTTCATAACCACATTGCCCGTGGGGAGTCTCAAAGCTCTAGTGCTAGCAGCTCCGCTAGCACTCCCTCCAGCAAGCCTAGGATTGGTCTGGTCAAGGGTGGAAAGGTGGTTCTTGATGCGCACAAGAACAGCACTAGGCAGAAGAGCACGGTGGAAGAGCTGCAGAAGAAGATTCAGCAGGAGATCGAGAAGGATAGTGCCGGTGGAAAGCTGGATATCAACCTGAAGGATATTCTCGGCAAGAATGGTGCTCATTTGAAGGTGGACGGTGACCTGTACAAGAACGACAACAAGACGACCATTACGGAGAACGGAAAGAAGAACGGCACTGAGACGCACTCTTCGTCTTCGTCGCAGCACCCCTCGTCGTCCTCGTCGCACAGCTCGTCCTCTTCGAAGCATCACGCGCCGACCTCGTCGCACCACTCGTCTTCTTCGAAGCATCACTCGTCTTCTTCGAAGGATTGCTCTTCTAGCTCTTCGCATCACCACCCGTCGCCCTCTTCGTCGAAGCACCACCCTTCGCCTTCGTCGACGCACCACTCGTCTTCGTCGCATCACTCGTCCTCGAAGCACCACTCGTCCTCGTCGCATCACTCGTCCTCGAAGCACCACTCGTCTTCGAAGCACCACTCTTCCTCGAAGCACCACTCTTCCTCGAAGCACCACTCTTCCTCGAAGCACCACTCTTCCTCGAAGCACCACCCGTCTTCGAAGCACCACCCGTCGTCGAAGCACCACTCTTCCTCGAAGCACCACCCGTCTTCGAAGCACCACCCGTCGTCGACCCACCACTCGTCCTCGAAGCACCACTCTTCGAGCTCTGCAGCCCCTAAGGAGACAGGCTCGAAGGTGACGGAGAGCTGGTCTGCCTCGGGAAGTGCTTCGTTCAACCTCGGTGGCTTCTACCGGATTTCGATGGATGGAAAGGTGTCGCAGCGTATCAGCTTGAGCCAAAGTGGCTCGTCTGGTTCGTCTGATGGACGTGTTGCGGCGGCGGCAAAGGAGCCTCAGGGCAACCTGCCAAACCAGAGTGTGATTACGAACAACCCGTCGTATGGCTTCCTCGAGGCGCAGAATGATCTGTACACGATCCGCAAGTGGGCGGGTGATCTGGGTAAGCTGGCCAGCAAGGAATTCCGCAATGAGACCATCATGGCGCTGTTCGATGCTGCGTCGCGTTACTACCCTGAAGTGGACACGAAGAAGGTCGTTCGAATTATGCTCGCTGATATCAAGAGCGAGTCGGACTTTGAGTCGAAGAATGTTAGCCCTGGTCGTGTTGACTCGGGCGACAGTGTTGGTCTGCTCCAGGTGAGCCCCTACGGTTCGGGCGAGCTGAAGCAGTTCCAGAAGATGGCTCAAGGAAAGCAGAATACCTACTCGTGGACGCCTGGTACTGCTTCCGATGAGGAAATCAGCATCGGTGGATTTTCGGAATTGGGACCGCTTATGGACTTCAAGGACAACAAGGAGATGGATATCTCGAAGCTGAGCAACGCCGACCTGTCGCGCCCATGGGTCAACATCCACGTTGCAATGTGGATTCAATCGAACCTGGGTCGTTCTGGCAGTCAAGACCCCAGCGACTGGGGCAAGATCTCGAGCAAGTGCAAGGATGTGCGTCAGGCGTATGCCCCGGCTCTTCGGAAGCTGGTGCCAAGCTCGTTGACGGAGGCCACTGCAGCTCGTGCATCTTCGTCGTCGAGCTCGTCGTCAAGCTCGAGCTCGAGCTCCAGCAGCTCTAGCAGCTCCTCGAGCAGCAGCTTTAGCTGGGACGAGAGCGAGTACAAGTCGAAGCTCGACGATCTGAAGAAGCAGCTGAAGGGATCTCATCACCAGAAGCCTTCGTTTGCGACCTCGCTGGGCTCGTGGGTGGCTGGTCCATCTGCAAGCGACAGCAGCGGTTACTCTCGCTCGGGTGATAATATCAGTGAACAGTACTTCTCGCACATTTCGAAGGGCCTTGCCGTTCTCTACACTGGCAGCGAGAAGAACAAGGACAAGTACGGCAAGAAGTGGCTTGAGGACATTGTTCTTGTGCCTGGTCTTGTCGACTTTAGCGACTAAGCTCGCTGGTCCTTTGTTGTTACTGATCTGAGTATATCCTGGAAGTTTGTTGTTGAGTAACGAGTTCATCCTACTTGTTGACGCGGTCCCATACCGGCTCTGCTCCTCTCCCTCTTGATGTTGATAAATTCTTGGCTACAATAGATATGTATTTTGCAAGACAGACTATATATATATGATGTGGTGGGTATCATGAAGATTTTGCGGTAGGGCTATCGTGAAGGACCACCAACACGTATTTTTGGCCTGATGTTAGATACCAAGTAACATACCAGGTGTGATTATTAGCTCATATTTACTCGTCCGTATACGCAATAGATTAGTTTCATCCTGATCCTCGAAATTTTCGATATGTTGACCGGAAACACGAAGTATATCTTGTACGAAATGTACCATCTTTGAAAGTTTTTCAGGGGAGGCAATGGCACCGCCTTCACTCCAGACCACGCGCATATCCGGATTCGTCAGTGCAATACAGCCACGGACATCCGTCCTATGGATGAGTTGAGATAGCATTTGAATAGATTCTTCCGGTGCATCACAGCGTAGCGGCAAGGTCGGGAATTCGACCATCGTGTTCGGCGACAGTGTACAGGTTGTGGAGATGAGTGTCACTATGTCCCTGTTCTACTCCACATCCATAGTGCCAAACGAGCCGCGAATGGCCTGCGTTGTATTCTCATAAAGCTCCAAGTTCAAGGCAGCCAGGAAACATGGAACACTGTGTCTGACACCATCACTAAGCCAGTAATCACGAAGATGAGCCACATTGGCCAAACCTTCATTGGCTTCGCCCTGAAGTTTCATTTCGCCAACATTGCCTTCCTCCGAGCGGAATACCAACGTAGTGACTCGGGCGCCGCGCGCGTACGCCGAAGTAAGTTTGACTTTCCCATTCTCAAGGAACCTCACTTTGTACCCAAACAGAGATTGTACAGCTTCCCGGAATTCATTGGCCTTGGCTGTGAATACCTGTTTCAGACGCAACATCCCTTTGTCTTTCAGCTGGATAGTCTCCTGAAGTCGAGCGAGTTCTGCCCGCAGATTCTCGACAGTTTGTAGAGGGATCACGTTGTTATCATGGTCCCCATTATCTTCACCAATTTTCTCCGCTGATTGTTTCTGCAGCGATTGTAATTGGGTAAGTAAACCTTCGTTTTCTTTCTTTAAGGCTTCCAGAGTCGAGGAACGAATAGCATAATCACGAGACACTGGATTGTCCGATAAGGTAAGGCAGCGTTCATTGGCAACATTGTATTCTCCGCGACCGATGCGCGTCCACAGAGTCTCGTTTTCTTCCGATGCAGCATTTAGCTGCTTTTCAAGAGCTTGACATTGTGCCTCCAATGCAGCCACGTCCTCTCTCTGTGCATGTGGCGCGGACGAGTCTACAACTGGCAAAGTCTTTTTGTGCAACTCCTCCAGCTGAGCATTCTTATCGTCCAGTTCAGTTTGAAGTACTTTCGTTTTTTCCTCAAGGTTCTTAATTCGAAGCTTATGGCTCTCTTCGTAATGATTGTTTCCTTGAGATGCTTCCTGTTCAAATGATTCAAGAAGTTCTTTGTATCGATGGAGCTCGTCAGCTTGAATATCACATGTCTTTTGCATGCGAAGAAGCTGTTCTGATTGATCACTTACTTTTTTCAGCAACACAGACTCCGCCTCTGTGCCTTGGGCGGCACGATTGTTCAAGTCGATATTGGACGATCGCAACTGTTCCATAGACCGATTCACACCTTCCAAACGTGCTTTCAGACCCATGATTGTACCACGGAGCATGCTGATATATTGTGGCAGTTTTTCAGGGGTCAGTTGCGATGGTACGTCCAAAGAAGGTAGCTCGTTTTCCACATTCGCTGCAGCTGTGAACGCAGTGTGCTCCTCGGTAGCAAGTCCCGTTGATAGAACGGACATCCAACGTTCCTGCTCCTCGCGCATGGTGGAGAGTTCGGCCTCCTTGTTCAAAAGTGACTCTTGTAAGGCATTCATACGCTCGAGTTTGGCCTCGAGACTCTTGTTGGTCTCGTGCAAAATCTGCATGCGTGTGCTGGCATCAGAAAGTCGCGAATTCTCGGATTTCAAAATAACATTGGCTGCTTCTAGCCTTTGCACCGTTTGAATCTGTTGACTAAGTTGGTCCTTGAGCAGCTTGTTGTCGGTATCATCGGACGAACACGATGCTGGTTGCGCGTTCTCAAGTTCTGTGATACGAGTGCGTAAAGCTTCATTCGTTTTTTCAAGAGTCGCATTTTGTGATTGTGCAAGCTCCCATTCAGAGCGAATATGGATCAAATCAGATTGCAGATGGGACATGGCAGTATGAGTCTCGCTTTCCGAGACGCACTGTCGAGACTGGACATCGTCCAACTCAGATTTCAAGCGTAAAGCATCCGACCTCAGAGTGGACACTTGGTCCTCCAGTTGGGCTTTGGATGACATCCAAGCATCTTGCTTTTCCTGGTGGGCAGCACGCTCAGACTCCCATTCTTGAAGAACTTCGACCCTTTGGCATTTAAGCGCTTCCAATTCGCGAGTTTGTGAGCGCAACTGAAGCTCCAAGGTACGATATGCATGCTGCTCAGCTTGGAGTCGGCGATCATACTCAGAGCGGAGGATATTTAACTCATACTCAGATTCACGTAAAGGCGATGCAGTTGTAGCTGGTTCGGCGTTTCCCTTAACAGATCGACCGATCGGAGTATCCAATACACCTAAATCATTAGAAACGCTTCGACTGGCACGGGAAGATGTAGCAAGGGCTGATGACATCAACGGGCGCTTCTGGGCGGTTGGCGGTGTGGAAAAGCTATTTTCACCGATGCCTGCGCTTGAGTAACTCCGTTTTCCTAATTGTGAGATGTCAGAGTTATTACTTTTAACGCCTGATAGAGAACGATAACTTCCTAAAGGCCCATGCGCACTGGGTGTACGTCTGGTGTAGGCACTCGAGGGTGTTGGCAAACCCGAGGTAGGTTGACGTGACGAAGGCAGTGGGAGCGACGACCCGAGCGCAGAAACACTTCGACGCTGAAACTTTCCCTGGGTCACAGGCGTCGAAAACTTCGAGTGGCCACCCTCAGAGGGAACAGGGGGCTCCCGTCCGGGCATGTCCGACACCATCGTGGGCGAGACACAAGGTGTGCCTATGGGCACGTGATTGTCCCATCCGTGCGCGCGACGAGCAACAAGCTATTTCGGTCTACTACGTAGAGGGGATCATGACAAGGTCGTTACGCCACAGCAGTGGCAATGGATGACATATTCCCAACGCCGCCCCAGAATGAAGATGAAGGTGAACCAGGGCGAGCGGTTGCGGACACGTCCTTCCGTGTGTTGGGTACCGTCAAGGGCTGCAATCGTGGTGAACCGCGAGAGCAAGGTCGGTTGTTGGAGGCGTCTTGAGTTTCGGTATTTTGCGCATTGCGTTGGAGCGCATTAAGAATCTTTGACACTTCCATTGATGGATTCGTCTTGGACTTCTGTGAGCGAAGCTCTTCCTGAAGGTTCGTGTTCTCGAGTCGAAGACGAGAAATTTGTTCTTGAAGACTCTCAATGAGTGAATCGCGCTCTGTCAATTGCTCTTCGAGAAGGCTGATGTACTCCTTTCTCCTGTTCCTGAAATTTCGCGCAGAGATCTTGTTTCGAAGTTGCCTTTTCTCCTTGCTTGAAAGTTTGTTATACTCGTCAAGAGAAGGACGAAGATCGCTAACGTTACTTGGGCTTTTACCCCGACTCTGCAAGGAAGACAAGGGCTTAATAGAAAATGAGGTATCTTCATCTAGGCGCATAGGAGTGAATGCAGTAAACATGGTATTTTGTGATTCCGCGCCAGCGGCATCCAACGCAGAGTCCGCCTTTATAGACAAATTCTCTGGTGGCGAAGGCTGGGCGGTCTCGTACACTGGCTCCTCGTTCTTAATGGAGATTGATTGCGGATCAATAGACTTTAAAAGCGTGTTCTCTGTATCGATTTCTTGGAGATGGTTCTTATCTTGAATAAAAGGGGTGACCCCGTTCACGGAAAACGGGGCATCATACGAAGTAGTGTCTTGGAACGAGGGGGCGTAAAGAAGTGAATTCAAATCGTTCGTGTGTATGTCATTCTGAAATTCCATGTCCAGCAACTTTTCCGACAGACCCGTGCCTTCCTTATCAAAAGTCCAGGTCTCCATAGGCGGGGAGGGTGTAGCCTCTGATACAGGGATATGAGAGGAGATATCGGAGGAAAGGTAACTTTCATCGAAATCTGATATCGGTGTGCCGGTCACCTCCAAGGGTTTGCCTGTGAGATGGGCGTCGCGATGATGCTACTGATTAGCGAGATGGATACGTACAAAGGAATTCATGGGTGATGGAAGATCGTGAGGTGCAAATGCTTTCGTGGGCCCAACACTATGCAAAGATCCTATATATTCCATGATTGTAGGAATATATAAGTAGGAGATGCAAGGACAGCCAACTTTGACACAACAATGAGACAAGGCAAAGATGGGGACGCCACAGTTCCTTACACAATGCTAGCCATTCGCTGCTGCAGCCTCGCGTCAGCGGAGGTGGAGGTACAGCCGCATTCCATGTGCTTCTGTACGTTCGCTGCAACCCCCGCCGAGAAAGGGCATACAGTCATGTGATTGTGCATGAGGTGACGCGATCAGGATCAGCTGGGGCGTTGATCCGTGCGATGACAGAGGCGCAAAAGGAAACGCAACAGCTATCCATCAAGCTGGGATCGCTCCGGAGGTACGTTATACATGCTAATTGAAGATTATCCAAGGAGCTGGAGCTGTATGGGAAAGAGGCCGAAGATCAATCCTCGAAGGTAGACAAGCTCGTGGCAGAGGGGGCAGATGAATACGATATCAAAAAACAAGTACGTGAGAAGGGTGTTTGACGTCCATTAGAAAGAAATCCTTCGTGACTGTGAACAGATGGTTCCTGATACGCGTCGTCGATTGGCAAATGTAGTTGCCGATGTGGACACTTTTATGGTACGTGTTTGCAATCACTAATTAGAAGCAAGGACTAAGCGAGGCTACGCAAGAATCGTCGATGTATAAAGAGGCATCGGATGCACTCCAGAAAGCCAAGTTGGCTCTACCATAGATGCAAGGCAGTAGGATCCCCTAGATGTGAGACTCCGACAGAGTGGAGGTCTATGTAGGCCTGGTCGGCTACCATCATGGCTCCGCCCCGTGTCCAGATCAAGTTTCTAGGCACTAGCACGACACCTGTTCCGTCAAGAAATTACTCGAGGTATGTTTATATCTATTAAGATATACTAGTTTGCTCGTTAAAATTAACAATGAGGCCATTATGGTGTATGTGACGTGCCTATTCTGACCGTAGCGATTGTGGCGAAGGAACACAAAGGCAACTAATTTGTGCTCATGTGCAATCCGAAACAAAGCTGAGTCAAGTTCATACCATCCTTATCACACATTTGCATCCTGATCGTACGTATGCTTAAATGTAACAAAAAGACATTATGGGATTGACTCCTATGATATTTACGATGATGGGATTAAGTGCACCTGAGCACAAATCCCCCGGCCCCAGACTCACTATTGTGGGGCCTCTAGGACTTCGAGCTTTTCTTCGTACGAATTTGTCCATTTCTTATGCCACCCTAAGCAGTTGCTTTGTGGTGCATGAATTGCTATTCCCTTCGCAACCAGCATATCCTCATGAGCCTACGGATCAAAGTGCTACAATGAGATATACTGAGACGGATGAGTTTTTACCCGAAGATGTCGTAGGACAAGTGCGCACTCTTCCGGTCATGCCACCTCACGAAAATGAACTGCCAGGAAGAAATATTGTGATGGATCGCGCCTCGGGAACCTGGAGCAACATTTTACAAGTGGGAGATCTCACTGTGAGCGCAGCCCCGATTCGACACAGATGCCCCACAGTTGGATATGTGCTGCAAGAAGCGCACAGCGCTTCGAGATCGCTCACACCTCGTGAAATGGCTATTTTGGATTCCAATACAGAAGCATTGTTTGAAAAGGAGGGAATAAAGAACCCTCGCAGTTTGATTCCGGTCTTGTTAAAAGAGCGCAAGAATCTTCATCTTCCGGATGGGAATGTACTCGTGCCTCCCCCTCTCGATCGAAGAGGGCGCAAGCTTTGCATTTTGGGCGATACCAGTGATGCTTCTAGTGGCTTGAGTCAGAAAGGAATGGTGGAATTGGCCCGAGACTCTGACCTACTGGTACATGAATGCACATATGCATCTATGAGTGACAAGGATTTGGAGTTGGCTCGACATATTTCGGAAGATCATGCCAAATTGTTGCAACATGCATTGTTACGGCCTGAGGAGGCAAAAACACGAGCGCTGTCCCGCGGTCATTCTATTCCGCAAATTGTGGGAGAATTTGCAGCCTCCATCAATGCGAAGCGTGTCATCTTGAATCACTTTTCTGCAAGACTGCCTGCTCCGCATGTACAGTCTCATGACCCTTTGGTCAGTACAGATCAACTTGATCCTAGGAGCCACTTTGAGGAATCCAAGCGGAGATTTCATGTCATGCAAGAAATCGAGCGCCAAGTTACATGCTTCTGGCATGAAAACCGCCCTGCGCACTCACGATCGGACGATGAACCTCGAGCAGTGGCCGCCTTCGATGGCCTAGGTGTCACGATCCCCCCGCATGCTGTCTCCACATCTGATCACGTGTCATAAAAGCCATAGGCATGGTCAACAAGACCATACCCTCGAGCGCGATCATGCGCAGCAGCGCAGGCTCGGTCAAACGAAGAGCAGACGAGGAAGATGACCTGGACTATGACGAGTTTCTTTTTGAGGGGGAGAAGGAGGAAAAGCGACTGGAAGAGCAGAGGAAACGTAGACGAGAAAAATTGGCGCAGTATTCCCTCGAGCACCCAACTCCCACGAAAGATGAGTCCACGACAAAGCTTGAGCCCGAGACGGACTCAAAAAGAGATGACGTGGAGAAGAAAGAACCGCCGAAAACAGAGCCTGATGACTTGGATGACATGTTTTCTCTAGACAATGAACGTGCATGGGTAGCACCGTCCTCAACGTCCGGCCCCGAAAGCGAGAAGGTTGTGACAAGGCCCGTCAAACCCATATTGGAGAATCATGCCACTGCCCACGGAGTCGGATTGCATGATAATTGGGACGATCCTGATGGTTACTACCGCGTGATCCTCGGTGAAAAGTTGGATCAACGATACCAAGTGTATTCGATTTTGGGTAGAGGTATATTTGCCTCAGTGGTGCGTGCCAGGGACCTGAAACAAAGCGGAAGAGACGTCGCTATCAAAATCGCGCGGCGGCAAGAAACCATGTATAAAGCTGGCATGAAGGAGATTGGAAATTTGAAACTACTTGCCGAAGCAGACCCTGACGACAAGATGTTCGTCGTTCGCTTGGAGAATAATTTTGAGCATCGTGGACACCTATGTATGGTATTTGAATCGCTCAGCCTGAACTTGCGAGAAATTGTGAAACGTTTTGGCAAAGATGTTGGTTTACACATGCAAGCCGTCAAGACCTATGCGAAACAAATGTTTATGGCCCTCACTTTACTTCGCAAGGAAAATATCATCCACGCAGACATCAAGCCCGATAATATTTTGGTGAACGAGGCTAAAACGGTGGCCAAGCTCGCCGACTTGGGTTCAGCTTCCAGTACGACGGAAATGGAGATCACACCATACTTGGTAAGCCGTTTTTACCGAGCCCCCGAAATTAGTACGTACGAGTAACTAACCAAAGTTCTTGGACAACCCTATGGATGTGAAATTGATATGTGGTCTATGGGTTGTACTATTTACGAGCTGGCCACGGGAAAAATCTTGTTTCCTGGCAAGACAAATAATCATATGCTTCTACTGATGCAGCAACTACGGGGTAAATTCACAGCAAAGCAACTAAAGAAAAGTCAGTTTGCGGCACAGCATTTCGAAGACAACAACACTTTCATCAGCCGAGAAGTTGACTCATCCACGGGCGAAGAGCTCGCCAAGCGTGTAAATACTACTCAACCTACGGAAGATTTGCGGGCCAAATTATTGCCTGGGGATACCGCCAAGCGTATGCGTTCAGATGAATTGCGTCAGACGCAGCAACTGATAGATTTGCTGCAGCGGATGCTCGAACTGGATCCTGCCAAACGCATCACCCCGCTTGACGCGTTGCAACACGCTTTTGTCCAATAGGAGGTTGATCACGTGTAGGTAGGGGAGGGCAGAAAAAGTTTTCGTGGGCGATCTTGCGTTGACATCAACGACCAATCGGCTTTCTTGCAATGTCGTACGGTGGTTCTAGCGGTGGATACGGTAACGGCTACAGTGGCGGCTACGGTGGCGGCTACGGTGGCGGCTACGGTGGTGGCTACGGTGGTGGCTACGGTGGTGGCTACGGTGGCGGTGGCTACGGTGGCGGTGGCTACGGCGGCGGCGGTGGCTACGGCGGTGGCTACGGCGGCAGCGGTGGCTACCGTGGTGGTTACGGCGGCAGCTACGGCGGCGGCGGTGGCTACCGTGGCGGCGGTGGCGGCGGAAGTGGCAACCTCGGTGCCGGTCTTTCCACTATCAACTGGGACCAAGCTGAGCTGGTTCCCTTCGAGAAGAACTTCTACAAGGAGGACCCTGCTGTGTCGGCGCGATCGGACGATGAGATTAATGAGTTCCGCAGGTCCAAGGAGATGACGTTGCGTGGTTCGGATATTCCCAAGCCTGTCAAGACTTTCGAGGAGGCTGGTTTCCCTGACATAATTCTGCGTGAAATTAGCAAGATGGGCTTCCAGGAGCCTTCGGCGATTCAGTCGCAGGCGTGGCCTATTGCTCTGAGCGGCCGTGACTTGGTGGCGATTGCCGAGACGGGTTCGGGTAAGACGATTGGTTTCGCGATGCCCAGCTTCGTGCATATCAAGGCGCAACCGCCGCTGAAGTACAGCGATGGCCCTGTTGCTCTGATTTTGGCGCCTACCCGTGAGTTGGCTGTGCAGATTCAAAACGAGTGCAACCGCTTCGGTGCTGCGTGCCGTGTCCGTACGGCGGCCGTGTATGGTGGTGTTCCGAAGGGACCGCAGATTCGCGACCTTCAGCGCGGGGCGGAGATTGTCATTGCCACGCCGGGTCGTCTGATCGATATGTTGGAGATTGGCAAGACCAACCTACGCCGTGTGACGTACCTGGTCATGGATGAGGCTGACCGTATGCTGGACATGGGTTTCGAGCCCCAGATTCGTAAGATTGTCGAACAAATTCGCCCCGACCGTCAGACGCTCATGTTCTCGGCGACTTGGCCGAAGGAGGTGCAGCGTCTGGCCGCGGACTTTTTGAACAACTTTGTTCAGGTCAACATTGGCTCGATGGAGTTGGCCGCGAACCACAATGTGAAGCAGGTAATTGAGGTGTGCACGGACTTTGAAAAGCGTGGCCGCCTGATCAAGCACCTCGAGCAAATCAGTCAGGAGAACGGCAAGGTGATTATTTTCACGGGCACCAAGCGTATCGCGGACGATCTCACCAAGTTCCTGCGTGAAGACGGCTGGCCTGGTCTGGCTATCCACGGTGATAAGGAGCAAGGCGAGCGTGACTGGGTTTTGAAGGAGTTCAAGTCGGGTCGTAGCCCGATTATGGTGGCGACGGCCGTTGCCTCGCGTGGTCTTGGTACGTATCGAACAATACAGTCGGTGGCGAGAGGGAAACAACAGCATGGAGAGAAAAGCACGGAAATGTCAGCTTGTCGAGGAAATACAATGATGTGTGGTGTCAGAATGGGTGCTAGCAGGAGGAAAGCGGGTCGATCTCGCGAGACATTGAATACCTGTGGTGCAGCGCGTACTTTTTCGCGCAGTAGCCGCTTGTGTAGTATAATGTCTCCTAGTTTCTTGCTGCTGAATCCAATGTGTTTATGGGACCATCGACATGTGTGAACTTGACAGTGGTCGAGATGTGTGCTTTTTTATCTGTGGTCGATGAATGCCCGCGCTACTGACTGTAGAAATGCGGGACAGAACTAACCGTTCAGATGTCAAGGATATCAGCTATGGTACGCATGGAACACTGACCTTTAGTGATCAACTACGATTTCCCGACCAACACCGAGGACTACATCCACCAAATTGGACGTACAGGTCGTGCTGGTCGTAAGGGTACGGCCATCACGTTCTTCACGTCGGAGAACTCCAAGTCGGCCCGTGAACTCGTGGGTATTCTGCGCGAGGCCCACCAGGAGATTCCGCCTGAGCTGGAGGAGATGGTGCGCTACTCGGGTGGTGGTCGCGGCGGTGGCCGTGGCTACCGTGGTGGCCGCCGCGGCGGCGGCGGTGGCTTCCGCCGCTTTGGTGGTGGTCCCCGCGCCTCGGGTGCGAACAATGTGAACGTTGGTGGCTCGCGCTGGTAAATAGACAGGAGGCGGTCGACCGGATGTGGAGGCACTCGGCGCGACGCGCTCACCCCACCTAGGCGACCGAGGCGCTCTTGACATGCGCCTTGTATGCTGGAATGTGAATGGATTGCGGACATTGAAAGGGTACCAGCCCTGGTACCAGCTACGAAACTGGGAAGCATGCGTAGAAGAGCTTCAAGCAGATATCTTGTGCATCCAGGAGGTCAAAATGACTCGGAAGCAACTTACACACGATCTGTGCGTGATGGAAAACTTCGATGCTTTTTACGACCTGCATCCTACCAAGGGCTATGCAGGTACGGCTACGTATATCCGAAAGTCATTTTGTGTGCCTCAAGAAGCCGAAAAAGGCATCACGGGGCATGCCAGCCCCTGTATCGGATCACCGATCGACGACTTGGCTACCTCTGTCGATGCGGCCCTGCTCAAGAATCTGGACATGGAAGGGCGGTCGGTGATTGTCGACTGCGGTTTCTTTGTTCTCATCAACGTATATGCGCCCAACGAGACCGGTCCTGAGCGATTGCCTTTTAAGTACGTGATGTGCCTCTGACATTAGGATGGCCTTCCATGCTGCGCTCGAAGAACGTGTACGGCGCTTACAGGCGCTTGGGCGGGAGGTAATAGGTACGTTGCAAAGACTTATGCAGTCGTGGGAGACCTCAATGCTGTGGCACACCCTTGCGATCACTGCGAAGGTGCCTCGTCCACGGACGTCGAGTTTCTGTCGCACCCAGCCCGGCAGTGGCTGAAAAGCTGGCTTGCTCCGCAAGGACCGCTGATTGACATTACGCGAGAGTTTCATCCCACACGTACGTGCATGTATACCTGTTGGAACACACTCGTGGACGCGCGTCCTGCCAACTATGGCACACGTCTGGACTATACGTTGATTACACCGGGCCTTCGGCCTTGGGTCAAGGCCGCCGACATTCAACCACACATCTACGGATCGGATCATTGCCCTGTTGTGCTTGAGCTGTTCGACACAATCGAGTCATCCCAGGGCCCTGTCTCTCTCGCAGAGAGACTGAGCCATGCAATACAGCCGCCTGATCTCGCTGCGTCCCAGTACGATGAGTTTTGTCCTCGAAAGCAACCGCGTCTCGATACCCTGTTTGGTGCGCAGCGTGCGCGCCAAGCGGCCCATCCACCTACCAGCGCGGGAAAACATGTCCAAAAAGCCATCAAGTCGGCCCCGACAAGCTCGCGAGCTCGACGAGCACAGCCCACCCTTGCGTCGTTCCTGCAGCGGCCTTCAAAGCCGCCGGCGCCGGCGCCTATACCCACGGAGGAGCAGATACACCCAGACTTGACGGACCCGGTGGGGGACGCCGCACCTACGCAGCCTCAGCGCAAGGAGACTGTAGAGCAGTGGGCCAGTCTCTTTACGCCGCATCCACCGCCGCTATGCACCGGGCACCGCGAGCCGGCCAAGTCATATATCGTGCACAAGCCCGGTATCAATCAGGGTCGAAAATTTTGGCTATGTGCGCGCCCTGTGGGCCCGGGCTATGCAGAGCCCTCGCGAGATACAACGAAGGCCGATCGGCCTTACCGATGTCATTATTTTGCATGGGATTCCGACGTGCGCCGGCGTGGCTCATCTAAGGGCCACTTGCCGATGACATGAGGCGTCAGGTCGCTGGTACGGTCGTCCCAGTACAACTGACCAGCCCAAGCGATCATCGCCGCATTGTCCACGCACAAAGAAACGGGAGGAAAGTGAAGCAGAACGTCTGGGCGCCCACCTACGTCCAGAGCATGCCGCAGCCGTTCGCGCAGGTACGTGTTGGAGGCAACACCACCACTGCACACGACGCTGCGAATGTCCGACGGGGGCACAGGGCTGACATCGGCCAGGCGCCAGCCGCGGAGCCGGGTATCAAGCGAGAGTGCGCGAGTGATCTTGTCCTCGAGAGGAGCAAAAGCAGCTTCCTGGAAGGATTGCGCAATCGCCGCCTTTTCACTCGGCGACAAATGCGCCGCGCCGCCGACCGCCTGAATGAGACGCGACGAGGCTGAGCGAAGACCCGAGCTGCGTAAGAAACGTGAACGTACAAAGAAAAAGATGGTTGTCCCAGCATGATGTGCGGGAGAGGTGGTAAAGGCGCGCCACGCGGATGCGTGGCTGCCAACTGCTCGACAAGCGCGCCTGAAGCACTCTGCCAACCGAGCTCAAGTTCGCGAGCCAGCTTATCGAACGAGTTGCTGGCGTCAGTCAGAGCAATGTACATACCCAATCGAGTCGTCCAGTGTATTGGCCAGTATTTGGAACCGATACAAGCTGTGAGCTAGGACCAGCATCGTATGGCCGCCGGATACGAGCAGCGTGAGGAAGGGAAAGGTGGGCGGTGTTGGTTCCGTGAGCAAGGGCGTGAGCGCATGCGCTGCTGTGAGCCATAGCTATACATACCATGCATATGATGCACGTACACCAGCGGTTTGCTGTGCACACTGGCCAAGGTTTTGGCGGCCGCCATGCCAACAGAGAGACACCCGGGCATCCCAGGACCCTGCGTCACGGCGATCCCATCGATATCATCGAGACTCACTGCCGCCTGATCCAATGCCTGACGTATCGCCGCTGGTACATGTCTGTGGTGTGCCTGGGCCGCATGCAGCGGGTGAATGCCTTGGGTATTGTGGTGGTCTTGGCGCAGGACGACCGAGGATAGAATGGTGCGATCGGAGCGCACCACGGACGCGCACGAGTCGTCGCACGAGCTGCGTAAGTAGATGCTTACACACCTCTCAATACCTAGAATGAGTCGCCTGGGCGCCGCCGAGGCGAGTCCACGCTCGCTGCCAGCGACGCGCAAGCGCTGCCAGACCGCCACCGCGGAAGAGCGCATAAAGTGGAGGGAAAAGCAGCTGCCTGCGCAGCAGCGCTTGGACGTGGTATGCTATATATACACTTCTATGCAAGAGTGGGCGTGGCCTGATTCAGGGTGGCAGCGCTGTTTGCAATGGGCTACCGGGCACAAGAACACATGAGGCCCGTCAGGCTTGGTATGGCTGAGCTGAGATACGCAGCGTCCATCGAGCACATGACCGCATGGCAGCGCCCATATGCGCTGGTCCCCGGAGCCATTCAGGACGAGAGCCCGCCGGCACATGGCACAGATGGGCGTCTTGTTCGGCAAGGGCACGACAGCATCGTGCTGCCCAGCTGCGTAGGCCTCCACATCGACAGCCGGCTCCTCCAGGCTGTGGGCGAAGGGTGGCACGGGGGGATGCGGATGGGTCCATGCGGGATCAAAACGAGAGGGTATCGCATGGTTTGAATAGGGGACGGGATGTGCGTGCGCCGGTGCATGCGGGCGAAGAAGCGTTTGGTGCGACAGGCCACCCGAGTGGGAGCGTTCCACATATCTGGACGCGAGCATCTCCAGTCGCTCCAAAAGTTCATGGCGATGAGAGGCTGAGGTCAGGGCCGAGCTGCGACGCGAATGGCGCTGGGTATAGGGGCCTGGTGCGATGCCATCATGGATAGGTAGTGGCAACGGATCCTCAGATACAGGTATAGCGGAGCCCGATAGCGGCATGCGCCGGCGATGGGCTCGTTCAGAGCGAGGAGAGCTAAAGTGCACGCCTAAAATGGAGACGTCATCATCGACGCTGCTCTCCGCCTGGTGCCTCGGCCGGCCATCCAGGTCAGCTTGTGGTACACTCGTATGAAATGTCCAAGTTCTAGGACGTAATGGAGGAGAATCAGCTGTCAGGTCGATAACAGGTGAATGTCCCGCCATCGTTGTCTCGCATCCACCACAACCGCAGCACAAATGTGGCCACGGCCTAGACACGGCCCTGGGTAGGGTGCCTGGTCCGGACGGCCACCGTTCTACCTTCGGCCGAAGACCAGCAGAAAAGTCTTTTTCCGCAAACGTATAAAAGCGCCAACTTCGCAGGCGCGGTTCCTCGTGGATCCGATCAACCATAGGTATGTGTTGCCCCCCTTTCCCCCCTTCCATGTGATGAGCTATATTCCTTTCCCCGGCCTACACGACCATGCCGAGAATACAAGGACGCCTGTTTGCTACAGGCATTCATGTCTTGGTGCATGCCAGCACCGTAGTCTCTGATCCCCTCCCCTGCCCTTTGTGTTGGAACGGACGCTAACTGTCAGATTGAAAGAGGTGTGTATACCTTCCAATACGGTGGTCCCCCGACGATGATACTCCTGGTATCCAGCCAAAATTCGCAGTTTCCACTCTAGGACCCATGCAACTCTGTTGGGGCATTGGCTCTCCCTCTCGAGAGACCCATTACATGATTCCTCCTTGTGAGAGTCTACATCGAACCCTCCCAAATGGGAGAGTAGGCTTGTAGTCATGGGGTTGCCTGATCGGGTGCGGATCGTAGCCGGCTCTGGTCCGATGAGGGTCGCAGACCTTCCTTGGAAGTCTGAGGGGGACCTCCGCTTGCTGAACATCACTAACATCCCAGGTCTTGGCCTCTTTTTGTACAGTACAAGGTACGCTTGTGCGCACGTCGCTACGGACCCCATCGGGATGAGCGTGTTTCACATGCAACCATGAGAGCTTAGGAAGAGCCGTCGTCAGTGCCCTGGGGAAGGTATTTGTTTCCTGGGCTTGTCAGCGTGCAGGTCTTTCTCCTTGGATTCCACGTTTCGTGTTGAGTCCATGGATCGAGAGATGCAGGCTATGCCCAGCGTATCGAAATGATGTGCAGGCTACGTCTGTAATGCCAGTGCGCTCCATGAGCCCAGTGGAGACACCTGCCACTCCAAGGTGGCAAGGCCGAAAAAATGGTTCCTGACCTTGTCAGCTCAGGCGGCAGATCCGGGTGTCTCGTGGCGACGTGTCTTGAGCATGGACTAACGCATAGCCCAATATGTTGAGAGCCCTTGCTACTTGGATACCTGGTCGGATGGCGGGCCCAGTGCAGCGTCGCGCTATGAGCACAGCGTCTGCGCCCACCACCCACTACCGCATCACTCTCCGGCGCTCGGCCATCGGTCTGCCCAAGCGGACAGGGCGCATTGTAGAGGCCCTGGGACTGCGCAAGCGTCTGCAAAGCGTATACCACCTGCAGTCCCCTACCATCGCGGGTATGGTCCTTGCTGTCAAGGAGTTGGTCCACGTGGAGAATGTGCGCCAGCTGGAACTGCCTGCCACGGCCAACCAGGCTTCGACACAGCCTATCTGGGTCAACCAGGATGGCCAGGTCGTGGATGCCGGTCGCCTGGCCCGCAAGGCCCCCAAGGGCTTTAAGGTGGTGGGCAACCTGGTCAACGAAGAACGCGATGCGGCTCTGCGTGCGGGCCAGGCGTCGTAATCTGATACATTATGTGATACCCCGATGCGGCTGTGGTGTATACCCTCGCGTCCCTAGTCTTGGGTGATTCGTAGATGATGATCTGATCTGCTAAGCCAATATGTGGCGTGCGCTTTGCATCAGGTGACTCGGAAAGTCTGGTGGGGTTGCTCATGCCCGATGTGGTCATAAATCGCGCTCGTGATTCGCGAAATTTCGGCCAACACTTCATGTATAAAAGTACCTGGGGAAATGTGTTGCCACTCATTGTGACGTGGATCCACCGCCCTGTCACAACACAACTTATTCATTTCCACGACATTCAAAGGCACCATTTCGTCATAGGAAAACAGTGCCACACCCCTGCTGCCTAAACCACAGCTACTTAACCTACTCAACCCCTGCATACACCCCAGTCCCTTACCTATACAATGTCGTTGCTTCCCAGAAATCTACCTGGCTCCGTGCGAGACGTACTTGTACAATCCATCCGGAGATCTCCAGCCGGCTATCCAAATGCCCACGGTGGCGACTCTCTTCGACGTTTCGTGTTGAAACGGAATGCGTTCGTGGGTACCGTGGATGCCCAGGACATGGTCACGAAACCATCTCCCTCCCTTCGCCGTATCTCCGCTGAGATCTCTTCCAATGGCCCTCAAGAAGAGTCACCAAAAAGCCATTTGGAGCGCTCATCAGCGCCCATCCGCAGATCGCGGTCCGTGCAGCATTTGTCCACTGTGGCCGAGTCATCGGTGGAAGAAACGAGTGACGATCAATTGGAAGACATTTGGTTCGATCAGGTTATGGATTCATTGTATCTGGAGGATTCTGTCTCTGATACATTCGTTGATGGCGAAAAGGACGGGGCCACATCCCCGATTCATCCACTCCCTGCCTCAGACACGGTGCTGCATTCTGCGGCCACGTCTGTGTAGAAGGTCGGGACGATGTGCCGTGCCCTTGTGCGCTTGACCCATTCGCACGGGGCAGAGAAGCTGATGGACCCCGTGTATCTTTATGCCGAGACGATTGTATATATATATGATGACCCTTTATAACGAAAGACGCTCAAGCCCTGTAGACGTAAAACGCCGATTTTCTCCACTTCGCAGCTGTTCACCACCATGAACTGGGCCCTGGGGACGCGCACGCTGAGCGGCCGCTGTGCTTCTGCAAGCCTTTGCTCGCAAGTAGCGAGGCACAGTCTTCGTTTGCCTACACAGAGAACAGCCGGGCCGGAATGGCGCGCCTTCATGCCGACCCCGCGTGTTTGTTCGGGCCTTCGTCCATTCTCTGTGTCACGCTGCTGCAAAACCGCTTCTAATAATCCAGCGCAAGAGGTGCCCGCACCCAAAAAGCCATTTGCCATCCGCCCCTACATGGAGCTCATGCGTCTTGACCGCCCGATTGGATCGCAGCTGCTTTTCTGGCCTTGCGGTATGTCGTATTCGCACTGATATCCAGCGTGGTCTATCACTATGGCCTCCCATTTCACCCATGCACCATTGTCTGTCTGGCTGACCAACCTGGGACTATTCGCTGTCGGTTCGGTGATCATGCGCGGAGCTGGTTGCACCATCAATGACATGTGGGACGCGAAAATTGATGCGAAGGTCGAGCGAACCAAGTCACGTCCTATTGCGTCGGGCACTGTCTCCTACAAACAAGCAACTGTGTTCCTGGGTCTCCAGCTGGCATGCGGATTGGCTGTGTTGCTTAATCTCAACATGTACAGCATTGTTCTCGGCACCATGGCGCTCGGACCTGTTTTCGTGTATCCGCTGATGAAGCGAATCACGAATGTCCCTCAAATAGGGATGGGCCTTGCATTCACATGGGGCTCCATGCTTGGCTGGTCTGCTGTGGCCGGAGCGTGCTACTGGCCGGCCGTTCTGCCTTTGTATGCCAGCACTGTGACATGGGGTATTGCTTATGATACTATTTATGCTCATCAGGACAAGGTCGACGACCGGGCCACAGGTGTTGGTTCGACCGCTCTCCTGTTTGGTGACAAGGGCACCAAGCCTGCACTCGTCGTCCTATCTGCGATCTGGCTCGCTCTCCTGGCGTACGCAGTCAGCGCCCAGTCGCCGATTCTTCCTTCTTTTACAGCGGCTGATGGGCGCATTCTCTCTTTCAAGGAATGGGCTGTTCTGGCACTGGAAACAGGCCACCCCTTTTTTGCTGCCTCATGGCTTACTACTGTGTGCCACGTCCTTTGGCAAATCCGCACTGTTGATCTGAACAACCGCGCAGATTGCTGGGCCAAATTCTGCAGCAATCGAACTGTGGGAATGATCGTTTTCCTGGGCCTCGCCGCTGATTTCCTCTATCAGTATGCACGATCGCAAGAGGCCAGAAAAATGGACTAGCTACGCGGCCCTGGTATTGCAGTGTGATCTACCATAGGTTATGGGAATCGAGCACGTTTTTGCATGAAATCGCGAAAGCTATTGCGTAAGCTGTCGTGATGCGACGTTTCACCGCGGAGAACGATTGCCCAATAATACCTGCCTAAAATCTTGGCTTCGTGCGTTTTGCTTAGTATTGTGCTAGGAATCCCGTTTTTAGTGTGCCTAGTTGGGCTCGATGAGTAGCACGGCAGATACACGCATACGAAACAGGCCATATAAATACATGTAGCTGACAGCCTTCGTTGAACGCGTCCATTTCATCAATGAGGCTTTTCGCTCTTCTCTTGCTCGCAGGCGCCAGCCTTGCGCACGCCCGCAACCCCCTCGCTACTAAGGATCAATGTGAGATCGATGTTCTTTCTATGGAGCTCAGCAAGGACCCCGCGTTCGAACCTCTCAAGAAGGACGCGCTGGACCAGTACCTCAAGTCTCTGAAGGCGCACAATGTGGACGTTACCGACGCGATCATGAAAGATCTCCATTTGGCTATGGAGGAGCTAGTTTTTAGCTCGGTTCAAAAGGCCGCGAATGGTGACCCTACCCACCCCAAGGTCTACTGGACGGACACGGCAGCTCGTCGCCACGACTGGTTTGGCCTTTCTGTGCCCGGTGGCCGCTACTCCTACGACAACCCTGACTGCATTTACCGCATTGTCCCCATCAGCGGCCAGTACAAGTACAAGTTGAAGGGTCGTCGCATCGGCAAAGGTACCACGGACGCCAGTTTCTCTCTTATCAGCAACGTGAACTCTCAGAATACCATCAGCACGATTTCGAAGAAAGACCTCAAGGTCAACTCGGATGGCACATACGAAATTACTATCAACTCGGACGATGGCGGCGAGAACCATCTCAAATCCGACTGGTCTGCCAAGCAGATCTTTATCCGTCACAACCTGGGTGACTGGAACCAGGAAACGCCTGATGAGCTTGACGTGGAAGTGCTGGGCGACCCCAAGCCATGGTTCCCTCGCACTAACCGCTCCATTATCAACGATGCTAAAGACGATCTGAAGCAATCCACGTTCTTTTACGGTTTTGGCGCGCTTGATTGGAAGACCTTGTCTGTCCCTCTGAACCATCTCAAGAACCCCTCGCAGTCGCAATCTCTCGGCACTCTCACGTCGCAGGCCAGCTCATTCGGCCACTTCAATATTCGCGACGACGAGGCCTACGTCATTACCCTTAGCGGTGGAAACTCCAGCTACTGGATTGTCCCGGTGACAACCATGGGCCTCCTGACAAACGACCCCGAGCACAATATTGTTAGCTTCAACAGTGTCCAGTCGGCTTCCAACAACAACGGAACTTATACTTTTGTTCTCTCTGCCAAGGATCCCCACGTCTACAACTGGATTAGCATTGCTGGCACGCCGCAAGGTACTGTCATGCTCCGCTGGCAGGGTCTTCCTTTGACGGATGGCACCCCCAAGGGCGTCAACGTCTATACACAAGTTGTCAAGTTTAGCAAGCTACACGAGGTGCTCCCCAAGGAAACGCGCTACGTCTCGGACAAGGAGCGCAAGCAACAGGTCCGTGAGCGCCTGCAGGGCTACCAGAGGATCCACTTCCAGTAACTGGCACGGACCCTTATTCTTTATAGTACCAATGTATATCGTCACAGGCCTCTTATTCGACAAGACAGCTTGGACTGCGCCCTTCTTGCTACATGCGATTGTTATCTTTGGATCATGCACTGCCCTACGGCTATGCATGTCTACGTGGAAAACAGATAATTTCCTACTGTGGCTGCGCAATGTGCCCCATATTTTCCTTTCGGGATTTATCTGTCGATCTCGGCCCTTGCCGCGGGCGCCACTAGGCACCCATATTTCCGATACCTGCTAGAAAAATAGCCCGAACCAATCAAATGTCACATTTATGCGTCTTTGGAAGTGGGCACGTCGAATTCTGCAAGTATCAGGCAACGTGCGCCCGCAATGCAGGCAAAACCTTGTTTTCTCGAGGCCCATGCTGCAGCTGACTCGAATGTCGTCATAGCCTGAACGGTTTGACGTGGAAATATAACCGCAGCACGCACATCGATACCATTTTCAGGCTCCAAGGCGAATTGCGCGTTCTGTTGGCGTAGGGATCAGTTAACATTCCAGTTTTCTTCTCTTCCAACCACGACCCTCTTAAAGTGCCTGGGCCGCCCACCTATCTCTCGTAAGCCAGAGACTGAACCCGTTCTCTTCCGGCTTGTTGTCTTGCACGAAGAATCGTGAATCAAGTCTCCCTTCTCAACTTGTCGAGTCGGTTCGACGGTCCAGTCAAACTATGAGCTCGGGGTCTCGTGTTCGTCGTTCCTCCAGAACACGCTCTTCCTATCGTGGGAGACCTTCCTCTGGCTCTAAGCCGGCTGAAGGCAGCGATGCAGACCAATCTTCTTGGATTGCCGACGATATTTGCACTCGTTGCGGCGCTCTTGCGCCTCATGGGAAGCTCTATTGTTCGGAAAAGTGCCGGGAGCAAGACTCACAAAACGCTACAACTTTGCCCACCAAAGACCCCAAGGTGGAAGAGCTCAGCAAAGCGTTGTCGCAACTACGCTATCCCATGACACTCTCCCCCCATCTCACGGCGGCTACAACTGGTTTACCCATGTTCCCCAAGCACAAATCTTCTGAACACCACCAGAGCCTTCACTCGCCAAGCTCCAGTTCGGAGCAGCGTGACTGTGGCGGTATGCCCCGATCGCCGTCACCCTCGAGTGGGTCGGTCGGCTCTGAGAAGTCTGAGTCAGAGCTTACGTCCCCTTCTCCTTGGCAAGTGGGACTGGATGTCAGTGATGAGCAGGGAGATATTTCTGAGGACGATGACCTAACACTTCCACCCTCTGTTATGGGTTCAACCCCCTTCGCGACTAGTCGAAGCGTAGGTACTCGGATGTACAAGTTCAAATCCGGGTCTTTCTCGACACCAAAAGGACCTCTTTGGTCGTTGCCCACACTGGCGCCCCATTCTATGGTGCCAACGCGCTCATCTGAGTCCCCCATTCAGTTTACTCGAATGCCTTGCTCTACAAATATCCCGTCGTCCGTTATTTATGCGAATCCTATGAGCGCAGGCAAAGCCACGTTGCCTGCAACACTGCGGCGTCTTGGCAGTGATCCGCAATCTGAACGGCACTCGCCGCCGCCCATGGCCAAGTCTCGCTCACACTTTTCTTACATGTCCCATGATCATTCATCGGACATGATTCCCAACCACACAAAACAGATGCCTGTGCAAAAGCAAGAAGCATCCGACCAAAAACATCATGACTCTGACATCTCTTTGCGTTCCATGGACAAAGAACACAGAATTGCCAACCAAAATTCGCCTTACTTATGCCAAAATTGCAACGATTCAATCACCTCAGGCACATCTGGACAAAGCAACGGGTCCAGCGATGATCCCCCTCGTGGCCGGCCATTGCGGCGCACCGGGCATTCTTGTTGCTCTGGTCATCGCCGGTTAGATGCAGCTGCTTGTGATCCCTACTGCATTCTTTCTACGAACAGAAACAACAAGGCATCGCATGCAGTGCCATCGCCTGATCTTGTTTTCCCCTTATGTCCCACGGAGCCCTCTGCTTAGGCATGACGATACAAGGTTGCCTATGGCTCCTTTCGCCTTAAAAATCGATGTCACTTGCTCATGTTCTAGAAAAATCCTTAGATACCCACCCACCCCTTCCATGATAGACGTACAACCTTGAAGTACTACGTTTGCATTCATACTGGTGTTGCGTTAGGGACCGTGCACGGAGGTCTTGCATGGCTTGCTTTCTGGATCAAGCCTCCACAACGCGTTTCGCGCGACGCGTTCCGTTCCTAGTATGGACTAGTACGTTGATTGATGAGACCTTTCCTAACAATACAGCGAAGCAGAGCGACGCAAAAATATTGAAGAGAATGAGAGACTGCTAAAGGAACTTGGAATTGACCAGGGTGGAAGCTCTTTTTTGGGGTCAAGTGCACCTAAACGTCCCACAGCTCATGCCGAGCGCGCTCGTCGCAAGCGAAGTCACACAGAGGAATCGTCCAAGCCGGCGGTGCCCCAGCGCATTAGTGCGCGTTTAAGGGGGATCAAAACGGAGTCCGAGAATGAAACAAATGCTACTGACCTGGCGCATTTAGCTACACCAAAGGAACCACCTACACCAGTTGTAAGACACGGTGATCTTAGCTTGGAGGAACTCCTGGCCGATACCTTGGACGAAGATGAGAAGCGAAAACTGAAAGACTCACTCAGCATCAAGTTTGAAGACAGCGCTATACTATCGTCTCCCAAGACAGAGCTCGAAAGCTTGCTCAGAACCATGCAACTTCGCAGCTATACTCGTGTGGCACAAAAGCGTATATACAGCATGCTCTACCACCCAACTTTGGAGAAAGACCTCATATTCACCGGCGATCAGGCAGGAAATCTGGGAATTTGGGATGCAACTGCTCCTACTGACGAGGACCAAAGCGAAGAGAGCCATGTCCTAGCTGGCAACGCGTTCTCGTTGCAGACGCACGGTGCGGCTATTGGGTGTCTGCGAATGGATCCTATCTCTCATGAGCGGATCTATTCTAGCTCATACGATGCAACCTTGCGAGTTTTCTCATTGAGCAAACACATGAGCATGGAGGTATGGCGCGCACCTTCCACTGTACAGCTTGGTGAATTCGATATTTTGTGCCCCATATCCAATGCCTCAGAGGCAGAGATGCCAAACTCCTGCCATCTCGATGGGAGAAGCCTATGGCTTGCCGATCACCTAGGCGGGTTGGTTCACATCGATGTTCGATCTGCTTCCTCTGAGTATCATCGCTGGCAAGTCAGTGATAAGAAGGTCGGCGGCCTCTCCATTAACTATGGTGCGCCTCACTGCATTGCCACTGCATCCAACGACCGCTCAGTTCGCCTGTTCGACACTCGCATGTTTGGACGCTGCCAAGAGATGCCTACACCGAGAAACAAGCTACTGGATGATGATTTGGAAGCATTGAATACGCTTCACACTACTTCTCAACTTGGCTCAATGCAGCGTGAAATGGCATGTACATCTGTGAACTTTAGTCCCAAGGGGGATTACTTGGGTATGTAAAAACCACTCATGTACAGCCAGTGTGTGCTACGATGATACCGTCTCTATTTGGGATTTACACGACAAGTCGCTCAACCACACTTCTCAACGCGGGGCAAAAAAGAACTCTTCTTCCAACACGTTGGATCGTTGGATTCAAACCAAGACGCGTCCTTCAGAAGACCTCGGCAAGCCTCATACATTTCACCATAACAATCAAACTGGGAAATGGGTGACTCTCTTTCGAGCTTGCTGGCACCGTAATCCTTCTCTTGAACCTCATTTTTCGATGGGGAGCATGTCGCGACACACGGAGATATATGGAAAAGACGGTCGCTGTATGGCTCGGTTGTACGATCCGGATTGGATTACAGCTGTACCAGCAGTGACAGCTATGCACCCCCTCCTTCCGGCACGTATTGCTACCGGCAATGGTTCCGGTCGCTGCGCATTTTGGTCTCCTTAAAGCCTAGGGCATATTTGCCGCCAAGCCGTGGTTTGATACCACGAAAGGCACGTTGTAGGTCACAAAAGGCGACAAGAATGCCTCGACATTAGAAGGCAAGGGATAGAAATCTTGATACAAGGGATCATGGTACGTGAATTCGAACAGATAGGATGCTCGGAAACGGAGCCATTGTAAGATGAGGATCAACAATAGAAGAAAACCAAACAGAACACCCATGCCGGTGGCCAGCCTTGATTTGGTGAACATGCTTCGGACTTTATATGCTTGAGAAGTCATGTCATTTTGATCCGAATCCACAGGTTTCGCCTCACTTTCATGGAGACGTGTGACCAGCGAGCCAAGTCGTCCTCTAATTTTATCCAGTTGCTGCGCATATTCGGCATCATCCATGCTGATTTTTTCTAGTCGAAGCTCCATAGCCAAAGCGTTTGTAGCTGATTCAGACTGTCCTGCTTCTCCTGGTCGATGTATAGCGTCCATGGCCTCGAGCATCTGCTGCAATGTCTCGTCTGGCTTAGTTGATTTTTGGGAGGGTTCTTTCAAAACTTCTTTAAGCAGATGGATCATCTTCCATAGTTCTCCTTCTTCAATTGTAGGGTCTTGTAGCTTTTCGGGCCCATGAGTCTCATCCTGGGCTTTTAACTCGATAGTGAGTCCATTCGAGGTGAGTGGATCCACGTCCAGGACAGGACCCCATGTCGATGAAATCGGCCTCGTGCGCACCGGCGAACCTCTTGGGACGTTGTGCTTTACAGGGTATATAGACGATTCCATTGGATATGCTGTCATTGAACCTTGAGCCTTTGGTGGGGTATACGAGGGTGAGTTTGAGTAACTAGCGTTGTCGGCATCTGTCAATGTTGACAAAGGGTCCATACCGCTATTTTGCAATGAATCACCGTGCCATTGCTGGTTGCTCTTACGGTTTCCATTGGTATTTAAATCTTGCATTGATTTGCTTCGTGATACCACAATAGCTCTTTGTCCAGAAAGCCACCTTTCTGCACAAGCATCGCGCTCTGTTTCCTCTTTGGCGCGTGCCCGAGCTTCGTCTTCAGAGATCCTATTGTATACCTCCATGATGCTAGGACGCATGTACTTGGATGTTTCACTCATATTTCAAGTTGCAGCATAAGAAGTAGTGCCTAAAGTTGTACGCGTGGATATCTCGACAAGGTCAACACGCGCGTAGAATTGTGGTCCCTACCCGCAGGCCATCATCTTTCGAACTATAATAGCATGCACCTGCCTCCGGTGCATACGAAGGGTCCTGTAGGATAACGGTTAGTCCGAAGGTTTCTGATTCACGACTTGAGTCACGAATTCCTTAAGCCGCGGTTCGACTCCGCGCAGGACCTTTTTTGATTATTTTGTCACCCAATACTTTCCATGCCCCGAGGTCGTATCCCAACAGTCGAGAGTATATATCGCCATGATTCACCCGGATAGCTACTCTGACAACATATGGTAGTTTATACAATCCTCTTTTTCCTACAAAGAAAGGGAACACGACGTGTCTATTCTACGGATGGGAAAATAAGTAGCGAACCTAGGCTATTCCGCCTTGATCTGAAAAGGAAATTCACAGGGGGGCAGGTCATATATCCACACTAGAGAAGCGCAACAGCGCCAATAATAGCGGCAGCCAGCACAGCGGCCACTGCAGCCTTAGAAGGCGAAGCAGTCAATCCTGCAGCATTCATGCCACTCGAGCTGCTGGACGAGCTAGAATCCTGACCCGGGTTGGCGAAACCTTGCTTCTGCTGCGACAGAGGAACGACGTCGAACTGGGCGTTCGGGGTCGTCTTGATGGTGTTGATGTCAGGCAAGCCAGTCGCGCGCTTGCCATTAACATAGTCAGAGAAAGCAGGGTACTGAATCTGCTCGGGGTAGGGGTTCGTAATGTTCTGGCAAGCCGTGACAGGAACAATGTTCTTGAACTTCTGCTCAATTTGAGGATATTGGTCCTCAAACATCCGCATGGTCTGGCTCACAAGCTCGTGAGTCAGGACAATCGGGCTCTCGCTACCAGCCTTGTTAAGGATATCCTGGTAGTTTTGCTGAACCTGTTGCTGGCCCACTTGCGCAACGTTCCAGTCTAGAGTGTCTTCTTGCCACAAAATCGTACGGAGACCCAGACCAGCGGCAATAGCACGAACACGGTCATCGACATCACCAAACGGAGGGCGCCAGCAGGTGGGCGTAACACCAAGGACGCTCTTGATGACACGAATCGTGTAAAACAGTTCAGCAAAGACCTGGTCGTTCTCGAACGTAGTCATGTAGTGGTGCGACCAAGTGTGGACACAAATCTCGTGACCGTCTGCGATAGCACGCTGCGCCTGGTACGGCCAGTTGGCAACGTTAATACCGATAAAGAACATAGTGGCCTTCAGCTTCTTGGTGTTGAGGAAGTCATAAAAGGCATTGTGGGAGCAATTAGGACCATCATCAAAGGTCAGACCCCAGGTGTCAGGCTCTGGGCAGGTGCTCAGATCGCTGGGAATGTTCTGGGCCTTGGGTGTCACACACTTGCTCGCAGTCCACCAGCAATCAGGGTCCGAAGAGGCGTCGTAGCTACCGCCCTTAACACCCATGTGAGGGCCTCCTGAGTTGTCAGCCGGCTTCACTTTCACGTTGCCGGGAATGATACCAGAGTTCTGAATATCCTGCCAAACCTGGTTAGCCTGAGTGTCGCCTTGCAGAATAGTGGCAGGGCTGTTGTCGGGGGGAAGCGTCTTACCCATCATCTGAGTCACACCAGCATCACCGTAGGCCGTGCACTCCTGCGCCGGGGCACTGATCCTCATCATGTCCGCGGCGTTCGCAACACCACGACGCGCCAGACGGAGGTGAGGGTGACGCGCGTCACCCTGAAGAAAAGCGGAGGCATAGGTAGCCGACAAAGCAGCAATCAGCAACTTGGCAGTCAATTGCATGATGTGGTGGTTGCTGTGAAAAGAGTTGGGTGGCACACGGCTATACCTAGTGTGTTCCTGCACGAGCTTCGGGCCTTCACGTGAATATGCATGATTTGTAGATGTTAGCACATAAGCGGGGTGGCTGTGTTCTCTTGCATAGTGTGTGGCAAATAAATTGAATAATTTCATCCGCGTCTCCCAAGATTGGTCCTGTAGGATAACGGTTAGTCCGAAGGTTTCTGATTCACGACTTGAGTCACGAGTTCCTTAAGCCGCGGTTCGACTCCGCGCAGGACCTTTTTGTTTTTGCACACGATGGACCATCACCGAACATTGAAAGTGCGGGTCAGCGTAGCTTATCTAGCCTACAGTCAATTATTCACAGATTCAACTAGATATACGAAACATTCTAACCACAATAGCCCAACCGGACTATCAGAAACAATCATCAATATTCATACAGTGAATATACACTCGAATCATCATCCATCATAAACATAAGCTTTCTAAAGCAGCGAAAAGATAGCAGCAAGGGCAGGCACACAGACACTAAGAATGTTCGCCGCTGTAGTCGCGGCTCCATTGCCGTTGTTGTTAGTGTTGGTGTTGGTGTTACTGTCGCTGTTGGTGTTCGTAGTAGGGCTGCTGCTGCTGTCGCTGCTGCTGCTGCTGCTGCTGCTGCTGCTGCTGCTGCTGCTGCTGCTGCTGCTACCGCTGTCGGTGCTGCTAGCAGTACCCTGCGAGCCAGCGGCAGGCTGACTGGAGCCACTAGAGCTTCCCGGGTGTCCGAAACCGCTTGTCTGCTTCGAAATGGGAGTCAAGTTCATCTTCACGTTCGGGTTGATCTTGATCGAGTTTCCGTCGGGAAGGCCCTGGTACTTGGGGTTGCCAGCAATAAAGTCATTAAAGTTGGGGTAGGTAATCTTGTTCTCAACATAGGGCTGCGTAATGTTGTAGCAGGCGGAAATAGGCACGACATTCGGGAATGCCTTCGAGATTTCCGGCTGCTTGTTGATGAACACCTGCATGGTTTCGCTGTACAGTTCGTGCGACAACACAATCACGCTTTCTTGGCCGCCCTTCTGGACAATCTTGTCATAGTTGGACGAGATCTTATTGAGTGACGAGGTGCCGTACGGCTGAATGTCCCAGTCGTCTGTGTCCTGGTTCCAGATAATCGTGGTTAGACCCAGGCCTGCAGCAATGGCACGCACACGGTCATCGACATCACCGAACGGAGGACGCCAGCATGTAGGTGTCACACCTGTGACAGCCTTGATAACACGAGCCGTGTAGAACAGTTCAGCAAACACCTGTTCGTTCGTGAGGGTCGTCATATAACGATGAGACCAAGTGTGAACACAAATATCATGTCCATCGGTAATGGCACGCTGAGCCTGGTAAGGCCAGGTGGCCACATTGGTACCAATATAGAACATGGTGGCCTTGAGGTTCTTCTGCTTCAGGTAGTTGTAAAATTCGTTGTGGGTGCAGTTAGGGCCATCGTCGAAGGTCAGACCGTAAGTGTTCGCTTCGGGGCAGGTCTTAATATCTTCAGGGAGGCCCTTGTGCTTGGGCTTTGTGCAGCCCGAATCCGTCCACCAGCAGTCAGGGTCCTTAGAGTCATTGTAACCGGACTTTTCAGCGGAGGTGCCTTCGTGCTGACCATTCGAGGAGTCTGCCTTCTGCTTCACATCGCTAGGAATGATACCGGATGACTGAATCTCCTTCCAGATGGAGTTCGCCTCCTGGTCACCGGAAATAATGTTCGCGATGTGGCTCACTTTGGGAAGCAGGTTGTTCTTGTTCATCTGCGTGATCTCAGGCGCGTCATAGTATTTGCACTCCTGCGAGGGGTTCGTCATACTCTCGTACGCAGCCTCGCCGGTGGGAAGCTTGCGACGAGTAAACTGGCGATGGTGGGTGGCATCCTGCGAGAGATGGGCAGAAACACCGGCAAAGGCAAGGGTAAGGAGAACCGTTGTGGCCTTCATGATGGAGGAGGGGAACGGAGCAGGGCCGATGTTGGGCACACGAGTCTCACTTTAATCTTGCACAGATTCGAGTCTTGCGGCATTTTGCTGCAATGTGGATAGCCCCTGCAACAAAATGCAATCTTAATCAGCATACCACAAAAGAACGCATGTAGGAACCGATTGGAATATGCATGTGCGCGTTCCTGTGTGCGTGTCACACGCTCGGGGAACATCTAGCCATGCTTATTTTCCCGATCTTTCTCCATAGACCTTTTCATTGGCTATAATACATAGACGACGTGTGGCCACCTCCCTTAGTGTTCGTCCTTCACTGGCTCATCCACCCAGCCACCCGCCAGATCGGGTGGCAGTTCCTCCATCTGGACACTGGGCGCTCCATGTAGGTATCTAAGATGTTCCAGAATCTGGACACGTGTTTTCTCCAGGCTGGAGCGCGTGTTCTGGTTCTCGACGCGCGCAAGGAGCGGTTCATGTAGACGGTGGGTAGGCGCAAAGAATGCGTCATAGGGGGTATGAGGAAGATCGTCAGGAATCTGCGTCCCGGTTAAGACAGAGGTTTCGTACGTCCAGCACCGTGCGACGTTACGAATTGTATAACCACCGCCACCCAAAACCAGGAGAGGGAGGCCAAAAGCTTTGGTGAATGCCACACATTCTCCATGAGCAGAAATACTCAAGTTGAAGCAGCCTAAGCGGTCCAGCCCCAGAGAATCAGCGCCGCACTGTAGAACAATAGCCCCGGGGCGGAATGTGTAGACGCATGGTTCAATAACACTTTTGAAGAGAGCCACATAGGCACCATCGTCGATACCATCTTGCAACGGTACATTCAGGCAAAAGTGCTTGCCCAGGCCTACACCTGTTTCAGTAATGTCGCCTGTGCACGGGAAAAAGTCATTCCCGTACTTGTGGAAGGAGACTGTCATGACACGGTTTGACGTGTAAAAGGCTTCCTGGACGCCATCGCCATGATGAATGTCAATGTCAATGTAAAGAACACGAGGGAACGTCCGCAAAAGTTCAAGGATGCCCAGTACAATATCGTTGATATAGCAGAATCCACTAGCCTCGAATTTTTTGGCATGGTGCAATCCTCCCGTCCAGTTGATAGCAATGTCGGTGGCTCCTACAGCCAGCCGACGTGCTGCTGACAGGGTGGCGCCAGCGTAGGCACGGCAGAAATCATACATGCCATCAAATACAGGACAGTCGTCCGCAAAGTTGAATCGCGTGAAAGCAGCGGATAGAGGTGTCGTTGGCGTCGTCTTGCTGAGGAAATCCACATAGTCACTATCATGGAATGCTTCCAATTCCTCGCGTGTCGCCCAGCGGGGCGAATACACTTTCATATACTCATGGAGTCCATATCCATGTACCAGTCGATTCGTCAAGGCCAAACGCGCGGGCTTCATAGGGTGGTGCTCACCGTAGTGCTGCTGTCAGTGCTAGTGTACATACATAGTCCGAGACACCCACAGGGAAATAGTACGACACTTGTGGGTGAAAGTGCGACTGGACAGACTTGGCATCGGCCAACAGCGAGCCTGGGTTGAGGTCCAATGTCCCATCATTGTTTTGTTTCGTGCGATCAAAGAAGAAAGGCGCGCTGGAAAAAGTGGGCAACTCCTTTGGCCGTGCGCTGGCAAACGCGTCGTACTCTAGCACGACCATAGGGCGCCGTCTACGGTGACGATGCAATGGCCTGGCAGGACGCATCGCCTCCCTGCAAACCACGTGACTCATTCCCCCGCGGGGCAGACGGGGTCGAGCGCATCGGGCCCGTGAACTCAGCATCTCCTGCTCTCATGTGGAATCCGACGTCTTTTCGGATGTCCAAGCAAGTCCGCGCGCAATGCTGGACGTGGTTACTAGTCGTAGGAATGTTCCTGACTGGTATTTTGAACTCGATCGTGTCGAAATGGTACGTTTCTTATGCAATATAGCTGACTTTCTAGGCAGGACATGCAATGTGTCAAGCACTGCCAGCCGGACAGTCCTCAGCCGCCCGTGGAGTACTCGCAGCCTGTTTGGCAGACGCTACAGATGTTTGTGGGAGAGGCCTTCTGTCTCGTGTTGTATGCGGTGGGTGCTGTCTATCAATACTATTTCGATGTGGAAGAGGTTGTGGAAGACGATGAGGACGAGGGGCTCCTTGACAACCAGGAGCCTACCTCCTATGGCAGCACGGAAGCGCCCCCGCCGCGCGAGCATCACCCTCAGCGCAAGCTCATTCGTCGCTCTAGCAGCGTTTGGGTGCAACAGCCGCGCCCCCCGGCGAACGAATCGACCTTTTCGATGATGTCGTTGGCCAATCCCCCGCCATTTGTGGCCTTCTCGCTGCGTTTCTTCTTCCCTGCGATGTGTGACATTTTTGCAACGACGCTGATGAACGTGGCCTTGCTTATGATGCCCGTGAGTTTCCATGTGATGACGCGCGGTGCGCTGGTGCTGTGGGTGGGTCTGTTCAGTGTCATGTTCTTGCGTCACCACTTGCATCTATACCAGTGGCTGAGCCTTGTGATGGTCATGGGAGGTGTGGTGCTCGTCGGTCTGAGCAGCATCATTGTACAGCACGAGGCGGCAGTGAGCCGGTGGGTTCTTACGTTTTTGAACGTGCCTGAGCAGTCCGCGGTGAAGACGCTGACGGGTGTGGCTCTTGTGCTTGTGGCGCAAATCTTTTCTGCGATGCAATTCGTTTGGGAGGAGAAGATCATGCACGACCACCGTTTGGAGCCGCTCGTGGTGGTGGGCTTGGAGGGCCTGTTTGGTATGGTCCAAATCCTGATCGGTATGCTGGTGCTGCACCGCTACGTGGGCTCCAAGCCCTCGGGCCAAGGTGGCTTCTTCGATATTCGTGCAGGCTTCGAGCAAACGCTGTTGATCCGCTCCGTGCGCATCAGTGCGTTTTTGTGCGCGGCCAGCATTGCCATGTACAACTCGTTTGGCCTCAATGTGACGCGCGCTGTGAGTGCCACGGCGCGCAGTACGATCGACACTTTCCGCACGCTGGGTATCTGTGCTGTGAGTGTGTGGCTTGGATGGGAGGTGCTGCGTCCCCTCTCTGGCAGTGTCCAGGCACTGGGCTTTGCCATGCTCGCCTACGGTACCTTCCTGTTCAATGGCGTTGTGTCGCCGCCCCGTTGGATGCTCCGTTCGCGCGGCTACGAGGGAGCTGCGTAAGATGATACCCCACTGCGAAGCGTCTATACTTGATTCTTTCTATAGCAACCACAAGATACATGTCAAATGCCTACTCATTGCCGAAGCGCATACCTTCTTCGATCGCCAACACGAGCTTGTTCTCGAGGATCTCCTTAGTGGGGTACGGCGGGAGATCGATACGGTTAAAGCACGTGTGGGACTTGGGCAGTTGGTTGATTTCGCCCGACTTTTCAATCGTAAAGCGACGGGGGCCGTCCGAGCCTTGCAGGTCCTTGAAGCCATTCACCGGAATACGCGATGTACCGGTGGCAAACTGCAAGAGCCGCGAGCGCTGCTCGGCGGGCCATTGGGTGATGCACTGCCAGAACCACTGCACCACATCGTCTTGCTCCGTAAAGCCACGGTAGTCGGTGAAGCGCTTCCAATCATCCACATCAATCTCCGACATACCGCCCATGAGCAGCTCCAGCTCGCGCTCATCAAACACATTGATCAGGTCCAGCGGAATGAGCTCCGAGAAACCACTGATAAAGGCACGGAACTGCTCTTCGATACGCTTGACAATGCGCCACTCGACCATACGCTCCACGTACTCGCGCTTGTTCTCATCCGTGACGTCAATGTGCTCACCGCCCGGTGTGAGTTCAATCGTGACCATTTCGCCAAACTTGTCCTCCATGGTACTGAACGTCTCTTCCATGACGCCTGCGATCGGGTTGTCCAGCATCCACTGCAGCGAGCGATAGTAGTCTGCATCCACACTCTCCATATCCGAGAGGGTAATACGCTTTTTCAAAATCATCTTGTAGAAGGACACAATAAAGTGTGCATCAAGGAAACGGCGATGGAAGATGGCCAGACCCAGCACACGGCCAATAAACTTGAAGTAGTTCAAGTGCTCGGGGTTGATACCCGAGTGAGGGTTGATCTGCAACGTGTAGTTGTCGTGCGCACTGTACTCGAACAGGCAGTAGAACGGATTGAACATTTCGTGCGACAGCAAAAAGAAGAATTCACGCGACACACCACCGTAGTCGAGCGCATCCTCCCCCTCAAACTTGATCATGAGACGCTTCTTCAAGTCGTTGGGCTGCTGACGCATGATCTCCGCGTACGAGTCCTCAAAGATGTGCGTGCGGCGCACCTTGACATGGCACTGACCCGGGATCGGCCGCAAGGCCGGCTGGGAGCGGAAGTAGATTAGCTTGCGACGGAAGTCACGCTTGTACTGCGGCACATTCTGGTCCAGACTGCTCGGCAGGCGCGGGTCGTCCCACGTCGTGGTCTTGGTGTTGTGGTCCACAAAGTACACACGCGCCGTGGATGTGAGACGCATTTCCCAGCCACTCGGCAATGGCCCGAGCTGACTGACGCTCTGCGGCTGCAGGCTCAGATTGTTGCCGTTCGGGCCCATAATACGCAGAATCTGCTGGCGCCGCGGGTCGACCCAGGTGGTTGTCCGTGTGTTGTGGTCCACAAAGTAGGGGCGGCCCTCTGCCGTGGTGCGCTGCTCCCAGCCACTGGGCAGCGGCCCGGAGCCGGACGACGTGGCCGAGGAGGCAGCACCCACCGGCGTCGACTGCGCCATAGAGCCACTTTGTGACGCGTTATCCACCCCCAAAAAGTCATCGGCCACGGCCATATTGTTCATGCGCGCACGATCCATACCCGCGTCAGCCCGCTGCGCCGTGGGGTCGTTCGAAGGACGCGTCCAAGTGGTCGAGCGCGTGTTGTGGTCGACGTAGTACGTACGACCGAGATGGTCGGTGCGACGCTCCCAACCTGGCGGCAGGGGACCCAACTCATCCGAGCGGCTGTCCGCTGGACGCGCAGGCGCCGCCGTAGGCACAGCGCTGGGGCCGGCGGTACGCGCTGCATCCGACGTGGGCAGCGACGAGACAGGCGCAGGCGCTGCCGCACGCGCCGGAGCCACAGGGGCGGCTACAGGGCGCGCAGGTTCGGGCGGCACCGGCGCCGCCACGGTGGCGGCCACGGCCGCAGCGGCGGCCGGCACCGGCGCCGGGCGGGGCACCTCGTTGCTAGGCTGGTTCGTAGCACTGGATGTGGACGTGACAGGCGCCAGCGAAGCCGACGACATCGAAGCCGGCACTTGGTTGGTGGGCAAGGGCGCCGACACATTGGTGTTCAGGTCAATGATCAGCTTGCCATGAACCGGAAGCTGATCGTTCGACTTTTTCAAGTCGCGCGTGAGCAGGGCCTTACCACCCAGCTCCAGGTCCACGACTTCAGCGACACGCACATTGATCACGCCCAGGAAACCTTGGTCGCGCTTCTTGAACTTTTTCTGGTCAAAGATCTGTACGGCGACGACGGAGGCGTCGTTGACGGTAATATCAAACGAGTCATTCCAGTAAGGGTTGAGCGTCTTCTTGATAACAGAGGTCGTGTGTGTCTGCTCGCCATCCACGGTCACAATGGCGAACGGGTCGGGCAGCCGAAACACGTCACGCTGCGAGGAGGTCAGAGAAGGTCATGACACGTACCTTGACGAGGCCATCGGCCGCCACGACGGTAATGCGCACCTTGCGCATACTTTTCCTGTGAGTCTTTTCGTTACGTACAGTCTTCCGGGCGCGGCAGGACTCACCATGCTAAGGCGGTCGAGCGTGTCGGAGGCAGAGGGAGGGACCGCGGAACGTGGGCTCGTGGCTCTTCCCCGGGCGCCGCCACAGGGCCACGTGGCGCCACGTGCTTTTTCGATACGTCGCGGCCGACGCTCCGTCGTCTTCCTGCCACGAATGACCACGACGGCGTTCTCGGGCGCGCAGCGCGGGCGCGCCACGTCGCTGTACCGTTCGCTGCTGCGAACCACGCGTGAGCTATTCGGAGAAGATGTGCGCGCTGTGCAGGCGGCACATGCCGAGACGCGCCGTCGCTTCCTCGAAGCGAAGCTCGAACAAGACCCGGCGAAAATTGACGAGGGCCTCGAGATGGGCGAGCAAGTCGACTATATGCTCAAGCACAATGTTGTGCAGGGCGTGCCGAAAGACGATGCCGACAACACGTACAAGTTGCGGTTCACCGAGCACACTGAGCTTGGCTCCAACGATACCATTAAGCAGGCGCGCCCTGCGCCGACGCTCGCCGAGATTGAGCGGACGAAGGGCCGCGCGCCTTCGTCGTGCGCCGACGCCGGCGTGCGCTCATTCAGCACGAGTGCGCGTGCTGCTGCCAAAAACCCCGAGGCGGGCTCGGACGCGTTGCCTCTGCCGCGCCCCGTCGCTCGGTTCCCCAGCATTGTGATCCTTGCTGACGGCTCGTCGGTGCGCATGACCACCACATCGCCCCGCTACATGAGCAAAATGACGCGTGACTATACGAACCACCCGCTGTGGAACCCGATGATGGGCAGCCGCACCGATGCGGGCGCGGACGACGACTCGGGTCGTCTTGGCCGTTTCCGTCGCCGCTTTGCCGAGGAGGGTCCTGCGCAGGCAGCGAACGTCGCCTTTGACGAGGCTGACTTTGGCTGGATGAGCGGTGGTCGCGAGGCGCGGCCAGGTGCGCCCATCCAGACGAAGAAGGGCAAAGGCAAAGGCAAAAAGTAGCGTAGCTAGCTCATTCTCTACAAGGGCCGCCGGCCCCACGCCACCCGCACATCCTGTCCTTGCATGGTGACTTTGAGTGCGAGTGCACTTGCGGCGCGTTCTGCGGCGGCGCGCGTAGCAAAGTGCACAAAGGCCGAGGGTGACGACCCAACACGTTGGATCTTGGCCACATCGCTGGCGGCTAGGTTCGGCACACTGTCCACGAGGAACGCCTTGAGCTGCGTTTCGTCCATATCCGGAAGCCCGGAGAAGAACAGCGACTTGATCTCCATGTTGGTAGGCGGTTCGAGGTGCTTGGCACCCGCCACTTTTTTCAAGATGTGTCGTGCGCCAGGGTCGTTGTGTCCATGGTAGCGACTTTGCACGGTGCTTGTGGTGCTGCTCGGCATATCGTGCCGGTAGGGACAGGCCTCGCCTCGTGTACAGGCGCCACGCGCATAAAACGAGCATACAAGCGGTCGATTGCGCTTGTAGTCCGGCTCGTGGTTCACCAGTTGTTTTAGCAGGTCGTGGCCCGCGCGCGACGGGCCGACCAACGAGGTGGTGGCCTCGGTAGAAGCGCCATCAAGCAGCGAATCCATGCGATTGACAAAGTACTGCCGGTTGATGTCCGACATGGGTATCTTGACGCTGGTGCCGAGCGCCGCATCGCGCACCTGTGTCGGCAGGTGGTATTCGAGATCCAAAATGCACGACTGACACACATTCTTCAGCTTGGCACACGTCGTGCAAATCTCTGTCTTTTTAAAGCGCATACCGCTGCCCGGGTTCCAGCGAAACACGGTGAACGGGCGCCCACACACCTTGCATTCTTTGCCCTGGTGCTGCTTCGACATGCGCACATAGGGGTTCGGTCCCAGGCACGTCTCACACAGCAGCGGCGTATCCGCATCTGCGGTGCCTGCACTGGCTGTGCCCTGCTTATTTAGGAAGCCGTATGCCTGCGAGTCAGTCCACGTTACATACCATGGCAAGGCCGACGTCGGTGGCGCGCTGCGCGCGGAGCGTCTGCGACGACGGCGCTCATGTCACGTGCCACTTCGCCGCGAACGACCATGGTGGGCGGTGATCAGCGGCGCGCGGACCCCGCTGCAGGGGCGCCGGACACGGCGAGCATGAAGAATCTTGCACGCCTACTTTCCATGCTAGGCGCCGAGGATCATGTACCTGCGCCTACCGAGCACAAGTTTTGGAAAACGCAGCCGGTGACGCAGCCTGGCGACTCGGAGGCCCTGCCGCAAGGCGTCATCCAGCCGAATGTGCCGCCGGAGCAGGTGCGCGCGACGCCCTTGCCGCTTCCTGCCGACTTTTCATGGGGTACAGTGGACATTGACAATGACACGGAGCTGCGCGAAGTGTACGACCTGCTCACGCACCACTACGTCGAGGACGACGATGCGACGATGCGCTTCAAGTACTCGCCCGCCTTTTTGCGCTGGGTGCTGCGGCACCCCGGCTTTGATAAGACGTGGCACGTTGGTGTGCGCGTCAAGGCAAGCGGCAAGCTGGTCGCATTCATCGCGGGCATCCCCCAAGAGTTGCGCGTGCGCGCCCAGTCGCTGCAGGTGACCGAGATCAACTTTTTGTGTGTGCACAAAAAGCTGCGCAGCAAGCGCTTGGCGCCTGTGCTGATTCAGGAGGTGACGCGCCGCTGCAACGTGAGCGGCATTTTCCAAGCGATTTACACGGCAGGCCAAGTGATTCCGACGCCCATGTCGTGCACGCGCTACTACCATCGCACGCTGGATGCGTCCAAGCTGCTGGACATTGGCTTTAGTGCGGTGCCTCGCGGCATGTCGAAAGAGGACCACATTGCGCGCTTTTCCCTGCCTACCGTCACGCAAACGGCGGGCCTGCGCGAGATGCAGGCCGCCGATGTGCCGGCGGTCGGCCGTTTGCTGCGCCGCTACTTGGCGCGTTTCGACATGGCGCCTCGCTTTACCGATGCAGAGGTGCGCCACATGTTTGCGCCTGCACAGACGAAGGACGAGCGTGTGACGTGGTGCTACGTGGTGGAACAAGAGGGGCGGATCACCGACTTTGTGTCGTACTACAGCCTGCCGTCGTCGGTGCTGAACAACGATCAGCACGATACGTTGAGCGCTGCGTACCTCTTTTACTATGCCTCGGAGGCTGCTTTTGACGCGCCGGCACCTGAGCATGACACATGTACAGCGCCTTCGCCGTACGAGCAGGCCAAGGCCGCGGGTCAAGCGCCGTGGCAGCGCACCGAGTGCAGCCGCCTGTCGCCGGCCGAGGCGGCGGATGAGCGCGACGTTGCGCCGTGGCACACGGAGCGTGCCGCCCAAAAAAGCCAGCTCAAGGCGCGCTTGCAGCAGCTCATGAGCGATGTCCTTGTGCTGGCCAAGCAGCATGGCTTTGACGTTGTCAACTGCCTGTCCGGCATGGACAATGCGCTCTTTGCCTCCGATCTCAAGTTCGGCCCCGGCGACGGCTTCCTGCGATTCTACCTGTTCAACTGGCGCGTGCAGCCCGTGGCCGGTGGGCTTGGCACGCGCCCTGGCGAGGAGTCGTTGGATCCCGCGCGGGCGACGCCCCATCCGCACCCACCGACGCAATGGGGCGCAGGCAACGGCGTGGTTATGGTGTAGTTACATAGATCACACCCACGGGGCAGGCGCCTTGGTCTCCCACGCCAACCATCGGCCCCAGGAGCGCCACATGCGCGCTACCACCGTGTGGCGCTGGGCCCAGGTGGCCGAGGCATTCTCCAGCTGCGCCATATCGGCGCGCACCTCGAGCCATAGGCGCTGCGCCATGGCACGCTCGCCACGACATGTTTGTCGTAGAAGCGCTTCGAAGGACGCGCTCAATGTGCACACATCCAGTAGCAAGTGGCCGTACGGCGCGGGGCCCGGCGCTGCACTCGCACACAAAGCATCAATGTGGCGCAGCGCCTGCCACGCATCGATTTGGGACCGCTGCGTGCGGCGCACTTGCTGCGGACTGCGGTCGAGTAGCGCTGCGATGCCTCGGCGCACGCCCACAATGAGCGCATACACGAGGGCGAGCGCTGGCGCAAGTCCCACCGCACCAATGAGCAGCTCTTGCGAGCGCAGCACCCACTCGATCCCACTCAGCGCCGTCTCCAAATCGACCTTGGCCTTTTGCACCTGGATCAGCACGGGGCGCACCAACGTCCCTGTGAGCAGCGCTCGCAGCGGCGTGCGCATGGCCGATTCGTACAACTGCAGCACGGGCGTCAAATCGCCAGCGAGCGTACGCGCTTGGAGCGCTGCCAGCGCCTCGTCGTTCAAACGCAGCTTGTCGCGGCCGAGCGAGGCGACCATGCGCTGCAAACTCTGCTCGTTCGCGGCCAAACTCTCCACCCGCACGAGCTGCGCACGCTCTGCGCGCCCGGCGCGCAGCGTATCCAAGAGGCGCAGCAAGGGCTCGTACACCCAATGCACCACCAATCCGTGCACCGCGTCGCGCACCCACGCGACTTGCGCGCGTACACTGGCGCCGTGCACGTACAGACCACGAACGAGGGCATAGGACACGAGGGGGTACGCCAACAGCAAGGGCCACACGCGCGTCAAGGTACGTGGCGGGCCACACGCGCGCATGAGCTGCGAGACGCTCGCCTCATGCTCTGCCACAGCATCCAGCATGGCGGCGGCTGCGTTGATAAGGCCGGTGCCTGGCTCCTCGCCAGCCTCTCCCTCCGCGGGTGCGAGAGCGTCCTGCGCCGCCTCACAGAGGCGCCGGACTTGCATGGCCACAGACGCCTCGCGCTCCCGCGAGTGCCACGCTGTGGCCACCATACCGAGGGTGCGTGCCATGGTCTCTTGCGCGCGCTGCAAATGCACACTCTTGGCATGAGCGGCGCGGCGTACATCCGCTACGCTGGCCATGGTGTTGAGAGTGGCGCGCTCTTCGCGCAAGGCGGGCCAGGCCGTTGTCGCCAGGCGCTGGGGAAGCGCTGCATAAGCGAAGTATACGTACTTTGCAACCATAGCACGCCAGCGCGCCGCGTGCTGAATTCAATACTCTGCCAGTACACATGACTCTCATGCAATGCACGCGCCGCGGCTACCAACGTGTCCAGCAAATACACATAGGTGGCCAGCACCACGCGCGCTACATCGGCGTCGTGCGCACCGCGACTGCGCGTACGGGCGAGCGCTGCACCGAGCGCCGCACACGTACGCAGCTTGAGCATCACAGATGCATCCCAAGTACCGGGCGTAGCCCGTGGGAGCGCGTGCAGCGCTTGCACAAGCGCAGCACGCAGCGCGGTCGGCATCGCTCGCCACCCACGGCCGGGGCCGCGCGGGGCAGGCCGACACCTCCACCTGCGCCACGTTCCATCACGCCACGCCTCCCGTCCCGCGGTGGGAGTGGAGATTGGGCGACGATGGCAGCGAGCAGGCCGCAGGCCTATGGGCAAATTACGCTCTCGCTGCAGCACTGCATTGATCTCACCCTGCAAGTCATTAGCAGTCAGACTCGTCCCCAGGCGTATGTGAGCATCAGCCAGATTGCGCTGCAGGCGTTGATGCACACGTCGTCGGCGCTGCAGTGGCTCAATGTGCGCACAACGATGGGCCTCACAGGGGCGGCCAATGCGCCGCCCCAGACACTATCCACACTGTCCGCGCATGTAAGCGACCTCACGCAGCTGGCGCTCGATGCCGTGGCAGCGCAGGCAGGCGCGAGCCGCGTCGAGGTGCTCCTCACCTCCCCGGCCTCGGTGCTCTCCGTGACGCAGCGGGCGGAGAGCGGGCATACGCTGCGATTCGTGGATACAAGCGACGATCATCCGTGGTACCCGAGCGCGAGCTACCCCGTGGCCGTGCTGGCCGTGCTGATCCATATCTTCTCGTGCCTCGTGCATGTGTCCGTGCAAGATTCGCGGGTGGTGGCGCGCGTCTCCTGCTCGGAGCACTTGAACGAGTCGGCCGTGGACGTGTACTTTGATGCGACGGTACACAGCGACGAAACGACGTGGCCTGCGTGGCTGGGACCGTACGCGGACTTGCAAAGCGTGCTTGACGAGTTTGGTGTGCATCTCTCCCAATCATCGTGCAACGAGGAGGCACTGACAGCCATCGGCGACGAGCTGCTCATGGCGCCATTTCGGCAGGCGTCAAATGTATGCTGCTTGCGCATCTCCTTACGCCGGCCCGGCGCGCCGGACCTACTCACGACCGAGACGAACAGGGAGCGCGACTTGCCCAGTGTGGTGCCGGGGCTCAGCGTGTTGCATGCCCTCGATAGGGTGCCGATGCTCCGCGTGTGTGTGCTGCCCAAAAACGATGCGCTTACGGCGCAATTACGTACCTTTTTGACCGAGTGGGGCATGTCCCTGGTGGCGCTGGACGAGACCCCGGACGTGGTGGTGGTGCACAACGATACAAACGTGTGTTTTGATGCGCGGGAGCGAGGTCTTCCGTGCCTCTTTTTCTCGCCGTGTGCGGCTGTACCGATCGGCTCTTTGCCTGCGGGGACCAGTGCGTTCCCTGAGCCGGTGGGCCGGCCCCGTTTGCTGTATGCGCTGATTGCAGTGGCGCTCAAAGGCCGGTTGCCTCCCCAGCCTGCACCGATCTTGGTCGATGCGACCACGGCAAGCGTGGACGTTTCGCCCACCGCCGAGGTGGCGCATCTCCCGTCGACTTCGACGACTTCAGCGGCGGCGTCACCCGCTATCCCCGAAGGCGTAGCCAGCGAATCGCCCGCCGCTGCCCAAGACAGCGTCGCCTCCCTTCCCTCGGCCACGGGCACGCCCGATGTGCCGTGGAGCTCTGATACCCATCGCGCGACGCCGCCACAAGCCTTTACGATGCCTGGCGGCCGTGATGTGGTATCCCCCGCTGGCAGCACCACTGCCTCGCCAGTGGTGGACGATGGAGACGACTACTTTGCGCAGGCCGTGTCGCGCCTGGCGACGCAGGCCAATACCGCTGGCGGACGCCTTGTGCGTGGCGCAGACGGCCGGCTGGCCGGTCTCTACTTCCAGCCGCGCAAGACGACACCGACAGGCTCTTCGCCGTTGCTGAGCTCGTCGGGCAGCACGGAGCCGGTTCGAACACCGATTCGAGCGCCGGCCCCCGTTGTACCGACCACCCTGTCGTTCGGTCCGCGGCGAACGCAGCGTCTATCGCGGCCTGGTGCCCCCACATCCATTCCACTTCCACCGCCCCGCATGGAGCTGCCTGTGCGGCCGGCTCCGACGCCGTACACGCAACTGCCGGTGCGCCACTCGGTGCGCACGTCGGCCCAGCCGCAACCGGGTGTGGTGATTGGTCCTCAAGGCACCGCCACGCTCTCGCAGCGGCCTAGTGACCAAGCGCCCCCCTCGCCACTTTCCCCACGCGCGCTCTCCCGCATTCAAAAGCGCAAGTTGGCGCTGCGCGAGGAGTTTTTGCCGCCGGTCAAGGTGCTGATTGTGGAGGACAATGTGATCAACCAGCGTATTTTGGCCACGTTTTTGCAGCGCAAGCACATTGCCTACGAGATCGCCAAGGATGGGCGCGAAGCTGTCGACAAGTGGCGGCATGGCGATTTCCACTTGATCCTTATGGATATCCAGCTGCCCGTGATGGATGGCATTGAAGCAACGAAAGAGATTCGACGCTTGGAGCACGCCTCTCAAGCGTCGCGAAGTCGCACGGATGCCTCGATGTTGCCGGTGATCTCCGCGCGACACTCGGTGATCATTGTGGCGCTGACCGCCTCGGTGCTCATTTCCGATCGTGTTGAGGCTCTGGCCGCTGGCTGCAATGACTTTTTGAACAAGCCCGTAAGCTTGCCGTGGCTCCAACGCAAAATTCTCGAGTGGGGCAGTATGCAGTACCTGCTGCACGCCGGCCTGTCCTCGTGGGCGAGTGAGCCGAGCTTGCACTCGTTCCAGCAGCAAGTCAACGAGCAGGCACAGCGCCTAGCCAGTGCGATGCAGTTGGAGCCGCCCCGTGCATCGTCCTAGATACCCTTTATAGCCTACAGGAGTGAGTATGTCGCAATGGGCATAGCAAGCATAGCCATAAACAACGCCGTGGACCACACGGAGGCTGTGGTGTAGGGCGAGTGCGTCCGCGGCGCCGGCATGGGCGCCGGCACATCGTTGTCGTCCACGCCGGGCTTGGCCCGCACACTTTTCTTCTCGAGCCGCCGCGCAAAGTCGGCCGGGTCCACGCGCGTGCCCAGCAGCGTATCAAAGTGTACAAAGAACGGCTGCGAATAGTTGTAGCGCAGCCCTTGGCTCTGGTGGTGCACGTCGTGGTACTCGGCATTGTTCGGGAAGAGCAGCTGCACAGGGTTCAAGTACCACGGGAACGCATACCCGCCGTGGTCGCATACCGTCTTGAACGTAGAAATGGTGAAAAAGACCGCGGCTTGGCGCAGCGTCATGCGGCTACCCAGGCGTGCCAATTCGGCGCCCATCGTATCCAGCAGCATACCCTCGAGCGGGTGGTTGTACAAGGCCCCAAACGCATACGGCACGTAAAGTCGGTGGTGGTGCGAGTGCATGAGGCGGTACAGGAAGCGCACCTCGTGCATCGTGCGGTGCAGCGCGTATTGCCACGCATCCATCAAGAAACACCCGAACCAGAACTGCAGCCATGGCACGCCCCACCAGTACATCGCGATCGTGGCGCGGACGAGGAGCACGTCGGATACGTGCACATACGCATGCAATTGACGCGCCCACGCCAGCATGCTCGTCACATCACGCACCGGGTCCACGTCAGTGCGCATGCCCGTCAGGGCCGACGAAGGCGTATTCTCCATGAGAAGGACGCCCAGCAGTGTCTGGATAAGGTGCTGCAATAGTACCATGAGAATGACCCGCGTCATGCTCACGCGATTCCGCTTCGTTACCTCCTCCGGCGGGTGCAGCCGGTACTTTTCCGACCACGCCGGGCGCCACACGTCCAACGCATGGTACCACAGGCAGGTGCTCCAGTACACGATCACCGGCACAGCCAGAGAAAGGTACTTGTCGCTAATAAATGAAAAGAACTGGGCACGATCATGGTAGAAGAACGGTGCCGTGCGCTCCACGAGCACGGCCACGTCCTTGGCGCTGACCCACGCCCCCTCCATGCTGTGGCGTGAGGAGCGGCCTCGGCATCGAGTGGAGGTGTCATCCTCTCGGCACGTGCCGTACGACACGTCGCTGGCCAGCCACGACGCCGAAGCACCATGCTCGCACGCGTTTCCACGACTGCGCTCCTACTTGGGCTGCTTGTCTATTTACCGCTCCTCGTAGCTGCAGCGCGCGACTGGTATGAAGTGCTCGGAGTTTCTCGCCATGCCTCGGAGCGTGACATCAAGTCGGCGTACCGCAAAAAGGCCCGGCATATTCACCCGGACAAGCACCCCGACCGTGCCGAGGAGTTTATGGAGCTCACCGAAGCGTATCAAACGCTAAGTGATCCTGAGCTGCGCTCAATTTACGACCGCTACGGTGCAGATGCTGCGCAGCAGCACCAGGCTAAAAAGGACAGTGGACACCAGGACCCCCTGGACCTCTTCCGCCAGTTCTTTGGCGGCGGCGCTAGTGGCGGCGCCGATACAACGCCAAAAGGACCTACGAAAATATACCAGGCATCTGTTCCACTCGCTGATGTGTATATCGGCCGCTCGTTCACCATTGAGCATGAACGCACAGTCGTGTGCCCCGCTTGCTTCGGCTCCGGCGCTCACTCTTCGGAGCATATCCACACATGTTCGCAGTGCCAGGGCCGCGGTGTGCAGATGATGCGGCAGCAGATCATGCCGGGCTTTGTGACGAATGTCCAGATGCAGTGCCCTCATTGCAACGGCGCTGGTCGCACCATTGCCAAACTGTGTGGGCGCTGCCGCGGCCAGCGCGTGCTCCACGACAAGACGGAGATTGAAGTCGAGGTCGAGGCAGGTGCACGCGAGGGCTATGAGTACGTGCTCGAGGAGATGGGCGATCAGAGCCCGGATATGGAGGCGGGCGATGTCGTGGTGCAGGTCACGTCCGATGCGGGCCCTGGCGACCTGCGCCGGTTGGGCCATCATCTGTACACGACCGAGGCGCTGTCGCTGCACGAAGCCTTGCTTGGCTTTGACCGCACGTTCCATCATTATGATGGCCACACTGTGCGTCTTCGCCGCACTGAAGTGACACAGCCGGGCTTTGTGATGCGTGTGGAAGACGAGGGTATGCCCATTCCCGTGGACGAGCGCGACCAGGCAGGGGGTCGTTTGCACGGTGACCTGTTTGTCGAGTTCCGCGTTGTGCTACCCAAGCTTGACGCCGAAGCTCGTGCGCAGCTGGGCCAGGTGCTTGCACCGCCCATGGCCCACACGGAGTTGTAGTGGCAAATGTCTTGGGCTATATACAAAAGTACTTACAGCACTACAGCAGCAAAGCCACTGTCATTGCCACGAGGGCCACACCGAGGCCGACGCCCCGCTGCATCGGGAGATGGGCGCGAGGTGCAGCATTGCCAAAGGTGCCACCTGCCGGGTTCAGAGGCTGGATCTTGTTCGGCACGTCCACCGACGCGGTCTGCCACGACTTGTCCGTGTTGGGCTCCGTCATAGCGGGACTACCGCCGCCCAAGGGACCGCCGCCGCCGCCGCCGCCGCCGCCGAACGGATTGCCGCCCACGCTGGACTCTCGACCAGAGGGCATCGGCACGCTGGTCAGGGAGAGAGACTGGGCACCGCCCGACGGCAAGCTCGCAAAACCGACGCTGGGGGGCGACGAGCCAAAGGCGGCAAACACCGTCTTGAGGAACGAGTCGCCAACAATCCACGCTGGCATGCGGTTCGACTGTGACGGGCTGATGAAGATCGCGCTCACACAGCTGCTCCCAAACGTAGACGCGGGGCCCAGGTTCAAGTCCTCATTAGAAAGGGTAAAGGCACGTCCACCAAATACAAATTGGACCTCGAACTTTTGCTTGCAAGGGAAAGTAAAGTACTGGGAAGACTGGCTCAGGGGTCGTGCGCCAGGAATGATCGAATGAATTTGCTCCACGAGTGGCTGGGGACCACCGATCAGCGTCGTGCCTGTGTCGATGGCCGCCACGCCCATGTTGCCCATGCGAATGCGCTGGCCGTTGACGGCCATTTGATCAATGTCGATGGCCCAGTAGCCAAGGCCATTGGGGCCATAGCCCTCCGCGAGAGGCAGCCACGTCACATCGCCGGAATACTGCTGCGAGTCCAACACACCCAGCGTAAAGACACCGCCGGCATTGATCTCGTCCGAGGACTCGACGCGGCCAAAGTTGGTCGTGAGTTGGAAGGAAAATAGGTAGTCGTGGAGAAGATGACGCTCCGTCAGAATTTGCCATAACGGCATAGTGCCGGTGGTCGACAGCGTGTCGAAGCCCATGCCCATGATACCCGAGGCAGGCGGCCGGATCGTGTTTTTGGCCAGCTGCGATGCCTGCCCAAACGACACCGAGGAAATGTTGTAGTCGGCCAGAGACACAGCGTCGGTGGCTAGCGTCCCCTTAACAGCACCAGAGCCGTACTGCACTTGGAACTGCGTTCCGGAGTTGTGGTACGTGCTGCTTTTCGACGCGTCGTACTTGACCATACTGCTAGGACAGTTTCGCGCGGTACTACACGCAGCATCAGCGAGCCAAAAGTCGGACGAGCCGGTATCCAGCACCACGTCCATGGTCTTGAGCGGCGTGCCGATACCAATAGGCGCAAAGTAGTAGCTATCGGCGCCCGAGTCGCCCAGACCCACCTGCTGGCGCTTGGTATGCGACGAGGCACGGCGGTCGTGGGGATGCGTATACTTCACACGAAGTTTGGACGATTCGTTTTCCAGCCAGTCGGCGAGCTCCGAGGGCCGCATCCGCTTGTTGCGGGGGTGCTTTGCTTGGGCGTTGATACGAATCGGGATGCGCATGCCGTGCGACGACACCGTCGGCGTCGCCCGAGGCGACGGTGTTGTCGCGGTCGGCACGGCCCATGCGCAAGCCGCCATTGCGGCCACAGTGCCCACCAACACTGGGAGGGCTTGCACCATAATGACGTGGAAGGGAGCTGGGCAGCTAGAGCGTGACGGGACGTGCCCAAGTGGTATGGCAGGGGAGCGGAGCCGAAGCGCGTGGCTGTGATTTGCCCCAATCTCGTACAGCTCAGCCATTGGGGAATTAAGCCGAGCCTCGCGGACCCCCCGAGACGCTCACCCTCGGCTCCGCCGCGTCGTGGGCGTGGCGTCCAGCGAGTGGCTCGTAGAGGCTAGCGAGCGCCACATCTATAGAGCTAGTCATACTTAGCCGAACATGCGGCCACCATTCGCCGCACCGGCGGCCTGGCCCATCGCCTGCATGTGCTCACCGACCTTGGCGTTCACAGCAAAGAACTTGCTCACGCAGCTGATGTCAAACACGTCTAGCACGTACCGGTCGACACACACGCTCTCGCCCTTGTTCAGCTCGGCCTCCGCGTAGCGGTCGCTAATGCACTTGTTGTGGCAGGCCGACACCAGACGGTTGAACACATCCGTGATCATGTCGAGCTATACGTATAAGCATGATAGAACCACATACCTCTGCTGTAGCCGCTTCAATATGCGCCGACTGGGCCGCAGGCGCGGCTGCGCTCGAACTGCCACCAAACAGACCCATGGTGCTAAGACGAGACGAAACGGCCGCCTGGGCCACAGACGCGCAGAACGAGCTGACTAATGAGCAAACGCCAGCGGCGACGGAACGAGCATGCACACAGCAAGATGACATCTATAGTAGGTATTTTGGGACCCGATGATGGCTAAGAGCGCCAGCTCGACGCGATCATGTAGAGATAAGCTCAAATCGCGTGCCAACCAAGGGGCAGAGTGTGGTACGCTCAGTCTTGCAGAGACCATGCGCTATACGGGGGGCAGCCCACCGTGACACCATACAGGTCCAGGAGAGCCGACATTTACTCGCGGCGGCCGAAGCGGGGCTGGAAGCCACCGCTGGGCGCGTCCTCCTTCTTCTCAAAGTCAGCGCGGCGGCGGTACTCGCGGTCACCGCCAGCGCGGCCACCACGGAAACCGTCACGGTCACCGACCAGGGCACGCTGGGGGCGAGCAGGGCGCTTGTGCGTGTTGGGCACAATCTCCGAGGGAAGGTGCAGGTACTCACGGAGGTACTCAAGACCCTCGTCGGTGAGCACGTAGTAGTACCACTGCCAGCTGAACTGCGTGTGGACGAAGCCCTTGGAGGTGAGCGACTGCATGGCCTTCACGACCTCGAGGTTGGGCACGTCCAGGTTAGGGTGCTTGATCTCAAAGTTCTTGGGGGCAACGAGCACACCCTCCTGGAACAGGGCCGTGTAGATGGTGCGGCGGTTCTCCTTCGAAATGATCATGACGAGTGGTAGGGAGCTGGGCCACCCACCGTCGTCGCCTCTTCTTCAAGGTCACGTGGTACTCATAGTTTTAACAATGCACGTGATCATTAGGTCAGGCGGCCGGCCGTGAGCGTTTTCCCCTGCGAGGGCCGCGCGCCGTTCCGCTCCAACCACATTCGCAAGGTGTGTAGCGATGGGCGATCCCTTGGCGCCTATTCTTTTTTTTCTGTGGAACAGAGACTAACATCGTTGCAGCAAGATGGGTAAGGTCCACGGATCGCTCGCTCGTGCCGGTAAGGTCAAGTCGCAGACGCCCAAGGTGGAGAAGCAGGAGAAGCCCAAGACGCCCAAGGGCCGCGCTCACAAGCGTATGCTGTACAACCGTCGGTAAGTACTCTTTGTCTTACATTTAGCTTCGTCAACGCCGTTGTCACGCCCGGTGGCAAGCGCCGCATGAACTCGAACGCGGACAAGTAAAGTGGGACATGTGTGGCAAACACACAGAACCACTCGGTTTCACCGTATATCTATGATCCTGTGAGACAGGCCCATGGGGGCCTGGCCGCTCTGTCATCCATGTAGTCGGCTCTGCTCGGAGCCATAGACCGACCTACGGATCTATGGCCGGGCTCCATGAAAAATACGTTACAGACGCACTAGCATAGTCGTACACCGCCCCGGTAGAGTGCCAGCACCGGTGGCGCAGTAGCGCTTGTGTGCCATATGGCTTCCAAAGCACCGCCTAAGAGCCCATGCCGCCCGGCCAGCGCCTCGTTCCATACAAAGCCTTGGCACGGTAAAGTATCAGGCAGCGTGTCCTGCGACACATCCGCAGCCAAGTGCAGCAGAAGCATCGGCAAGGGGCTGGACCGCGTGTGCAATAGGGACTGCTTGCTAAAGCCAGACGCGCTGGCCAGTATGGCAAACAGGGGCTCAGGAGCGGCTTGGGCGCGCTGATCCACCCATCCTGCCCGCAGGAGGGTGCCTTCAAGCTCGCGCACCACCACCGGCCCCACTGGTTTCTTCTCGGCCTTGCACTGCACGAGCACGCGGTACGCGTCGGCATGAAGTGGCCCGGGTTCCCACCAACCACGTAGATCCACGCCGCCATCGCCTGCGCCGCCAGTATGGTGCAGCCGCATTCCCATCCACGACTTGAGCGTGTTCAGGCAGGCCTTCTCGTAGGCGGCACCCCGCCCGGCCGCCGACGTGGCCATCGCCGCAGCAACGCTCGGTGGCGAAGAGGCGTGGGGGGGCAAATCGTGCACGTGCAAAAGTGCCTCCACCGCGTCGCGCCGCGCCGCGCCGCATCGGTTGGCACACCATGGCACCGCCGGCCCCGCACCGTGCGAGCATGGCGCCTATGGCTTCACAGGTCTCTCGCACACGCATGTCTATGGCGCCTGGCATAGGGGGTGTGTCGAGCTCGGTCGCTGCGCGACTTGCTGCAAAGCAGGCGGAGTTGCAAGCTCTCCAGCACCTGCGGACAGAGTCGGCGCGCCTAGCGCAGGAGCTCACGGATTTGAGTGAGCGCGTTGATACACTGGTCACAGGTGGACAAACTGTCTCCTCTGTCATGGCCAGTTGGCAAGGCGTTTTTCGTGCGATTCAACTTGCGCAAGGTGCGTGCATGACACTAACAGCAGCGGCCATGTCGAAGCACGACGTGGAACCGGCGACCGACGCCACCTCCGCGGACCAGCGCCCCACAGAGCAGGCTCTTTCGCTGGACTCGCGCTCCGTTCCAGAGACACTGGTCCGGATTCCGTTGCAGGCAACAGACGTGAGTGCCTCTGCACCGTAGGCCTAGTTTCTATGTAGTATCATCACTTGCACGACACAAACCTACAGGCCCAGCGCCGGAGCAGCTGTAGCCACCGCCAGGGGCCTGCCACTGTGTACACGCGACGAACAGGCACTGACCACCACGAGGTCGACTGGCGCTGGCGCAAGATGGCATCGGCCACTTGCTGCAATACGAGCTGCACTTTGGCCTCGGTGCTTACGCGGAACATGGTCCAGCGTACCAGGCGCGACGTGGCAGAAGCTTCATACGAGGCTGTGCGCTGGCCCTGCACGTACTCGCGGCGCATCGTCTCAAAGCCCGCTTGTGCCGCTTGAGTGACAACGTTGGCGGCGCCACGCGCTGCCACGGCGAGCTGAGAGCCAGGCATCGAGACGATGTGAACGATAAGTGCGGTGCCGTCGCTGGGAGAGCGATTGGGCGAGGGGATGGCCAATCGAAGCAGGCGTCGGAGCATGCTGAGCGGGACTGTGACATGGCGATGCAGCGCGCGGTCCAAATCATCCTGCCCCAGCTGCGGCAGGGCACCAGCGTGGCGGGGTGACACATGATGCGGCACATCGGCAAGGAAACTCAGCGTATTCACAATGCCGATCAAACGCACATTTTGGCCGGGCTTGGGGTACGGATCGCCGGGGCTGTTCAACGGGAAGCGCAAACTGAGAGTCGAGTGCACTGTGTGCACCCACTGCGACTCGGTCTGCTCCGTAGCGGTGTCCACACTCCATACGAATGCGCGCACATAGCCATGCGATGCAGGCGGGACAGCACGCTCCAATTCTGCGCGCGCTTCGTCGGTCGTCACCGACGTGAGCACAATCAGCTCGCGCGCGGCAAGGTGCAGAACGAGGGCGCGTCCTAGCGGTGTATCACCACCCAGAACGACTACAGCCTCATTGCGCGCGCCATCCGGGGCAATGGCGCCGCGCAGTGGCGCTGTAGGCATCTTCCAATACGTGTAGGCGCGGGGGACCAACACGAGACCCAATCCTACCGCCGCCGCGGTCGCAGCCACTGCCGCGACGGTGGACGAGCGGGGAACCACGACCCAAGACCTGGATGGCGGGGTCGGCGGCACCACAGGTTCGCTTCCCCACGATGGCAGCTTGTCCCAAGCGGTGCGCAGCGCCTCTGTGGCGCCTTCGGGCAAAGGCGGGCCATACTGTTGGAGCGCATCGCTCACTTGGTGGGCACCATGCTGCACATACGTAAACGCATTCGATGCTGTATCGCGCTGGTGTGAGTGGTGCCACGTACCAGCCAATTCGCGGCCGAGTGCACGCGAGCCTCGTCCATGGCGGCGTGCTACGAGCGGCCGTGCCTCGCGGAGCTCCACACCACCCACGTGATACAGCGACGGGGGCGGCGGTCTCGTGTGGGCCGAACGCTTGGGCCGACCACCGGTGAGCTGCTTTGGGCCATGGCAGGCCCCAGCAGTGAGTGTGATACACTCGACTGGGATACCGTCGTCGAGCAGACTCATAGTCCCCCCGCCACATCCCTAGAGACGCAGCAGCGGCCATGGGAAGTGGACGAACGTGATGTGACAGAGTTTGGCGGGTTTTCGCTGGACGACGACGTGGACGTCGTGGTATGTGAAGCATGCCAGAAACCTGTGCTGCGCGAAGCGTATACGTTTCACCAAGGTATGTGGCGCCTTGTTCACCCTAGACAACTGCGCCATGGTGCAGGGCATGGCCGAAGGTCGTGTCTCTCCCAGCCTGCTTCGGGCTGCGCCGCCCGCGTCTGGTGCGAGCCAGGAGCCACATCCGCTTCAAATGCGGCGCAAAAATATGGGCGGTGGGAAAAAGAACCGTGGACCGATCGATTTGGATCGCCAGTGCGGTGTCATTAACAACAAGGGCTTGCCGTGTTCGCGCTCATTGACGTGCAAGTCGCATAGCATGGGCGCCAAGCGACATGTGGCAGGTCGCTCCAGGCCGTACGACGTGCTTCTGTTTGAGTGGCAGAAAGCTAAGAACCCTGCCTTTGTGGCGCGTTTGGAAGAGAAGGAGCGCTCCATTGCAGCGGCCAAGCAGTCCTCGAGCACCAAGGACAAGAAGCGCAAGGTCGCCTCCGACCGTCGCGGCGCGGGCGCGGGCGCCGATCCAGCAGAGCGTGATCACAGCCTGCGGTGCACGGAGGAGCGCCCGATGGATATGTACGTCTCGCATGCGTCGTTTCAGGACGTGGATGCAGAGATGCGGCACGTCCTCGAAACGATCCATCGGTCCGCCACGCGCGAGCGCACCACCATTTTGCCGCTCGCCACACGCAGCGTGTCGGGGCAGTATACAACACGCATGAAGCGTTTCCGCATGCTGCGCCAATTCCTCGCGCGCGGTCTGAGCGGTACCGCACATATCCAGGCACGGCTGAACAGCGAGACAGCCGCGGCCAAAGCAGCCACCCAAGGCAAGGATACGCCTGTGGTGGCGGCTACGGGAAAATAGACTAGGTCCTCCTCCGCGTCTCATAATAGTGGGGCCTGGTGATGAGTTGTGATATACGTACGCAAGTGTTACGAGCCATGCTTCGTCCACCACCGTGACATCGCGGATCATCGGCTGCCTTGTGTGCACAAGCTCGGTGTACACAACCCAGGGACTGGGCGGCGCGCGCGTAAAGTACACCGACGAGGGATGTGCATGCAGCGTCGTGCCATGCAGCGTACGGAACGTGCCGTCGGGCATCCATTGCGCCGCCTGCTGAAAGAAACCGGCCGCGAGGCAATATTGCAACTGCGTCGCATCGTGAGCCGCTCGCAGCGGAAGATGCCAGTGCAGCGTGACGTACTGTGCCAGTTGGGCGCGGATCGCCTGGGCACGCTTCAGCGCGGCATAATTGAGGTAATGCTTGGCCGCCCACCCTGCCGAGCTGCGGCCTTGGTGCGGATCGATGAACGCTTCGTACACATTGAGCAAGGTCAGCGCATCGCCCTCCTCGGCGATGAATTTGCGACGCGCAATCTCGGCGCGGGGATCCGCCGCTGTGGTGCGGTGGTCCGAGTGCAGGAAAGGCGAGGCCACCGAAAGCATCGCGGCTATGGTCACCAGCTCCTCCGCACAGCCGCGCTGCGCGGCCCATAGCACGGCACGCGCCATCATCGGCTCGAGCGGCGCCTCTGCGAGCTGCTCACCCAGCGGCAAAAGGCGTCCGTACTCGTCCAGTGCTTGCATACTCGCCAAAAAGGTCAGGCCCCGCGCCATATGCGTGGCAGGCGGGGCCGGGGGTACAAACTCAAAGCGCGCGAGGTTATCAATGCCCAAAGCCTTGAGCTGCAAGAGGTACATGGCCAAGTCGCACCGCACCAGCTCGGGCGTATCGGAGGCGGCCATGTGCGTTAGGGCCGACGCAGGGTACAGTCGCACACATTTGCCAGGCGCTGTGCGACCGGCGCGGCCCGCGCGCTGGAAGGCCGCAGCGCGCGACGTAGGACGCGTCGCTAGGGTATCTAGGCCCGTCGTAGGATCCAGCATGCGCACCTTGACGAGGCCAGCATCCACCACAATGCGTACGCCCTCGATCGTGACACTGGTTTCCGCCACATTCGTGGCCAGTACCACTTTGCGTGTGCCGCGAGGCGCGGGCGCCAGCGCCGCGCGCTGCTCGTCGAGGGTGAGCGAGGCGTACAGAGGGAGCAAGTGCAATCGCAAGCCCCCTTGAGGCGCTTCTGCCTGCCGATCAGCCAGCGCTTGGAGCGCCGCATCAATATCGTCGCGCCCCGTGAGAAAGACAAGCATGTCGCCACTGGGCTCCGACAGGTGCAGCGCCCACACGGCATCCACGGCCGCAGCGACATAGTCACGCACGGGCGCGTGTGTGTAGGCGATATCCACGGGGTATGTGCGGCCTTCGATCGAGAGGATGGTGGCGATGGCCTCGGGTGTGCCATACGCTGGATCAAAGTAGCGCGCAAAAGCCTCGGCATCGATCGTGGCACTGGCGAGGATGATGCGCAAGTCTGGGCGTTTCCGCCGAATCTTTTGAAGCAGGGCCATGAGAAGGTCCGTGTACGCGCCGCGCTCGTGAGCCTCGTCGACCAAAATGACGCTGTACCGCGACAAAAGTGGATCACTCAGGCACTCACGGAACAACAGGCCCGGGGTCGTGTATCGTACGCGGGTGCGTGTAGGGTGCGTGCAATCTTCAAAGCGCACTGCGTATCCAATCACGTCGCCTAGGCACGTATGGGTTTCGTCGGCCACGCGCGCTGCCACAGACGAAGCGGCCACGCGTCGCGGCTGTGTGCATACAATTTGCCGCTGCTCGGCGGCCCACCCAGCCTCGAGGAGGTACTGAGGAATTTCTGCGGTAAGAATGAATACACGTACGTGTGGTTTTTCCGCACCCTGTGTGGCCCACGACCACTACCACAGGATGCCGCTCGACGAGCGCGAGCAGAGCCTGGCGGTAGCGGTGCACGGGCAGCCGTGTGCGCTCAACGCCGCTGCCTACGAGAGCGGTCGCATCCAGCGCGCCATCTTCGCCGCGGTCCAGAACACTCGCTGCGTCAGTCGCTGCTACCTACCGGGCCGCTGCGCGCCGGGCTTCCAAAAGGCCATCGTACGAGGGGCCTGGGACACGCGTAGCGCTCGTCGCACAACCTCCACCGATGCCGCCGCCCCTCGCCGCGCAGCTCGCCGCGCTGCCCGAGGCGGGCACGCCCGAGCTCGTGTCGCTGTACGCGGACCTGAGTGGGCAGCGGCACAGCAATGCGAGTGCGTTTCGGAGACGTGTGGCTTGGTGGTCGTCCACCTTGGCACGCGCGTGCTGGGAACAGTGGGACCGCCCCAGCACGCCCCTCGTCCTGCAAATCGATGCGGACATGCCGAATCGCTGGGCGATGGATACGGCTGGACGACCGCTGTGCTTGGCCGTGGTGGTGGTACGTGTACACGACTCACGTTAGGAAGAACTGGCACGCCAGCGCCAGCTGATTCGGGTCGACGAGTATACCGCCTCGAGTGTCCGTCGCTTTTCGCGCACATTGCACGCGTGGATCGGAGCGCCGGCGTGGCGCTGGCTCACATCGTCCGAGGAGAGTACATCGGATGAGGCGCGATGGCCGGCCGTACAGGGCGCATGGGTCGTGGTCGCCAACGTGGAGCGCGCTGCGCAGCAGTTCTTGGCCTCCTTGTCACCCCACCGCACGCTGTTCGAATCCATTCTCTCACGCTCCGAGTTGCTAGCCAGTCTCTCGGAAACAATCCCCGGCTTGAGCGAGACGGACCTCACGGTACTGCTCACCCATCTCGAGCGCGATCGTCGCGCCATCTTTATGGACGGCGATGTGGTGAAAGTGGTGCATGGCTGTACCGATACGCGCGGCATTGGCGAGAAGGAGCGCGGCATTCATGCGACGAAGCAAGCACAGGCCCGGCTGACGCGCCAGGTGGACGATCTGCACACACGTATCGATCGAGCCCATGCCCAAGCAGCGGACGCGCTGCGCACCAAGGCGCCGCGCTCGGTGGCCGCATCGTTTTTGCGAACAAAGAAGCAGCTCGAGGATATGCTGTCGAAGCGGGTCGTTGCTTTAGAAACCATGAACACGCTCCTCCTCCAAATGGAACAGGCCACCGGCGACGCGGACATTTTGCGTGCGTACGAGGCGTCCGAGCGCACGCTACGCACCATTCTTGCAGACCCTGCGTTGCAACCAGAGCGTATCGATTTTGTGGTGGATTCGCTCGCTGAAGCGCTGCGTGCCCAGGAGGACGTTCATGCGGCCGTGGAAGCAGCACAGCCGGCGGACCCCGACGAGTTGGCCGACGAATTGGCGGCGCTGCAGCTAGAGGCGCAGGCCGCACAGGAGCCAGCTACGACCACGGCCGAGGCGACCAAGCCGGTTGAGCTCCCTGCTGCGCCACAGCATGCGCCACGTCAGCCCGAGGCGGTGTTGGAATAGACTACGAAAACAGAGAATGGTATAGGAACAGCAAAAGGGCTAGCACACACACGCCCACCAAGGCCAGAACGCGCGTATTGCGCCACCACATTTCGCGACGAAGGCTCACAGCGCGGCGACGGAACGCAAGACTCTGGTTCGCGGCCGAGTCAGTGCGGTCCATGAGCAGCTCGATTTGCTCGCCGCGGCTCAAAATCTGCTCCACGTTGCGCGTAATCACATCCTTGACGCTGCCCAGTTCGTTCTGCGCGCGCTGGATGGGATCGGCCTCGGGATCGGTTTGATACTCGCGCCGCAAGCGATCGAGGGGCGCTTGGAACGCGTCGGGCGCGCCGGCTGTGGCGTGGTACGCCTTCTGCATCTCTGCCAGGAAAGCAAACGGCACGCGTCGGCCCATCGATGCGTCCGCTACAGCCAAGAAGACGATACCTTGGTCATCGGCCATATAGTGAAAGAGCCACTGCTCATACGCATACGATAGGCGCGGCGCCGTCGCTGGGTCAATCTTGGCGAGAATCGCTGTGGCAGCCGTCTAGGCATCAGAGTGAACAACGTACAAGGAAGCGCTCATGCTCCGGCTCGTGCGATTCCACGAGCACGTCGCTACCGCGCGCCACCAGCGCTACGACCAACATGGCACACCGTGGCCGCTATCCACTGCGCCGCCCTGGGCCCTGTTTGGTCACGTGATAATGGAGACACGGGCGGAACGCTCGGACTTCGGTCCGCCACCGGCCATGAGCACCTCGGGCTTTGAAGGCAGCGGTGCATCTTCGTTTCCTTATCCGAAACGTCTTTTCTATGCCCTAATGCATGTGAAGCGTCATTCAGATGACACGCCTGTCTCTTCGGAGGCATCGAGTCTAATCTCGCCGTCTGAGTCGATGTCTGCGTCGTGGCGCGATGAGCGATTCCAGCAAAAGCTGGCGGAGCAGCGCGAGTTGCAGCTGCGTCGGCGCCGTTCGGAGGAGTGCGCGCGCCAAATTGAGACGGAGGAACAGCGCGCGCGTTACGGCCAGCTGACTATGTACCATGATGAGCCAGAGGCATGGATGCATTTGGACGAGTTGCTCGCCCTGAATGAGGACGTGCGGCGCGGTACCGTCCCGCGCGACTCGGCCCTGGGCAAGTATGTGCGCCTTCGTGTGCGTATTCACGTTATCCGCCATATGAGCTCGCACTTTGCGTTCGTGGTACTGCGTGAGCACGGAAAAACCATCCAGGCCGTGCTGAGCGAATCGGGCACGGGTATCACGTCGCACATGATGCATTGGGTGCAGCGCCTGCCTACGGAGACCATTGTGCTGGTGCGCGGTCAGCTCCAGCAGCCTCACGAGGTGATCACTGGGTGCGATGTGACGCACTTGGAATTGCGCCTGTCGCATGTGCATGTGGTGTCCAACGTGGAGAATCATTTGCCGTTCACGGTCTACGCCGCGGAGCGCACCTCGAACAACCGTTTGGAGGAGCACAGAGACCTCGATGATAATGTACACGACCACGCTTTATCGCATGGAGACTCGGAGCATGACCGCCACTCGCAAGGGTCCGCCCACGGAAGTGCGCCGATCATTACACAGCGTACGCGCTTGAAGAACCGTTTGATTGATCTGCGTACGCCGACGATGCAAGCTACGTTCCACATCCAATCGGTGATTTGCCGCGAGTTCCGCCACTACCTGCAAGAGCACCAGTTTACGGAGATCCACACGCCCAAGCTTCAGGGTGGTGCGTCCGAGTCAGGTGCGAGTGTGTTCCAGGTGGGCTACTTTGGACGTTCGGCCTTTTTGGCACAAAGTCCTCAGCTGTACAAGCAAATGTGTATTGCTGCGGATATGCGCCGTGTATATGAGATTGGTCCCGTGTTCCGCGCGGAGAACTCCAACACGCCGCGCCACATGACCGAGTACACCGGCTTGGATTTGGAGATGGAGGTGAACCACTACTATGATGCGCTATCGATGATCGATGGTATGCTAAAACATATCTTCTCTGTACTGCGCACCGAGTGTGCCGACTCGATTCGCACGGTGCAGCGACACTTCCCGAGCTCCGACCTGCAGTGGCTCGAGCACACGCTCGTTTTGCCCTTTCCGGAAGGTGTGCGTATGTTGCGGGAGGCGGGCTACCGTGAAGAAGACGGCAGTGAACCGAGTGAGTTTGAGGACCTGGCGACGCGTGCCGAAATCTGTCTTGGGCAGCTTGTGAAGCAGAAATACAACACGGACTATTACGTGCTGGACAAATTCCCGCGCAATGCACGGCCGTTCTACACCATGCCTGACCCCAAGGACAACCGTCGCACCAACTCGTTCGATATTTTTGTGCGTGGCCAAGAGATCTGCACGGGTGGTCAGCGTATCCACAACGCACAGGTCCTGGAAGAAGGTCTGAAGCACCTCGGTGTGGACACGTTCAGCCTGGAAGAGTACTTGGAGGGCTTCCGCCTCGGTGCGCCGCCACACGCGGGCTGTGGAATTGGTCTAGAGCGTCTTGTCATGCTCTACCTGAACCTAGACGACGTTCGTCTCGCCTCGTTGTTCTACCGCGACCCGAAAAGCTTCCCTGTGCGGCATGACACTGTGCTGCGGCATCCTGAAGCGAGCACGAACCCTCCGCCGTGGCATCAGAGCTCTGGGCTTCGCTCGCCGTCGCTGGAGACGCCTACAAAGGAGCTGCAGCCGCTGACAAAGCTCATTGCCAACTACGGCGACTCGACCAACACATCGTGGCTCGATGACCGTATGCAAGTGTGGCGCGACGACATAACAGGCGCTGCTGTGGGCTACTGCCGCATGCGACGCCACGTCCTCGTGATGGGCAACCCGCTGTGTGATGCGAGTCAAAATGAGCAGGTATTGTCGCGTTTCCTTGCCTTTGTGCGATCAGAGATGCACACCAAGCCTGTGTGGCTCATGGTGGGTGAACCGATCGAGAATATTCTGGGCGGCCGCTTCGGATGGTGCTCGCTAACGTGCACCGCGGACCAGCGCATTATGAATGTGCGCGAAAACCCAGCGAAACACGACCATGAGATCCAGCGCAAGATGCGCCACACGAAGAAGATGGGCGTGTACGTCGAAGAGGTGCCCTTCCACGAGACGGTCTCGCCCGCGCTGCAGGAAGAGGTCGACGCGCGCATCCATGAATGGCAAAAGAGCCGCCGGGGTACGCAGGTCCATCTCACGGATGTGCGCCCGTGGACGGACCAGGAGCACCGCCAGTACTTTGTGGCACGCGATGGCGACAAAAAGATCTGTGCTCTTGTGGTGCTTGCGCAGCTGGCGCCGCAGAACGGTGTGCAAGTCAAGTGGGCGATGAGTTTCCCCAATGCCCCGAACGGTACGATCGAGATGACCATCATGCACGCGCTCGACACGCTCGGCTCGTCGCCCGTCACCTTTGGCACCGCGGCGGCGAATCGCGTGGAGGCCGTGCATGGACTGAGCAGCCTGGCCTTCAAGATGCTCTCGCGCGTGTACAATGGCGTGGCGGAAAAGACGCGTCTGCAGAACAAGACCGAGTTCCGCGAGAAGCTGGGTACGGTGCGCGACCCGACCTACATTTGTTACCCGAAGGGTGGCATGTCCATGTCGGCCGTGCGCGACATTATAGACTTCTTCCGCGAGTAGCCGACACCGCTCTGTACACACCTCCATCACCAGGGGCCCCGCCGCGACACGCTCCGTGCCCGGGGCTGCATGGCCGTGCACATCCTTGTGGTGGGGGCCGGCGCCGTAGGCGGCTTTTACGCGAGTCGCTTTGATGCAGAGCACGCGAGTGTATCGCTCGTATGCCGCTCCAACTATGAGGCTGTACGTGAGAATGGCCTGCAGCTGCGCACGCACTCGTTTGGCGAGTATACGTTTCGGCCCCAGGAGGTGTACGCGTCTGTGGACGCGGCAGCGCGTGCGCCGCATACATGGGACTATGTCATGATAGCCACCAAGGCGCTGTCCATGGAGCCTAGCGCGGCCGAGTTTGTGGCGCCGGTCGTAAAGGACAGCACCACGCTCGTGCTCGTGCAGAACGGTATCGACATTGAGCGGCCCTTCCGCGCAGCGTTTCCACACACGCCCATTGTCAGTGCAGTGACGGTCGTTAGCGCTGCATTGGAAGCGCCGGCCACCGTCACACAGTTCCGCTGGACGCGGATCAGTTTTGGGCCGTATGTATACGATTTGCGGGGCTATGCCGATAGCGACGACGCGCGCACGCTCCTAGCGCGTGGGGAGCACGGCGCTCACACCATGGTCAGGCTCTTGACACAGGGTGGCATCAAAGATGCGGACGTGTACGATGCGATGCACCTGCAGATGGTGCGCTGGCACAAACTTTGCATCAATGCCTCGATGAACGTATCGGGTGTGCTGGCTGGCGGCCGCGGCAATGCGGACATGGTGCGTGACGCCTATTTGCGTGCGCATATCGAGGCGTGCATGCACGAAGTGCTGGAAGCCGCGCCCCATGTGTTTGGCCGCGCGTTGCCCGATACATTGGCGTCGCCGGAGGCCATTCTGCGCAGCACCGAGCGCAACACGGGCAGCACCTCGAGTATGGTACAAGACTGGCTCGCACACCGCCCCCTGGAGCTGGAGGCGATCCTCGGGAATGCGATTCGCCTCGCGGAGACCCATGGTGCGCCTATGCCACGGCTACATACCATGTATGCACTTCTGCAGAGTGCACAGGCGCGGCGCGCCGCTACAGCCATCTAGGCTACTTCTTCTTGCCCTTCAGCTTTTCAATAGCGGCCTTTTTCGCAGCGGCCTCCTCTTTTTGCTTCTGCTTGAAGGCGAGGTCCTGCGATCAGCGTTTCGTACGTACGTCCTCGTCGAGCTCCTTGTTTGCCTTCTTAGGCGCCTTGAGCGGTTTCAGCTTGCCGCCCTGTCGTCCGGACATGCTGTCTGCACGTGTCAGTGCACCAGGCGTGTGACACGTACGTGGTGCGTGACGACCTTGCCGGTCAAAAGGGGGCCGGCGGGGAGGCTGGCCGCTGACTCAGCACGCGCGACGAGGGCGCCAGCCTCCCCCGCAACTAGCAAGGTACCACCGCGAAGCCTCACGGTGGCGGCCACAGCGCCGCCAGGCCGGCCCTTACCCACGATGAGCCTTCCTTGTGCGTATGCCAGCGGTCGTCCACGGCGGGCAGCCTCCGCGCGTGTAGAGCCCGAGTCGGATGGCGAAGCGCCTCGCACGCCCAAGCGAACCCGCACGTCGCGTGCGCTGCACCGCAAGACGGATCACTCGGTGATCGAGCGCCGGCGACGCGAAAAAATCAATGATCGCCTAGTGTGCTTGCAAAACACAGTGCCTGCGTGCCGCGACAAGGCGCGCGAGTGTTTGATGAAGAAAGCGAGTGCAACGCCAATGGAGGCGGACGAGATCAGTGCACGCATTGCCTCGGATATGGTGCTCGAGAAGCTGTGCATCATCTCGCATACCGTTGACTATGTGATGGAATTGCGTGCGAAACTCAAAGCGTATGAGGTGCAGTGCAGCTGTGACCCCAAGTTGCCAGTGACGCTGCGCGACGACGAGGCGCACTGCCTCGAGACGCACCCCGAAAAGAGCCAGTGCGAACGCACGAGCCCCAGCTCCCACACGAGCTCAGAGATCAAGTCGGAGGAGACGTGTGCGGCGCCGGACCCCGATGCAGAAGCCGACGCCGACTTGTGCGATGATCCTGCGTGCGACGTCCCTGATCTGACGCCGCCACCCACCGAGCCTTTGCCGCTCCCGCACCATCATCACCACGATACGTGGATGCGTCCGTACCGCCCATGGGTGCCATGGCATGCACGTTCATGCCACATGCACATGTGCTATGAGCCGCCTATGTATGCGCCTGCGCCACCGGCGTATGTGCCGCGCGAGTCGGGGCACTGGTGCCCTGGCCCCGCGCCGCCGCCGCCGCCGCCGTCGCGTGCGTACGCGGCATGGGATCGGCGTCACCATACCAGTGCGCATGGCGCAGATCGACACCGCGCTGCGCCGAGACACATGCACCATCCTCGCGTGTACGAGCGCCATGCGCATCGCCCCATGCCACCGCACCAGCCGCACGACCGTGACATGGCACCTTTGATGTAGGCCGTGTAGACATTCATACCCTGTGGAAGTGGAGGACAAAGGGCGCGGCGGCCGCCGCCGCCCGGCGTCGTCGCATGCCACGGCTTCCTGGGCGTGATGGGCGCCTGACACGCGCCGCGATCGCGTGGGTGCGCTGCACGCATACGCAGGCACCCAAACCATACTATGTCACGACGCCCATCTTTTATGTGAATGCCGAGCCCCACATGGGCCATCTACACTCGGGGGTGTTGGCCGATGTCCTGGCTCGCTATGCACGGTTGCGGCGCAACGGCTGGTCGACAGAGGCCAAAGGCTTGACCCAGCCCCTTTTCACCACAGGCACGGACGAGCACGGTATGAAGATCCAGCGCGTGGCAGAGGCTCAGCAAGTGACGCCGCAAGCTTTGTGTGACCGCGTGAGCGAGCGATTCCGCGTACGTACGACGTGCTAATGAAAGGACCTGACGCGCGCTGCACATCTCTCGTGTACGCGTTTCATTCGTACGACAGAGAGCGAGCACGTACGGGCTGTGCAGCACTTTTGGGTAAGTGTACCTCACTCACAGTAGCAACAACTCCGGGCGCAGGGCCACATTTATTTGGGCGAGCATGAGGGATGGTACGCCGTCTCGGATGAGGCGTTCTACCCTGCCTCGCAAGTTCGTGCCGTACAGCAGGGTACCGAGACGGTGCACGAATCGATCGAGACGGGGCAGCGAGTGGAATGGACGCGCGAGATCAACTACAAGTTCCGACTCTCGCACTTTCGCGAGCCGCTCATCGCCTGGCTCACGCAATGCCCCGATGCTATTCAGCCGCGCAGCATGCATGAACGCATCCTTGCCGAGATTCAGGCAGGTCTAAGTGATTTGTCCATCTCGCGTCCGCGGCAGCGACTGTACTGGGGCATTCCCGTCCCGGACGACGAGGCGCACACGATGTATGTGTGGGTGGATGCGCTGATCAACTACCTCACTGCCTTGGGGTACCCCCACCAGGCCGGGCCGCCTGGGTGGCCGGCCGATGTGCATGTGGTGGGCAAGGACATTGTGCGCTTCCATGCGATTTATTGGCCCGCGCTGCTTATGGCCGCCGGCCTGCCACTGCCCCGCACCATTGTGGCTCATGCGCATTGGACGGTGAACAAGGCGAAAATGTCCAAGTCGAAAGGCAATTCGGTGAATCCTTTTGAGGCGATCGATACGTATGGACTCGATACAATCCGCTATTATCTTATGCGCATCGGCGGCAACATTGGCACGGACGCGGATTATGCGCCTGCCCGGCTCGAGGAGCACAAGCGCAAGTACCTCCAGGGCCAGCTGGGCAACCTCCTATCGCGCATTCTCGCGCCCAAGATCCAAGCACGCCTCGCGCCGGGGAAACAGGGCATGCTGGAGCAGCCTGCGTGGACCGAGGCCGAGGCGGCGCTCCTTCGTGCGCGGGACGCGCTGCCTACCACCTTTGACCGGCACATGGAGCAGCTGGAGCTCAGCAAGGCGATGCAGGCAGCGTTCCAAGCCCTGGCGCTGGCCAACGAGCTGGTCCAGCACACGGCGCCGTGGTCCGTGGAAGCGTCCACGGAGGCCGTCCATCGCTGTGTGTTCTTGGCCATGGAGTGCTTGCGCGTATGTGGCACGCTGCTTTCGCCAGTCATGCCGGATGCCATGACAAACATGCTCGATACGCTGCAGGTGCCCGCCGAGCAGCGTACCTGGGCCAGCCTGGCGCAGCGACCCCGCGCCTGGCCGCTGCGCACGCAGACCGACAAAATTCCGCCCCTATTCCCACGCTAGCAAATGATACAGTTCTTGGCGGCAAGAGAAGGGTTTTCGCCACTGAAACACACATAGAGGCGCCCCGAGTGGGTCGAGATTTCACACACATCGCCACGGCGGCCTTGCGCCGTCATCCACCCGGGCAGATCAGGGTCCACCACCACCTTGGACGTGCCCCGCTTCTTGGTGGGCTCCGAGTCCAAGCGCTGTGTCCGTGCGGTGACAAGGGGCGAGAAGCCGACAATGCCCACCTCGGTGTTCCACCGAAGGAGGCCATTGAACGAGTGCGGCAGCACCACCGTGACATGGCCGGACGACGACGAGGCACGGACATGCAAGGGCTTGCGCCCCACATACTGAGGAATGTGTAGGCACACGGAGTTGTGCGACGACTTGCCGTACACATACACGGCCTGCCGCTGCATGGTCTGAAGCACTTGCACAGGGTTCATGCCTGTGGTATCTGGCGCGCTGTGGGGCGTTTGGGAGCCTTGTCCGTGCAGCACTTGCACCACCACGTTGATCGGACTCGTTTTGCTGAGGAACACCGCGGACGAGGAGTTTAATTCGACGTCCTGCGAAGATGGCATATCGTACAGCGGCGGCTGCATGTCGGGCACACTGGGTCCGATCGCAAAGCGGCCCTTGATCGTGGACGAGGGCCAATCGATACGCAGGTGGCGCACGGGCGGATCCGTCTCCTGCCTCTGCAGCTCGCGCGTCTCGGCATCCTCCAGGTCGGATGGCACAACCTCGTCGTCTTCTCGCGACTCCATGATGCTGCGCCGGTTCTCGCGCGTGCTGAGATGGGACATGGTGGCACGCGGAGCAGCACTGCCTCGCCAAGCCAGGAGGGGAGGGGAGGGTCGAACGGACCAATCGCCTAGGGCCGATGCATCGGGCCCCCGCCGCTGGGTCCGCCACGTACCGCAATGCCTGCGATGCGTGCACCGCTGGCGGTGACCGCCTGGGGGGGGACAGCAGCGCTGCCCTCGCTCGATCCAGCGTCGCTGTATGTGCTAGCACTTGTTCAGCTAGCGCAAGTGCCCGCGTACGCCGTGGAGCCGCCGGCCTGGTTCCACACCGATGCTGTGCCTAGCGTGTACGCGGCGCACACCGCGCACGATCAGCCCTATGCGGCGGAAGTACTGGCGACCACACCCGCAGCGGTACGTGCGTACTTGCGTGAGCATATCACACAGCCAGAGCCGCAGCGTGCCGCCGACGTGCATGCGGTGCTGGCTCTGCTTGACGATGCCGCGAATGATCTGGTGCTGCACACGCTTTTTTCGCTGCCCCCCAACTTTCAAAAAGTGACGTGCCCTGCCCTCGCTGGCTCGGCGCGTGGCTGGCCATCGTCGCTACCTCGGCGTATGCGCGCGGCTGTGCGCGCGCGCCTCGAGAGTCCGCATGTGGCGCTATGGGGCATCGGCGGCTCGTGGGAGCGCGAGGAGCGCGCCCAGCAAGCGCGTTGGAATACGGCCGCTGGCCTCCCGGAAGCGCGCGATCCCGCTGCTCAGCTCCCGCGCATGGGCCTGCGCCATAACCCCAGTGTCGCTCAGGATATGCGCGAACAATGGGAGCGCTCGCGCCTCGCATCGCGTGCGCGCCGTGTGCTACGAGCTGTTCAGGCGTTGGTGCCCGAGGATGGCTTTGTCGCAGGCTGCACGCAGCCCACCGCCGCAGACGCGCGATTGTACGCGCTGCTCGCTCCGCTAATCCTGGAAACATGGCCGGTGGATGTGCTGCCGTGTCTACTCACGTCCGAGTTTCCTACGCTGGTGCAGCATACGCACCGCATGCATGCCTATTTGTGGCATGGCAAGCGCGGCTGGGCGTGGAAACGCGAGGCAAGTATGGCGCCGCCAGCGTCCTCGTGGTTCGCATGGCCCGCGTGGCCCTCGTGGCGGTCGCTCTGGGCGTCGCGCGATAAGGCGCGGCCCTTGCCGCCTACGCTGCGCTGGGGTCGCATGGCCTGGATCGCCTCGGCGCTCGTAGGCCCCATTGTCTACCTACTCGCTTCCGGCCTCGTGGTCATTGAGGTAGACGAGGATATGGAGGCGCTGGATGAGGGCGAGGCGCTCCAAGAGGGCGAGGCGCTCCAAGAGGGCGAGGCGCTCCCAGAGGGCGAGGCGCTCCAAGAGGGCGAGGCGCTCCAAGAGGGCGAGGCGCTCGATGTCGACGAGATCGAAGATCTCGCGATGGACGATGGCGCCCTGGAGGAGGACGATGCATAGCGCCTATACCACTACTGTTTCTGCTTCTTCTTCTTAGGCTCCTCCTTGCTGTCCTTCTTGCGCTTCTTTTCCTTGGTCTCTGCGCGCACCGTCGGTGCCTGCGAGCCCGTGGGGCGGCTGCATAAGTAGTGTGTACGTACAAAATGCCTTTCAAACGGTCCCATGGCTGTGCACGCGCTCGCGATACGGGCGCCGACGCCTCCCCTGCGTGAGCGGCGCGTGGCGCTTGCCGGGCCAGGTACAAACGGCGTGTGATGGGGGCTGCTATAAGTACAGATAACGTACCCAAGCGGAGCGAGCCTTTGCGTGGCACCAGCGCCGATACACTCACCAGCTCCGTGGCCACACCGGCGCTCTTGGCGGAGCGCAAAAAGTCGTGATCCACGCGGACGCGGTCCTCCGACGGCCCGGCCATCTCGATCAGTTGTGAAGGGCCTGCGTTCACACGTTCCGCCGTGGTTTGCGTGGCCATCAGTAGATCGTACGAGTCGTCCTGAGGCACTTCGATCGAAGCAAGAGCGCCATGCGCCTTGCCGGTGAGCGCCTCGAGCGGGATCGAGACGCCATCGAGGCTGGCCGCATCCAAGCCTTCCGGCACACGCACGACCCACAGTTCCTTCTCACTAATGGAGCCGATATCATCCAGTCCACATGTGCGGTATCCCACAGGCGGCGTAAACGTCGACGCAGCGGCACGGCCCCCGTCCGTGCTCCCCATCGTCGTCAAGGGCCACGCCCGTTTTTTTTCGAGTGGAGGCTGTGGCCTCAACCCGCGCCATGCCACGCACTGTGCTGCTGGGGGCGCTGCTAGCGCTCTGGCTCCTGCGCTATGCAACCACATCAAGACGCCAGCGAGTGAAGCAGCTACCTGCGTCGGAAGAGCGCGTAGTGATTCTCGGTGCATCGACGCTCGATGGGCTGGGCGCTGCGCTGCTGAAGCAGTACCTGCTGCGGGGCACGGAGCACCTGATGATTGTGGGGCGCCGACAAGAAGGTCTGGAGCAGGTGCGCGAGAGCATGCTGGCGCAGACGATGGGCCGACGCAGTGCGAGTGCGCGCGTGGAGATCGTGCAGGCGGAGCTGACGAGCAGTGCCGATGTGGCCGCTTTGCGCGACCGCCTCCGAACGCAGTGGGGCCGCATTGATACCTTGCATGTGGTCTTTGGCGTGACGTCCATTCTGCCGATCTTGGGCGTGGCCGATGTCGATCCATGCGGCGTCAATGCGAGTGGCACGGCCAGCCTGGACGTGCATCCCACTCGCGAGGGCCTCGATCGTATTGCTGCTACGGTGCAGCAAAGCAGTGATGGCAACCTCAAAGGCACGGCGATGGTTCTTGGAGCGCTCCTTCCCCTCTTGCAAACCACGTCGGCACACCCGGCCGTGGTTGTGATCGGCTCTGTGGCCGGCCTTATTCCCGCGCCGACCCGCGCCGTGTACTGCGCCACGAAAGCGTCGCAGCACTTTTTGGTGCGGTCCATGGCGCTCGAGTGCGAGTCGCAGGCAGGCACCCTCGTGCCTGGCACCCAGCAGCGTCGCAAGCACGTACCGTTCCTGCTCGTGGCGCCCGGACCGATCAAGAACTCGTTTGTGGCCAAGTACGCGGTCGATGCTCGCACGGGCCCTCGTGACAACCGCGAGAAGGCGTTGGAGGTAGACGAGGTGGTACGTGCCACGCTCCAGCGTGTGGACAAGGCGCAATGGGGCACGCTCGTGCTGCCGTCCCGTGTGCTGTATGGATCGCTGCTGGCGCAGCTGGACGCCACGTACGTACAACGCGCTGACACAGACGCGGCTGGATTGGACGCATGGCGCATCGCATGTACCACTACTAACTAGGATCGTGGACGAGAGGGGGCGCCGCTTCGTACCACGTGTACAGAGCGCCGAGCTGTCGAGAAAGCAGCGTGGACGATCGTCAGTCCAGGCATCGGCGCTCATGCTGCGGGACCGTTTACGGCGTGTGCCGTCCAGGAGACTCGCGTCCGTAGACGTCGGCCAGCGATCGACGTCCATACGAAGGCAGCAGCGAACGAGCCAGGGTGACCATGCACGGTCCTTCTGGCACGCCACGTGAGGCAGCGCCGCGTGCCCTCACGCGGGGGCGTGGCTGGCAGACAAGACGGAAGCTACCATCTACTTAGGCAAACTCGGGCACGCAGTGCTCACCCGGGCCGTACGGCTTTTCCGTCAGCGTCCGGTTCTCGCGGTCCGGCGACGAGGTCAAGCGGCCGTTCTGAGGGCCAGGCTGGACCTTCTCGCCACGAGCCAGGCCATCGAGCACCTTGACGATGGATTCGGGCGTGAGGTCCTCCTGCGTGTGAGTTTCTCGCACGTACGTAGTAGTCGTCGTTGATCTGGACCATGGGCGCGTTGGAGCAGGCACCGAGGCACTCGACCTCAATCACGGTGAACTTCTTGTCCTTGGTCGTGTGGCCGGCGGTGATACCGAGGTGCTTCTCGATCGCCTGGAGCACGGCCGTGGAGCCGCAGCCGCCCAGCATGCACGGCGTCGTGGTGCACACCTGTACAAAGAACTTGCCGACAGGGTCGCTGCGTGTAAGTAGATCATACGTACCGGTTGTACATCGTGTAGAAGGTGGCCACCTCGTACACACGCATCGGCGGCATCTCCAGGAGCTCGGCCACGTAGTTCATCGCGCTAATGCTGAGCCAGTTGGCGTTCTGCTTCTGCGCAAGGTGCAGCAGGGGGATCACCGCCGCCTTCTTGTACTGCCAAGGGTAGCGGGCGATGATCTCCTGCGCCTCGGGCATGTGCTGCTCGTCGAACTCGAAGGGAATCGACGGGTTGTTGTACGGCGTGTCACGGTGCACAAACAGCGCATCTGAGCGCACAGCCGTCGTGCTGGAGATCGCACGCACACCCGCAGAGCGCGCAAGAGGCGCCTTGGGCAGACCCCGCGAGAGGAGCGCGCGCATCGTCTGTCGCAGAGCCATGGCCGACATGCTGGGGAAAAGCTCGCTGGTGGTGGATGGCCCACCACGGACCGGGGCGCCTTTTGCTTCCTGTCACGTGATGTGCACGCCGCGGCGCCGCGGCGCCGCGCGACCCTCCACGCATGCCGCGTCGGTCGCAGCATGGACGCGGCTCGTGCGTGCCCGGTCTGCGCGCAGGTCGGCACGGTCCAGTGGCTGGCTGAGGCATGTGCGTACGTGTGCTGTGCTTGTGCTATCATCGTTGCGGAAGCGCCGTTGGAAGCGCCAGACGCGACCGACGCCCCCACCAGCTCGCTGCGTCCGCCGCTCAGCGCACGGCGCTGGCCGCTCGCCTACGATCACGCGCACGCCCGAGCGGAGTGGGATAGGCGGCATCACGCACAGATTCGCGCCATGCTGCAGGGCGCGTGCCTGCGCTTGGGATGGGAGCATGCCGCTACACAAGCGCGCGCCCTCTTTGAGCGTGCGCATGCGGTGCTGGCGCCGCAGCGTGCGCGCGCACGGTGGGGTGCCTGGGCCGCGGCCCTAGCAGCGGTGTGCCTGTATGCATCGCTGCGTGAGTCGGGCCACCTAGTCGATATCGATGCGATCGCTGCTGCCACGGATCAGCCAACGGATGCAGTGGTGCATGCCTGTGCGGCGTGGAACCGCGAGCCGCACTTGCCCCGCGTGCGGGTGAGCGACCCCGATTTGTACTGGCGCCGCTACCTATGCTACCTCGAGACGCATCCCATCCAGGCGCTCGCTCACATGCGGCGCCCCATCCCGTGGCCTCGTGTGCACACAACGACCGAGCAGCTGTACCAATTGTGTGCACGGTACGAGTGGGCCGGCCTCGATGCACAGCCTTTTGCGTACGCCATGGTCATGCATGCGATGGAAGGCGCGATGGAGCGTGCTCTGCCCATGCGCTCGCTCGCTGAAGCCGCGGCGCCTGTCCTGTCGTGCGACTTGGGCGACGGTTGGCTACTAGGCCCGCCACGCGGATCCGTCGCCACCATCCTGGCACGCTACGCGGAAATGCAAAAGATGCTGGCGGTGCACGTGCAGCGCCTGCCCTGGGTCGCTGCACGGCCCGTGACCAAGAAAGAGCGCGATCGCACGCGGCACCAGGCGCCCGGCACACCACGCAGCGTGTCGCGTGCGGACGTGGCTCGGTACATGAAGGATGCGATGCAGGTGGCGGCGCAGGCGCCTGAACCCGCTACGCGTCCATCGTGGACGCATGTGTATGGACGACCTACCAAGGTGGCGTCTGCACGGGCCCTTTCGACGCCAGCGCCGAGCATGGCCGCGCGTTTGGGCCTCTCGGCTGCGCGCATCGACGCGCTGAGCGAGGCGCAGGTGGATGCCTACTTGTTTGAGCCCGATGAATGGTCGTCCTATGTACGGACGCCCGAGGAGCAGGCGCGCTGGGAGCGCCTGAAAGGGTGGGACGTGGCGCCCGCCGTGCCGCCCGCGGAGCCGAGCGACGCACCGGTACGCAAGCGGCCGCGTATTGCGCAAGAGAAGGTGCATTTGACGCAGCCTCTTGATTTGGCGCAGCAAACGGACAGTGCCGCGGACTGGGACGAGCCTGGTTAGCCACCGCCAATGTCATGCCGCTCGACGCCTTGGGCCGCATGCTTCCTACCCTCCAGGTCCTCGTACCAGTCGCGTGTGAGTCCCGCCTCAGCGCGGTCCGCGACATTGAAAGGACCTTTGAGACGCCCAGCAAAGTGCGTTTTCACACAGTGGCGGAACACATGTACAGGCGATAGGCGCGCTGGGTGCGCCGCGCACAGGAACGTTAGCCAGCGGTGGCCCGCAGCGACATGCGTAATTTCGTCCATATGGATGGTCTGCAACGACGCCACCGACGCTTGATCGCCCGCCGCAGCAAACTTGCGGATCGTCACGGGATTCACGTCCAAACCGCGGGCCTCGTGAACGAGGTGCACAATGGCTGCGTGAGCCCATGATACGTACATAGACGCGCAAACAAATCCCCCGACGTTTCCACCGCCGCCTCCCATAGCCCGTGGTGCACAGGAAGCGCACCGAACCACGAGCCAAGCTCGAGGAGGCGCCGCTGCAGCAACGTAAAGTGCTTCGCCTCGTCGTTCGCCACCTGGCAAAAGTCCGTGAAAAAGTCGCGCGGCAGGGGCATCGCGGGGGTCGGATCCGTGGGCGTCTGCATATGCTGCGCACTTAGCCGCGCGCCACGCGCAATGATATCCCATGCGAGATCAATCGCCCACTGCTCAATGTTGGCAAGGGCGTGTAGCAGCGCAATGCGACTGCGCTCTGTACCGCCCTTGCCGCGCTTCCCCTCCTGGCCAGGACGCACGCGCTGCTCGTCCTCCATGCGTGGCGGCCACGCAGGAGGCTGCTCGTTCTCAGGCACGACCCAGACGCCATTCTCCCACGCACCGCCGCCAATGTCTATGCCGGCGGCACACGCTTCGTACGCATAGCGCGTGTACGCCACCTTATGGAGCGGCGACGGCGTCCGGAGGATCAGTGCGGCCCATGCCACGAGCGTCGTTGGCGCCGGCGTAGGCGGTGGCACAGTGTGTGGATCGAACGACGCGGACTTGCCCAGACTCGCGAGCGATGTCGGCTTCTCGTTCGTGGATGAGGGCATCGGTGGCGGCTCCGCCCACGCTGCGTAAGTGGTAGGCACCTACCTTCGGAAATCGCTTGCCTCGACGCGAGCGTCCACACCGGAGCACCATCGATCACATCGTTGGTGGGCGGCTCAATATACACGATACCCTCGTCGATCGTCACGGCAAACACGCAAGCGCGCAGGCCGGTGGACGATGCGCCTGTACGAAGCGTAAAGTCGTATTGCTGCGTGAGTCACAGTGCACACACATGCCACCTGGCGTCAGGCATGACGTACGTACGGGCTGCGTAAGTCAATCATACGTACCAGACCACGATAAGATCCTCTACATCGTCCAAGCCAGGGCGCAAAGGCGCACGCGCGAGCGAGGCGCCGAGGTGAGGGCACCGCGCCTCCATACAATAGAAGGTCAGCGGATGACCCGTCATACGGAAAAGCACCACATCATGCAATTCGTCCGTCTGTGTGTGGCGCAGCGTAAGCACATGGCGATAGGCGTGGGCCAGCTCGGCCACCTCGCCGATGCGCACGCGCGCCATACGCGGCACCGGACGTGCGGCGCTGCGCCACGGGCGACCAGGTGCATCACGTGAGTGACGGCCCCGGCCGCGTCGCATCCGCGCACCACCATGATGGGCCGCCTGCTTCACTATGCGGCTGACGCGCTCATGGTCTCGACCATTCTGGCGGGTATCAAGCAGACGTCGGGCATTACGCCTGATATCACGCAAGTCTCGGAGCCCAGCGTGCGCCAGGCCGTGTACTACTACCTCTCGGCGGGCGAGTATATTTTTGACAAGGCTTTAGCGTTTGCGCAGAGCAGCTCTCACTTCCGTCCGGCTGAGCCGATCAACCCCCTGTCGCTGTTCAACAAGGAGGTGCATAGCAATTTGCGGCAATATTCGCATAGCGACACGCCTAGTCGGTTCTAAACGACGACGAGGCCTTACGTAGTGGGTGGAAACGGTACGCACGTACTGCACGCGACGTGGATCGGAGGCAGAGGCACGCACGTCGTGTGTGGCGCCGCGCCACGACGGGCTCCCAGCAGGCCCTGGCTGGGCCGAGGCGCCGCTGGAGCCGGCTCGGGTGCCTCCACCCAGAAAAGCGTCGCATTTCGCCATGGCTCCGGACGTGCGTGCGCGGCCGCCCATCGCTCTGGCGTACCCTGCGAACGTGAGCGCTGCGGCGCCTGCGCGCCTGTATGTGCTACCGCACCCACGCAGCGGTGTGCCTACCTATTTTTCCGTGCAAGACGACGCCACGTACGAGCTACTTCTTGTGCGGCCCGACCAGCGCGCTGGGCGCAGCTGGATGCTCGCGCCGGGCGAGGGCGCGTCGATGCCTGGGCACATTCTGCGGGATGGCGCACTGTATGTACTGAGCCCTATGGACCCTGCATTTCTCTTACTTGGTCTTCTTGCGTGTACATGGGGCGAGCGGCGGTTCTGTCCTCGCGACGACCTCGCTGAGACGGCCGCTGAGCATCATGCAGCGCGACGAGCCGCGGAGCTGACCGCGCGCGCACCGGATGCGGCGCCAGCGATGACGCCATCGTGGCCTGATATCACTGCGGTGCTTGCACTGCCTGCGATGCAAGCGCCTCTTCGGCGCCTTTGCGCTACGCAAACGGAGCCGAGCGCCCTGGACGGCCTTGTGTACCGCCTGGACGAGGCGAAGGTCTATGCGCTCTTCGATCGCAAAATCGAGCGTGTGCTGCACGATGCCGCAGATGTGATCGAGGTGCAGAGCCAACGGCAGTGTGGCGCATCGGCCACCGATGCCGAGATCGCAGCGGCGCAGCGGCGCGTCGCCACTCGTTTGGTCGCGGCGTATGTGCCTGTGCCCATGGAGGAGGCATGGCGTGCGCAGCGCCAGGTCACATAGTGTATGCTGTACATGGAAGATCTATCAAGTGCCATTGAGTTGCTCGGTGGGTGGCCCGGACATGGCCCAAGTCCATGCCTCTTGTGCGTGCTGAGAGGCCTCGTGGGCCGTGGGGGAATAAGCGCCGTCCTCTTCGGACTCCTTGGCGCTGGGTGTAGGCCCATCGATGGTCCAGAGCCACTCTTCGCGCTCCAAGTTTGTATAAGGCGCCAGGCCGAAGCATGAGCCGGACAAATCACAGGACGGTGGGCCGGAGGCCGAGGGCGCGGTGCGGCCGCCTGGCGTGCCGACGCCCTTGTCCAGACGGCGCCGTTCTGCATCAATGTAGGCATTGAAGGGAATATCCTTCAGGTCCAGTGTGAGCGAGCGGTGAGACCCCGGCATGCCGCTGTGGCGGCGCAGGTCCTGCGTCAACCATGTTTGGCGAGGAGCTGGGTTCGATTGCGCGCGCTCGCGTGGCACATGAGGTGGGCGCAGACAGAGGGACGGGTCTAATGCATCGTCCACAGCACACATAGGATCTTCGTCGATGGAATGCAGCCGCTCGCGTGCCTCGCGCAAGTGCTGCATCACCTGCTCATCGTCTCCATCGCTGACGGCCTCCAGTGGGTCGTCCACCAACGTCGTCCGCCGGCCGGAGCCGAGCACGGTCATATCTAGCGGCGTAAGAAAATCGGGCGTAGCTGCGCTCTCCGAGGGGGCGAGCACGGCCGCCATGGCGGACGAGGGGCCAGGCAGAGCGGCAGCGTCCGAGGCGCAGAGCGACCGCCGTGGGAGCGCTGCACGACGGCCACGGCGCTACTCGGCCTCGCCACCACGTGAGCTCGGCCGAGGCGCGTCGGGGCCCGCGAGGGCCAGCGCCAATGAGGCCGCCGCGATTTCCACCGCCCGTTTGTCTGCTTGCGACGATGGCCTCGATGCTGGTTTCTCGTGCTGCGTCCCGCGGGCTCATGGCCCCTGTGTGGGGCGCGCCTGTGCGTACCTTGGCTACGACGAGTGTGCGTGCGCGTGCGCACCCTGTGGACCCCAAGGGCACCACAGGCCCGCTGCGTGTCTCGCCCGTTCACGACACGCTCAACGTGCGTGACGACCAGACACAGCCGCGCCCGGCGCACACTCTGCGCGCGCCCAAGCAGGAGCCTGACTACTTGGAGGGCCCTAGTGCGCTTGAAAAGGCTGGCCAGCTCTTCCTGTTCACCGAGATGGCGCGTGGTCTCTGGATGACGCTCGAGAACTTTTTCCGCCCGCCCTACACAATTCAGTACCCGTTCGAGAAGGGTCCGCTGAGCCCTCGTTTCCGTGGTGAGCACGCGCTGCGCCGCTACCCCACCGGTGAGGAGCGCTGCATTGCGTGCAAGCTGTGCGAGGCCATCTGCCCGGCACTCGCCATTACCATTGAGAGCGAGACCCGTGCGGACGGCGCGCGGCGTACGACCCGCTACGATATCGACATGACCAAGTGTATCTACTGCGGTATGTGCCAGGAGGCGTGCCCTGTGGATGCCATCGTCGAGACGCAAACGCTCGAGTTTGCTACAGAGACCCGTGAAGAGCTTTTGTACAACAAGGAAAAGCTGCTCGCCAACGGAGACCGCGCCGAGGCCGAGATTGCCTCGAACATCTATGCCGACCACCTGACCCGTTAGTAGGTAGACCACGCATAGCCCTCCGGCGCTTCCTCGTCCGTCATCGCCAGCTCGTGCTCCAGTTCATGCTCATCCTCGGCAATGGCGCCGCTCATGCCGTGCAGCGCCATCTTGGGCAGGTCGCCCATGGCACTCACGTTTCGCGCGTAGCGTGGATCCAGGTCCACCGCCGCCGCCAGATGCTGCGCAATCTCCACATGGAACGCATGGGGTAGCTGCACGGCACTATGCGCCTCGCTCGGCGGCGTGGCTGCAATGCCTTGGCTGCTTTCGTGGCTCGGCGCAAATCGGCCCCCACCGAGGCGCATGTACGAGCGCGCGAGCATCAAGTGCACCCGCGGCTCGGCGGGCGCCAACGCACACACACGGAGGAGCTCTGCATGCGCGGCTTGGCGCCGCTGTGCTTTTTCTCGTGCACTGAGGGACGGCGCGTGCGCATCGCCCTGCTCCGAGGCGTGCACGGTGCGGAGCAAGAGCTGCGCCTTCTTCCATCGCGTCATGGCCGCTTTGGGCTGCATCGAAATGGCGCGTTGGTACACGGCCAACGCGCCGTTTGTATCGCCCGTCTGCTCGAGCGCCCAGCCCAGCAAATCGAGCAGCACGGCATTGCTCCGGTTGATCAGAAACGCTTGGGCATACGCCTCACTTGCGCGCGCGGGCTGCCCCTGCCGCAGGTACACTTGCCCCAGACCAGCCAGCGCATTCCAGTGCCGCCGATCGCACCGCCGCGCACTGCGGAACAGGCGCACCGCGCGTTGTGGCTGGTCCAGCTCCAATGCCTCGTAGCCAGCGAGGGTGTACGCATACGCACACTCGGGGGCGACCAGCGTCGCTTGCTGGAAGCACTGGTACGCCGCATCATGCTGGTGCTGCAGCGACCACGTATTTCCCGCGGCCAAATGGGCCACCGCCGAGCGAGGGTCCAGGGCCAGCAGGTCCTGGGCCAACGCAGAAAGGGCCACCTCGCGATGCAGCTGGAATAGCACCAGCGAGTAAATGTCCATGTGCATGAGCAGACTCGGCTCCAAGGCCCGCGCCCGACTAAAGTACGCTTCCGCGTCCGCATACTCGGTCATATCGTGCAAGGCACGGCCCAGGAGGCAGTACACACCGGCCGTACGGAACGCACGGCGCGCTGGACCTTCTTTCACATTCGTGCACAGCTGCTCCACGGCCGCAGCGCCTTCGTACAGCCGCACATGGCGGTAGGCCTCGCCCAGTTCCTGGACCAGGGCTAGCACATCGGCCTCGGGCGCCCCAGCTCGTGCGATGGTCGCGCGCGTACCTGGCGTGCGTGCACGCGCCATACAACCGTCGGCCGGCCCAGGCACAGAGGCAGAGGCAGGCGCAGGCGCACGGAGGGGGCGGCCTGCGCCAGGCGCTGTGGTCGCGGGCGCTGCACCCTTGCCCCGCCGCACCTCGCTCTTGGCCCCGTTTTCGTGCGATACCACATTGGTGCGCGAGGTAGCGAGGGCCCTGGGCGCTGTAGTCGTAGCGCCATCACGCGCCATGCCAGAGCGCAGGGCCGCCGCGCGCGGCGTCGTTCGGCGTACCACGCGCGGCTCTGCGGTGGGTGCGCCCGGCTCAGGTCGCACACGCTTTGCGCCTGAGGCCTCCGAGGTTGCGTCGGTGCGTGGCGCGCCTGGCAGCACAAACGATGCGTCGGCGGGGGGAGCCATGCCCATATCGCACAATGCCGTCCATGCACTCCAGTTGAACGGATCCTTGTCTCGCGCGCGTTGGAAGTGCGCAGCAGCCTCGGCGTATTGAGCTTGCTTCATCGCCATGCGCCCCATTTGCGTATATACTTGACTGGCATACACTGCGCGGGCAGGCGGAAGTATAGTGTCCAAGGCTTTGCGCTTCGTGCCATGCTCCATCGTGTACTGTAGGGCATCGTACGCCTCCTGGAACCGCCCTAGCACACGGCACGCGGACGCATACACGCGCGCGGATCCAGGGTCCAGGAAGGTGGCATGCGAGCCTTGTTGCAAGACGTGGATCGCCGACAACGCACAAGCGCGCGATGGCTCCCGCGCTTCGTACCCTGACGCGCGTGTATCGGCCAACGACGACGGCGCAAATGGGAAAAGGAGGGCGGCGCCACCCATCAAATAGCACATAGCGAGAAGGCGGCGTGCAGCGACGCACGAGGCGTCCATAGCCACAGCGAGCGAGGCATACAGTGTCGCCGACGCCATATCGGGTGTCAGCGATAGGGCCGCACTGCTGCTCTGTGCATCGTCAACAACATGCAGATACGATTCAGCTAAAGCCACAAGCATCGACACGACGTGGTCCTCTGTCTCTTCCGGCACATCGCGGCGCGCAGGCACCGTCTCGGGCGCGTCGGCGGCGTGGGGCGCGGCGGCCGTAGGCTGCGTGCGAGGTGCGGTGCGCTGCGTGCTTGGCGCACGGCTTGCCGTACGTGTACGTGCATGCAAACCAGCTGTACCGCGCGTCGATGAACTCGCGTTTCGCATGCCGCGTCGCGCCGGCGGCGCTGCCGCTCTCATGCTGCCGAACAGGCGACGACCGCGGCGTGTTGTGCGGCGGCGTTTCACGCACGTGACGTCTCACGCGGACGGCCGTCGAGGCCAGCCGCGCGGCCCCTATGGGCGACGTCGATCCCAAAATTGATCGGCGCTTGCGTCGTGTGCGCCACATTGTGCTGGTGCTGTCCGGCAAGGGCGGTGTCGGCAAGTCGTCTGTGGCTGCACAGCTCGCCTTGTCTCTGTCGTATGCGTCGGCGTCCGACGAGGGGGGCGAGCGCCGCCTGCGTGTGGGTCTTTTGGACGCCGATCTAACGGGTCCTTCGATGCCGCGCATGCTGGGTCTGGACGGCGCGGCGGTGCACCAGAGTACGGATGGATGGGTGCCGGTGTACACGGATGCCTCGCAATGCCTCGCGGTGATGAGTGTGGGCTTCCTCCTGCGCTCGAAGAATGACTCGGTCGTGTGGCGGGGCCCGAAGAAGCAGGGCATGCTCCGTCAGTTCCTCGGCGATGTGCGGTGGGGCGACTTGGACTATTTGATCATCGATACGCCCCCAGGCACCACCGATGAGCACATCTCGCTGATGGAGGTCCTCCATGGGTACGGCCCTGTGGCCATCCTTGTCACCACCCCCCAAGCCGTGGCGCTGGCCGACAATGTGCGCTCGCTCGACTTTACGCGCAAGGTCGGCCTGCCCGTGGTGGGCTTGATTGAAAATATGAGTGGCTACGTGTGCCCGCACTGCGCCGAGTGCACCAACGTGTGGGGCCGGGGCGGTGGCGAGTCGCTGGCCGAGCAGCAACACGTGCCGTTCCTGGGCCGCGTACCCATCGACCCCGCGCTGGTTCGCCTCTTGGACGATGCGCGAGAAGAGGCCGAGCACACCGCTACGCCGAATGCGCTCTCCTACGTCACGATTCAGCGGTACCGTGCTAGTGCTACGTTTGCGCACTTTCAGCCGATTGCCGAGGCGGTGCGCCAATATACCCGTGCATAGCTATGCAACTATTACGCCTTCGCACCATCGAAGATCGCGCTGATCGAGTGCCACACGGTGCCAGGGGCCTGCGTGGCGTCAATGGGCGACCAGATACCGTGCTTCTTGTAGTACTCCGTCACGGCGGTCGTCTGCTTGTGGTACGAGACGAGACGCTTCTTGAGCGCCTCCTCGTTGTCGTCGGAGCGCTGCACCAGGGGCTCACCAGTCAGGTCGTCAGTCATCGGCTTCTTCGGCGGGTTGAACTCCTTGTGGTAGCTGCGGCCACTGCCGGGGTGCACCAGACGGCCGGTGATGCGGCTGATCAAAAGCTGGTCGGGAATCTGGAGTTCCACGACGTGGTCCAGCTTCTGGTGGCGCTGCTCCAGCATCTGGTCCAGCTTCTCCGCCTGGGGGGTGGTGCGGGGGAAACCGTCAAGGATAAAGCCCTTGCTGCACGCACGGTTGTTCTCCAGCTGGTCCTTGATCATGTTGATCATGATCTCGTCGCTAACGAGACCACCCTGGTCCATGATCTTCTTGGCCGACTTGCCGAGCTCCGTGCCGAGCGACACCTGCTGGCGCAGCAGATCGCCGGTGGCCAGGTGGCACACCATGTTTTGGAAGCGCTCCAAAATCTTGGGCGCCTGCGTGCCTTTACCGGCACCGGGCGGGCCAATCAGGATCATACGCACGCCCTCCTTCGCGGGCTGCTTGCCCTCCAGCACGGCAATCTTCTCGTTCAGCTCGTTGACGAGCGACTTGAGGTAGGTGAGCTCGGTGGTCGCAGGGTTCGACATGGTCGGGGAAGGGAAGACTCTGTGCCGTGCGGGCTCGCTGCGACCCGCGTAGGTTTAGTCATGCCTCCACCCCACCTGCCACCCCCCCGCCACCGCCTATGGGCGCCGGCAGCACGCCGTCCTCGAGCTTTCCATGCAGCGATGAGGACGTGCTGCTGGAAGCGCTTCAAGGGGTGGAAGAGAGACACTACTTCACTGTGTATGAGGATCCGGGGCCTGTCATATGGCATCCATCGACCTCGACGCCATCGCGCAAGCCCCTCACGGAGCGATGGGATGGGAGGGAGGCGCCTGCTGACTCGCCGCCGGCCTCGCCTACGCCAGACACATCGTACCTAGATGACGACGCGTACCAAGCACTTCCATTCGGCGATTGGGGCGCGTACACGCGCCATAAACGTGCCAAGTTGCAGGTGCAGGACGCTGAGCTTGCCGCTTCCACGCAAGTCTCGCGCGCTCTCGCTGGGTGCGTTGTGTATGTGAATGGACGCACGGACCCGCCGTACGCCGAGCTACGGCGCCTGATCCTCACGCATGGCGGGCAGTGTATGGCCTTCTTGGATCGTAAGCGAGACTGTACGCATATTGTCGCCAGTACGTTGCCCCCGAAGAAACGTGTCGAGTTTCGTCGTTATCGCGTGGTGCGTCCCGCGTGGGTTGTGGACAGCTGCCGCCTCGGACGGCCGGCTGACTGGACGCAGTACCGTGTTGAGGGCATGGCGTCAGGGCCCAGCCTTACGGCCCATTGGCTGTCCGCGCCTCGCTCGCCCGATTCACCTGCGTTGCTCGAGGCCCATGACGACGAGATCGCTCTGAGTCATACACGCGCCGCACGTCTCTTGGCCTCCGAGGCATGGCGCGCTACGCATACAGCGGCCAGTCCGCACTTTTTGCGTACGTACTACGAGCACAGTCGCTTGCATCATTTAAGCACATGGAAAACCCACTTGCAAGAGCTTGTGGCGCGTGCTACGAGCGAGAGCGGTGCATGCCCGCCGCTCTTGCCCCCCTCCATCCCACGCACGTTGATGCATATCGACTTTGACAGCTTTTTTGTCAGTGTGGGCTTGCGCGACCGTCCCGCTTTGAAGACGCAGCCCGTGGCTGTGTGCCATGCGGCGGGCGCCCCTCGTTCTGCGCCCAGTACGGCGGAAATCGCCTCGTGCAATTATGTGGCGCGCGCGCAGGGTGTACGCAATGGGATGAGTTTGGGGCACGCACGAGCGTGCTGCCCCACGCTCCAAACCATCCCGTACACGATGGAGGCGTACTATGCCACGTCCCTGCAATTTTACGCACTGCTTCTAAGCCTCGCTGATGTACTGGAAGTGGTCAGCATGGACGAGGCGCTCGTGGACGTGAGTGGCCTGCTGCACCGCCTCGACACCGCCTGGGTCGAAAAGACGCTGGCGTACCCCACTGGAGCACTGCAACCGCTGGAGAGGCACTTTTGTGCGTATCGGGCCACGACGGACGTCCCTGCCGCGGCGCTCGCGGAAGCGATCCGCACGCTCATTCGCACGACCACGCAGTGTGAGGCCAGTATTGGCGTCGGTGCGAATGTACTACAAGCGCGTCTCGCTACGCGCCGTGCCAAGCCCTGTGGCAGTTTTGTGCTGCCAGCGGCGGACGTGGAGCCTTTCATGCACACACTCGATGTGGGCGATGTATGGGGCGTCGGAGCACGAATGCAAGCGCGCTTTGCCGCGTGGCTCGGCACAACGAACATTGGCGCCATTGTCCACGCCAGTTCGGAGCGTGCGTTTGTGCAGCAGTGGGGCCCCAAGCATGGCGCGCGTTTATGGGCGCGATTTCATGGGCGCGATACCGATCAGTTGTCCGGTACGCACGAGCGGCAGAGTGTAGGGACGCACGTTACGTGGGGCGTGCGTCTGCACACAAACGCGGAACTACGTGCGTTTGTCGATGGGCTCTGTGACGAGGTGGCACAGCGACAGGCGCGTTTGGGCCAAGTTGGCACGCACCTCGCCGTGCAAGTGCTGCAGCGCGATGCGGGGCAGGGCGAGGCGGCCAAGTTCCTGGGGCATGGTCCTTGCATTGCGCACCACCGCTCGATGCGGCATCGCGTGCCGGACGCACCGACCTTGCGCCGCTGTGTGTGGACGATGGTGCAAGCGATGAAGTTGGATCCGAAAGAGGTGCGGGGTATGTCGATGAGTGTGTCCAAGTGGGAGCGCACGAAATCGACCCTGGAGGCGTGGTGGGCGCAAACGAGGGAGGAGACGAGGGAGGAGGCCAAGGAGGAGACGAGGGAGGAGGCCAAGGAGGAGGCGAGGGAGGCAGCCAAGGAGGCAGCCAAGGAGGCAGCCAAGGAGGCAGCCAAGGAGGCAGCCAAAGAGACGGCAGACCATAGGGCCCTCCTCACCCAAGCGGACCCCGAAGCAGCTTCTCGCCCTGCGTCACCTGGGACGACTGTGCCCAGTGCCACACCCGTGCAAGTACCGCCTGCCTCGCAACTCGATCCTCATGTCCTTGCGCATCTCCCTCCACCCATGCGACATCAAATTGAGGCGGTGCTTCAGGAGCGTCAGACACCCACGATCCCATCTTCTCCTTTGCCAAGCACGCCATCCAAGCGCCGTAAAGCCTCGACCAGTCCTCGAACGCCTCGGCGCACGCCCTCGACCAGTCCTGGGCGTCAATCGCGCTTGTCTGCCTACTTTTCACCGACGCGCCGTGCGTCGTCAGAGTTGGAGCGCGAAGCGCAAGCGCGCGGTTGGGACCTGGACGTGTTCTTGGCTTTGCCGCCGGCGGTGCAAGCAGACCTCTTGCGGGCGCCGCTACAGAGTACGCGGCGTGTACGAACCACCTCCGCCCCCGCACGCACGGCCGCAGCGCAGCGGCGTTTCGCTGCCGAGTCGGCTGTGCTACACGAGGCCCATATTCGCCGCGCTGCGGGCGCGTACGACCTGGAGGATGCGGTGCAGCGCGCTGCTGCTCGCCCAGTCGAACGCGGCATAGAGCCACGCGCCTCGCTGGTCGAGGTCGATGCATATCACCCCGTGTATGCGCCGTGGGCTCACGCTTCCTTGTCGCCAGCGTCACCGCTTGCTACGCTACGTACACAGCTCAGTGCGTGGCATCGAGCGTGTGCGCATAGCGCGCCGCAAGCCGGCGATGTAGCGCAAGTGCAGCGCGTGCTGGAAGCGTGTGTGCAAGCGCAAGCACTCGACAAAGTCCAGGGCATGCTGCAATGGTGGCACACGCTCAGCCGCCGTGCGCACCCTGCGTGGCAGGCCGCCTACGTGCACGTTCAAGCCCATGTGCAAGCGCTGGTACGGGCGCACTATGGCGCCACCATAACACAAAACGCAGAAGCGCTATGTAGCTAAGTCTGGAGCAGCGACGCAAACGCCGATTCACGCTCGATCAGGTCGAGCGCTTGGTCGACCTCCAAGCGCGTGCGCGCTGCTTGGAGCCAGTCGCTGACCAGGACCTTGGCCCAGCCGCGCAGCTGGTTCAGCTCGCGCGTGGCCTGATCGAGGTCGCGGCGCTCCAGCAGCCAACCGGCACGGGCCACAATGCTGGCCACGTCGTCGCCCGGCACATGGCCCTGGCGCGCGAACAAAAAGGGGCTGAGCATCATGCTCGCCAGGTACGAAAGGACGCCGGCGCCCTGCTCGGGGAGCAGTGCCACGCTGGTGAGGCGCGGCGCGAGGCGCACGGCGAACCACTCATGCAAGGTGGGGAGACTTTCCACACCGGCGCTTGGCGCGCCTGTCTCTTCGATGGCGGTGAGCGCCGCGTTGATCACCTCATTGTCCTGCGCCTTGCGGGCGGCCTTCACCGCGGCCAGCTCGTCGACAAACGTGTGGCGCACGTACGCCGAGTCGGGCAGCACAGGGGCGTCAATAGCCTCGCGCAGCGTACGCACCGAGGCGCTGAGTGCGTGCAAAGCCATGTTGTGGTCCAGCGACTGCGCGTTCTCCAGCGAGAGACGCTCCACGCGCTTAAGCTCCGAGGCCATCTCGTCGAGGCGCGCCAGACGGCCGGCGCGCTCCTGCTCGACCTTGCTGTGGATCTCCTGCGACCACTTGCGCTGCAGCTCAATGCCGCGCGCCACGACCTCCTCCTTGAGGCGCTCATCAATCAGTGCGCTCTGCGTGCGCAGCTCGTTGGCGAGGCGCGCCTTGAACTGCGACGCCTGCTCGTCCTGCAGCGCACTCACCTTCTTGGCCCAGTCAGTGTCGCGCTGGCTCAGCTCGCTGCGCGCGCGCTCCGCGGCCTTCTGCAGCTCGGCCTCAAACGCCTGCGCCTGCTTCTCGAGCTGCGCGTCGAGCTTCTCCGCGTCCGACTTCTTGATCTCGTCGAGGCGCGCGCTCAGCTGCGCCAGGTCGGCCTGCGCCGTCTCCAAGACGCTGCGCGCGAGCACACCGGCGTGCGGTGCTTCCCGCACCAGCGCGGTCAGCTCGTCGATCGTGCTGGCCAGCTGGGCGAGCACAGGCTCCGAGCTGTGCAAGCTCTTCACCGACTTGGTCAGCTGCGGCAGCACGGGCGCCTGCGGGTCCGCACGCAGGCGGCCGCCGAGGTCCTTGGGCGCCACCAGCTTGCGGTCCGCCGCGCTGAACGTCGACGCGGGCTCCTGCGCTGGCTGGGGCGCCGACGACGCACCACCGCCCAAGTGCTCGCGGGCCTCCTCGGCGACGTAGTGGATCTGCTCACGCGCGCCCTGGTACGTCTGGCCCGCCAAGTTCTGCGCCTGCGTCAGCAGGTGCGACGACTCCTGGCTGGCCTTGGTCTTCAGCTCTTCCAGCTGGTCGTGCAGCTTGGTTTGCAGAGCGGCCGTCTGCTTCTCGACTTCTTCGCGCGTAGCCTGCACCTGCTCGTTCTGGCGCACATAGTCCGTCATGCGCTGGAAGCCGCTGCGCACCTGCTTCGCAGCAGCAACCACCTGCTGTTCCACGTCGAGCTTGCGCAGCTCGTCGGGCAGATCCTTCAGCTCGTGCGTGGCGAAGAAGCGCAGCAGCGCCTCGCCACCGTACACATTCTTCTCAAAGAACTCGCGGTACGCCGGCACGCGCTGCGCGATCGCATACGAACCACCGTAGAACAAGGCCGCACCCGCCGTGGTGTACGCCAAGAGGCGCGGCAGAACCGCGCGGCGACCGGGCGTGGTCGTCGTGGAGTAGCCCTGAGGGTCAGTGGCTCATAAAAAACATACCCTCGCTCGCGGCACGGATGTGGCCACCCTACGCATCCTCAGCATCGTGGCGGCAGCGCCCGTCATGGCAATCAGACACCGGACGACCCGCGCGTCCCCCAGGCCGAGGGGGCGCCGCGCCGGGCGGGCCCGTGTGCTTATGTCAGAACTTACCTAAGCACAGCCTGGCGCCCCACGATCGTCGACCGGCGCCACCATGTTCGATAGCGTGGACGATGTCGTGGCCGACTTTCGCCGTGGGAAATTTGCAATTGTACTCGACGATGAGGACCGTGAGAATGAGGGCGATCTTCTGATTGCGGCGAGTACCGTGACGACGGAGCAGATGGCTTTCCTGATCCGCCACTCGAGGTACGTGTAGAGCCCCGCGCTTACCGGTCCCAGCGGGTTTGTGTGTATCTCGCTCACGCCTGAACGCCTCGAAGAGCTGCAGCTGCCGATGATGGTGCCTCAGAACGAGGAAAAGCACAAGACTGCGTATACCATCACCACCGATTACCGTCATGGCACCACCACCGGCATTTCCGCGCATGACCGCGCGCTGACCGCGCGCATGCTGGCCGATCCTTCGCTGGGCGCTACGGCCGCGGACTTTTCGCGCCCTGGCCACATGAACCCGTTGCGGTACACACCGGGTGGTGTGCTGGCGCGCCCTGGCCACACGGAGGCCACAATTGATCTGTGCAAGCTCGCAGGGCTGCCGCCGGCCGGCCTGCTGTGTGAGCTGGTGGATGCGGACGATGCGAACGGCGGGATTGCTGCGCGCGATGCCTGCCTCAAGTTTGCCAAGACGCATGGCCTACGTGTTACGACCATTCAAGCGCTGCGCGCCCATCTCGCACAATGAAATGCTTCATTCTCCTATGTCACTAGTCCGACAGGCTGCGGAAGCATTCGGCCATGTCGCTCGACAGCGCATCAAACTTGCTCTGGATGGCCTCCTCCCCGTCCTTCGGGTCCTCGAACTTCTGCTGCGTAAGACGGTACAAAATGTCCGACGTGTGCTCGCGGATCTTGCTCCACGTCATCTCCGGGTTGTTGTTGATCGCGGCTTGCGCCTTCTCGTGGTAGTCGACCATGTTTTTCAGCATGCCCGTAGTCTTGTAAAAGGGGCAGTAGCAGTCGTACTCCGAGATACCGTTCTGCTGCAGGTAGTCGTCCTTGATGATGCGCGCCACTTCCAGCGTCACCTTGTCGTTCTCACCCAGCGCACTCTTGCCGACCAGCTGCACAATCTCGGCCAAGTCCGTATCCTTCTGCAGCAGCTCACGCGCGGACGTGCGCAGCGACGCAAAGCCAGGCGCGTTCTTCTCGTAGTACGGCTCGAGGCCCTGCGCGTACTTGGAGTAGGACACGTTCCAGTTCACCGACGGGAAGTGCTTGCGCTGCGCCAGCTTCTTGTCGAGACCCCAGAACGCACCGACAATACCCAGCGTGGCCGTGGTCACAGGGTCTGAAAAGTCACCACCCGGTGGCGACACCGCACCGACAATCGACACGGAACCCGTACGCTCGGGCGAGCCCAGCGCAGCCACTTTACCAGCACGCTCGTAAAAGCTGGCCAGCTTGCCACCCAGGTACGCGGGGTAGCCCGAGTCGGCCGGCATCTCGGCCAAACGACCGCTAATTTCACGCAGCGCCTCGGCCCAACGCGACGTCGAGTCGGCCATCATGGCCACGTTGTATCCCTGGTCACGGAAGTACTCCGACAGCGTGATACCCGTGTAGATCGACGCCTCACGCGCGGCCACAGGCATGTTGGACGTGTTGGCCACCAGCGTCGTGCGGCGCATAATCGGCTGCTCCTCGCCATCGCGCATGAGCGTCAGCTCGGGGAATTCTTGCAGCACCTCCGCCATCTCGTTACCACGCTCACCACAACCAACGTAGGTGATAATGTCCGAGTTGGAGTACTTGGACAGCGCCTGCGAAATCACCGTCTTACCGCAGCCGAACGCGCCTGGAATCGCTGTCGTACCGCCCTGGATACACGGGAACAACGAGTCGAGGATACGCTGCCCTGTCAGCAGCGGCGTGTCAGCCACCAGCTTCTCCGCCACAGGGCGCGGCGCACGCACAGGCCAGGCCTGCATCATTGTGAACGACTGCTTCTCACCGTTGAACTCTGTCTCGAGGATCACGTCGTCGACGGTGTACGAGCCCTTCTCGGCGATATGGGTAATCGTGCCGCGCGCACGAGGAGGCAGCATCATGTGGTGCTTCTTCAGCAGCGAGTTCTCGTACACGCTACCATAGATGTCACCGCCGCTAATGTGGTCGCCGACCTTAAAGTCGCCGGGCGTGAACTCCCACTGGCGCTCGCGGTCAAGCGCAGGCGTGTCAATACCGCGGGGAATATAAATGCTCTGGCTCTTCTTCTGGATACCCTGGAGGGGGCGCTGAATACCATCGTAGATGTTCTCCATCAGGCCCGGGCCCAGCTCCACGCTCAGCGGCTTGCCGGAGCGCAGCACAGGGTCACCCACACACACACCGGTCGTCTCTTCGTACACTTGGATCGTAGCCTTGTCGGCGTCGATACGGATAATCTCACCCACAAGCTCGTGGTGACCCACACGCACCAGCTCGTACATACTCGCACCGATCATGTTCTCCGCAATTACGACGGGACCCGAGACACCAAACACGGAACCGTACTGGCTCTCGCGGTCCTCATCGCGGATCTTGCGGAGATCGCGCTTTGCATTGCTCATCGCGCCTGCCATCTTGCCACGGTGAACGGTCGCAGGCGAATCGCACGGGGCGTCCTGGCCGGGACCCGCCTCGTGAGCCGCTGACTCAGCGAATCCCTATTTGCACATGTGCCCCTCGCCACGCCGGCAACGCGCGGCCCCCAGGCTGTTTCGCGTCGCCACGGCCATCGTTCACGATGCCGCCGAAAAAGGATTGGGAAAAATACACCAAGCCGGACGCGGATCCGGATAAGAAGGAGGATGAAATCGTACCACTTGATGAGGGTGATATCCAGCTGCTGCGCACGTATGGGCAGGGCCCGTACGCCGCGGCGCTGAAGCGCATCGATGCGGAAATCAAGGACGTGGAAAAGCGTGTGAGCGAAAAGATGGGCGTCAAGGAGAGCGATACCGGTCTGGCACCGCCTGATCTATGGGACATTGCCGCGGACAAGCAGCGCATGAGCGAGGAGCAGCCGCTCCAGGTCGCCCGCTGCACAAAGATCATTCCCGCCGCCACCAGTGGGGATGGAACGTCGGAGGGCGATGCTAGTGGTCCTAGCACCGGCGTGCAGGCGCTGGACAATGTGCTGGGTGCGCTCGGCGGTATGGCCAATCGCTCCGCGGACGCCAAGGACAAGTACGTGATCAACATCAAGCAGATTGCCAAGTTTGTCGTAGGCCTTGGCGAGCGCATTGCGCCCACCGACGTCGAGGAAGGCATGCGCGTGGGTGTCGACCGCAACAAATACCAGATCCAAATTCCTTTGCCACCCAAGATCGATCCTACTGTGACGATGATGCAGGTCGAGGAGAAGCCCGACGTTACGTACGGCGACATTGGCGGTGTCAAGGAGCAGATTGAAAAGCTACGTGAAGTGGTAGAGACGCCGCTGCTGGAGCCCGAGCGCTTTGTGAAGCTGGGCATTGATCCCCCCAAGGGTGTGCTGCTCTTTGGCCCCCCAGGCACAGGCAAGACGCTGTGTGCGCGTGCGGTCGCCAACCGCACCGACGCGACGTTCATCCGTGTCATTGGCTCGGAACTTGTGCAGAAGTATGTGGGTGAGGGTGCGCGTATGGTGCGTGAGCTGTTCGAGCTGGCGCGCACGAAGAAGGCGTGCATCATTTTCTTTGACGAAGTGGATGCCATTGGTGGTATGCGTTTCGACGACGGTGCTGGCGGTGACAATGAGGTGCAGCGTACCATGCTCGAGCTTATCAACCAGTTGGATGGTTTCGATGCGCGTGGCAACATCAAGGTGCTCATGGCCACGAACCGGCCTGATACGCTCGATCCCGCCTTGCTGCGTCCAGGGCGTTTGGACCGTCGTGTGGAATTCGGCCTGCCGGACCAGGAAGGCCGTGCGCACATTTTGCGCATCCACGCGCGTTCCATGTCGGTGGAGCGCCACATTCGCTTTGACCTCATTGCGCGTTTATGCCCCAACACCACCGGTGCGGAACTGCGCAGCGTCGCGACGGAGGCGGGTATGTTTGCCATTCGTGCGCACCGCAAGGTGGCGACCGAGAAAGACTTTTTGCAGGCTGTCGAAAAAGTCGTGCGCCAAGGCAGCAAGTTCTCCAGCACATCGCTGTATGCCCAGTACAACTAGGTAGGCCATACCCTTCCCTACCGCTTCCTACCCATGCTCATCCTCGCTCGGCCCAGGACAAAGTTGCTGTAGCTCGAGCTCCGATGAATATTGGTGCCCACAGTAGAGGCAATAGTAGTATGCTTCTCGCAGATACGCCACCGTCAGTGCCAGGCGCGATGCCACAGACAGCGCACCGAACCGCTCCGCATCGACACGGCGCTCGTTGGGTGGGGGCGCAGCGCGCGGCGCTCCCTCGTCTCGCAGTGCATAGAGCCATAGGGCTTCGGCATCCGCGGTGCCCCGCTCGTTCTCGCTTGTTCGCACACTCTCGCTGTACAACGGGTGCGAAGACGGCAAGCACGTTGGATCGAGCCACAGGGGACTATACTGCGTCGTTTCAGTCGTTCGATACGTACCTCCCAGCCATGCGCCTCATCGCACTCCCGGCACGTTTTTCGTGCCGCTCGTAAGAGATGTTCGTTGTGCCGCTCATGTGCCGCTTTCGCCTGTTGCTGACGGAATGCCTCGATCTGCGACGCAGGATCCTCGCTGCGCGGCGCCTCGGCCGCTTGCGCAATGCGTCGCGACAAGTCCGCATGCCCTACTCCGAGCTTTTTTCGGCGCCCATCCGCACTGAGCCACCGCTGATCCGGTGCTAGGGGGGCGTCCAGCGCATCGCTAGTGCTGGGCGTGCCCAGGGCCTGCCCAGGCACGTATCCCATCGCTTTCATCATGCGCAGCGCCGCTTCGGTACCCGCCCCCAGCGGCTGCGCACGGTCCGCCCGGTCGGCGGCCTCGGCCAGCCGATCCGTCGCTAGGCCCTCGCGCCGCGCTGCCCACTCGCCTGCAAGAGGGCGCCCTGCCTTGTTGCTGCGCCGAATCTCGGCCTCTTGCATCTCGGCGCGCTGCCGCTCCGCCTCCTCACGCCACTGCCGCTCGCGCCGCTCTGAGTATGTCTGATGCCGCGGCGCATCGCGGCGCTCAAGCATCGCAAGCATGGCATCTGACATGTAGTCCTCCTCGTCCGAGTCGCGCTGAATGGCGCTCGGCGCGCTCGCTTCGTCGTCCGCCAAACTCGCCTGGAACGCCTCGGCGAGCGATCGCTTCTTCATGTGGAGAGTGGGCTCTGGGTCCAGGCACCGACGCGGCGCCCTGGCCAGCGTCTCACCTACGCGGCAGGGGTCTACATACGCTGCACCACCACGGCCGAAGCGCCACCACCACCCTGATGTTAGAAAAGCATAGATACGTACGTTGCAAATGCCTGCGACGCCAATTTGCCCCGGGCGAAGTGCATGCACCAGTGTCACAACAATGCGGGCGCCAGAGCTGCCGATCGGGTGACCCAGCGAGACGCCGCCACCGAGTATGTTCACCTTCTCGAGGTCAATGTGAAGAAGCTTGGCATTGGCAAGCGGCACGACCGCAAAGGCCTCGTTAATCTCAAAGAGGGCCACATCCTCCAAAGGCACCTTGGCACGCGCGAGGGCCTTGGGAATTGCCAGCGCTGGCGCCGTCGGAAAGTCTTGCGGCGCACAAGCGGCATCCGCCGTGCCGAGCACGCGTGCAAGTGGCGTCCAGCCGCGCTTCTGCACCTCGGCGCCACTCGCAAGGATCAGGGCGCTTGCGCCATCGCTCAACGAGCTTGCGTTTGCCGCCGTCACCGTGCCATTCTTGTCAAACGCAGGGCGCAGCGTTTGCATTTTCTCAGGCATGAAGCGGCGGTGCTCCTCGTCCTCGTGAACAACCGTGTCTCCCTTCTTGCCGGGAATCGTGATCGGCACCACCTCCTGGTCAAAGGCGTGGGTATCCCAGGCTGCGATCGCGCGCTTATACGAGGTGATAGCAAATTTATCTTGGTCCTGGCGCGAGAAGCCGTGGGTCTGCGCCACATGCTCCGCACACTGGCCCATGTGCTGACCATTGAGTCCGTCCGTAAGGCCGTCGCGTAAAACAGCATCTTGAGCAGACACATCGCCATACGCAAGGCTACCGCGGCGCATATAGTACGGGGCCTGACTCATGCTTTCCATGCCACCCACCAGCACGACGCGGCTCTCGCCGAGGCGGATGCTCTGAGCGCCTAGTGCCAGCGCCTTGGCGCCCGACGCACACACCTTGTTCACCGTGGTAGCCTCCGTAGATATAGGGCATCCAGCACGCAGCACAACCTGGCGCGCGGGGGCCTGCCCCAAGCCCGCTTGCAGCACACAGCCCATGTACGCCTCGTCAATGTCCTCAGGCGCCACGTGCCCTCGTGCCATGGCGGCCTGCGCCACTGCTGTGCCTAGATCCACAGCACTCTGCGTCTTAAGCGCGCCTTGGAATGCACCCACGGGTGTGCGCACCGCCGATACAATGTACACGTCTTCGCTTGTGGTCATCGGTCCCTTCGTACGTCATTCGCTACCCCGCACACGGAGGGCGACGGACATCACGTGAGAACGGCCCTAGGCGCGGCCGTTCGCTGCACCTGGGCCTCTTTCGGTGACGGACATGGCTGTGGGTGCGTACGCCGCTGTGCTAACGCAGTGCCGCGGAGTTTTCGGCTACTAGAAGAGCTTGAAAAGGGTGAAAAAGGCTTTGGCAATGGTACATGCTCTTACGGCCTGGCGGACACGGATGACATCAGTACGTGCTTCTCGCTCATGACAGCCATGTCGACCTGGAACGCCACCATTCTGGGCCCTGCGAACTCGACGTACGAAAATCGTATCTACTCGTTGAAGATTGTGTGTGGTGACAAGTACCCACAGAGCCCGCCGCAGATCTACTTTCTCACGCAGATTCATCTGCCGTGCGTGCATGCCCAGACGGGGCAGGTCACGCCCGGGGCGTTCCCGCCCCTGGCCTCGTGGCGCAGCGAGTACACGATGGAGAGCCTATTGGTGGAGCTGCGTCGTACGATGGCATCGCCGTCGAATCGCAAGCTGCCACAACCGAACGAATGCGCGATGTACGCTTGAGTCTCGATACCAAGGCTATGACCGGCTCTGCCGAGCGCGTGTCAGGCACTGCAAGAGGGCCGGGGCATGGAGGGGCCCGTCCATGCTGGCGCCCAGCGCACACGCCTGCTCTAGAGCGGCGTCACTCACGGGCCATCCCTGGTGCGCGAATACGGCGAGCACCTGGCATACCAACGAGATAGACTGACGCGTAGTCACAGGAATGGCCTGATATAAGCGCTGCCATACATACCTCGTTCACATCACTGTACACACCGTCCGTATGTATCGCCACGCCCCGTCCGAGGACATCGTCTTTGTCAGCGCCCTCCCCCTCGGCCTTGGCCATGTCGAAGGGTATATGCTTCGATACCCAGACCCAGCCATTGAGCCCCAAGACCAAATCGACGCCGTGCCCCGGCAGCTGCATAAGAGACAAAAAGTGGCTCTTGTGGCGCCGCACGAGAACAGGCGGAATCACGGCGAGCGCACCATTACGAAGCTTGCCGTAACGCAGCGAGCGTGTGTGCAATCCCACACTTCCATCCTGGAAAAGCGATTGAACTTCCGCCACGACCAAGTCGCCCTCCTGGAAAAACTGGCGCATTTGCAGCTCGTCTGATTCCAGCTTCTTACGCTGCACACCACCGGGCAAATTGATCGAGGAGAGCTGTAAAGAGGCATCGGTATTTGCCCCGATATCGACCTTCCAGCGCCGCGACTGCACGTCGGTGATACGCCCAATCACCAGGTCGCCCACCTCCGGGCGGTAGCGCGTGCGGACGGGGCGCACCGACACGAGCTTGTTGACTTTTTCAATCGTGCCACTGAGCGAGGATACAATGGCATCCTGCGACGCATCCAAATAGCAGCCGTGACCTCGCATGTATTTGAGACTGGTGGCTACGCTCTGCCCTGGCATGGCCAGCAAACCGGTATCCTGCTCACCCTCCTCGTCCATGGCATCATCTGCTACGCCAAGAATATCAAAACTGGGTGTATCTGACCCAGATGCATGCGTGTAGGCCGACACAGCGCCGCCCCCTTGCGCACGCACGAGGCGGAACGGTGTCTCCGCCAGGGCCATGGTGACAAGAGCTGGGTGGCGCTGGTGGAGGCTCTTCACGATTATGTCAGCGCGTGGCGGGCGCGGCGACGAGGCACCACACCGTTTTTCTCGTGCGAGCATGGCGGACGAGGAGCGCGTGTCGAAGCGGAAACGCTCCGACTCGCCCGACGATGGACCCCGCTCAGCGGCTGAAAAAGGCGAGGCGCTGCGGGCGGCGCTGGCCAAGCTGGCGGAGACTCGTGCAGGCGGTGCGTATGTGCCGCCTGCGCGTCTCAAGGCGCTCATGGCCGAGGTGGCCCGCGCCGACGCAGGCAGCGTAGAGTACCAGCGTATGAACTGGGAAGCGCTGCGTAAGAGCATTACCGGTCTTGTGAACAAGGTGGCCGCGGATAATATCAAGCAAATTGTGCCCGAGCTGTTTGCTGGGGCCAATTTGATCCGTGGCCGCGGCCTGTTCTGCCGCTCGATTATGCATGCACAGGAGCTGTCGCTGCCATTTACACCTGTCTTTGCTGCGCTCGCTGCCATTGTGAATACCAAGCTGCCGTTCGTGGGCGAACTGCTGGTCATTCGTCTCGTGTCGCAATTCCGGCGCGCGTTCCGTCGCAACGATAAGATCAAGTGCCATGCGACGTTGCTCTTTATTGCGCATTTGGTGAACCAGCGCGTGGCACATGAGCTTCTTGCGCTCGAAATTCTTGTGCTGCTTTTGGAGAATCCCACGGACGACAGTGTCGAGTTGGCCGTGGCGTTCATGCGCGAGGTCGGCGCCTTTCTTACCGAGGAGGCCCCCAAAGCGTGCCACAGTGTGTTTGACCGGTTCCGTTCCGTGCTGTACGAAGGCCAGATCAGTTTGCGTGTGCAGTACATGGTCGAGGTGCTCGCACAAACGCGCAAGGACAAGTTCCAGGACCACCCTTCTATTCCCGAGGCGCTCGATCTCGTGGAAGAAGAGGACCAAATCACGCACCAGGTGAGTTTGGACGGTCAGCTGCAGCTCGAAGAAGGCCTGAATGTGTTCAAGCCGGATCCTGATTTCGAGACCAACGAGGAAAAGTATCGGCAGATCCAAGCGGAGATCCTGGGCGAGGGCAGCGATGAAGACGAGGAGGAGGAAGAGGAGGAAGAGGACGACGAGAACGCTGACGATGCGCCGACCGAACTCGAGATTCAGGATCGTACCGAGACGAATTTGGTGAATTTGCGCCGCACCATCTACCTGGTGATCATGTCGTCGCTGGACTTTGAAGAGTGTGTGCACAAGCTGCTTAAGCTCAAAGTGCCGGAGGACCAGGAGCTGGAGCTGTGCAACATGGTGGTCGAGTGCTGCTCACAAGAGCGTACCTATTCCAAGTTTTATGGGCACATTGGGGAGCGACTGTGCAAGCTGCAGCGGCGTTGGAGTGGGCTGTATGAACAGAGTTTCCGCACCTACTATGACACCATTCACCGGTACGAGACGAACCGGCTGCGCAATATCGCGCGCTTCTTTGGCGCGCTGCTCGCCACGGACAGTATTAGCTGGGCGAGCTTTGATGTCGTGTACATGAATGAGGATGATACGACGTCCTCGTCGCGTATCTTTATCAAGATTCTCATGAATGAGATGCAGTCGCTCTTGGGTCTTCCTGCCCTGGCCGCGCGTTTCCGTGAGCCTTCGATGCAGACGTACTTTGAGCACATGTTCCCCCTGGACCACCCGCAGAATACGCGGTTCTCCATCAACTATTTCACAAGTATTGGGTTGGGTATCGTCACAGAGCCGATGCGCGAGTACTTGCAGCATGCGACGCAGGTTATGCGTGAGCGTCGCGAAGCTGAAGAGCGCCGATCCGTCTCGTCCATGTCGGATTCGGAGGATGAAGGGTATCGCGGTCGGTCGTACTCGAGGTCGTACTCGCGAAGCCCTCGTGGCCGATCGTACTCACGATCGTACTCGCGAAGCCCTCGTGGCCGATCGTACTCAAGATCGTACTCGCGAAGCCCTCGTGGCCGATCGTACTCACGATCGTACTCGCGAAGCCCTCGTGGACGTTCTTACTCAAGATCGTACTCGCGAAGCCCTCGTGGCCGATCGTACTCACGATCGTATTCACGAAGCCCTCGTGGCCGATCGTACTCACGATCGTACTCTCGCAGCCCTCGTGGACGTTCTTACTCAAGATCGTACTCGCGAAGCCCTCGTGGCCGATCGTACTCACGATCGTATTCACGAAGCCCTCGTGGACGTTCTTACTCAAGATCGTACTCTCGCAGCCCTCGTGGACGTTCTTACTCAAGATCGTACTCGCGAAGCCCTCGTGGCCGATCGTACTCACGATCGTATTCACGAAGCCCTCGTGGACGTTCTTACTCAAGATCGTACTCTCGCAGCCCTCGGGGCCGCTCATATTCTCGGTCCTACTCACGAAGTCCTCGGGGCCGATCGTACTCGCGAAGCCCCCGTGGCCGCTCCTATTCGCGGTCTCCGAGCCCGGTACAACGGCCAAAGTCTGAGCGGCACACTCCGAGCCCGGTGCGTCGACTGCCATCGCAGCCGCTGCCATCGCGCTGGGGCGCCGCGGAGTTATCACGTGGCGCACCGCCGGGGCCGCCGCCGCCGCGACCTCCACAGCTTCGATAGAGTCGCACGGCATGTCGCGCCGCACGAGTGTGCGTGGCCCCACGTCGGCGCTGACCGAGTTTTTGGCGGTAGGTATACGCTGCTAATCATAGTCGCAAGGCATTCGTGCGAGTGAGATCAATGCACAGGGCCGGCAATTGCGTGCGTCTATGTCGCGTGACGACGCTCCTGACACGCCCGTACCCATGACTCGTCCGCGCATTGCGCCAGGTGCCTCGCTCGATTTTGACGAGGACGGCGATGCGCCTATGCCACCCACACCTAAGCGCGCACGTTCGCAGACGACTTCCCACGATGATCCGGTGCCCACGCTGGTCGTGCGGCCTGGGCAGCCCGTGGAGTGTGCGCACTGCCACACATCCTTCTCCATGACGCGCTATACGTACGTGCCACACACTCACACAGACGCATCGAGCCGGGCGTCGGTGCTCTCTGTGCCTCGTGCCATCGGCACGTGCCACGAACCCAGGTGCAGGCGCCGCGCCGCGCACGAGCTGCGCCTTCGCGCTCGGGCCCCTCGATCGGTGCGGTGGTCGATGCCGCTGTGGAGCTGCCGAGTTTGCAGGCCGTGTGCATTCATGTACGTCCAAGGCACTGATGCAGGTCGCTTCGACCCACATTGAACGGATCCAATCTTTGCGCCCGCTCAGCGACCGAAGTCGGCAGGGCCTCAGTCGCGTCCTTAGCAAGAATCGGCAGCTGACGCCCCAGACACTGCCCCTGTTTATGGGCGCCCATGTGACGCAATTGCGGTTGTACGACTGCAGTGGTACGTGCTTGCCGCTTACGCAGCGCTTCCTAGCTCGTCGTACGAGACGCTGGTGCGTTTAACACCCCATGCCACATGCGTCCAGTTGCAGTACTGCGGACAGCTCGACGATGCAGCGTTCCGCTTGTTTCAGCAGTGGCATGCCCTTACTGAGCTGGATCTGTACGGACCCTACCTGGTGCGCAAAGAGGCGTGGCTCGCGTTCCTGCGCACATGCGGCGCGCGTCTTACCACGCTGCGCTTGCGCGAGACACCGCGTTTTGATGTGGAATGCATCGAGGCGCTTGTCACGCATGCGCCCCATCTAAGCGAGCTTGGTCTTGCACAAATGGGTGCGTTGGACGACAGCGGCGTTCAGGTCCTGCAAGCCCTCGCAAACTTGCACACACTGGATGTATCCCAACCGGGTGTCTCGCAGCCGGGTGTACCGCCCAGCTCGTTGACCGATGAAGGGCTCGTGCCTTTCCTCGAGGCACGAGGCGCTCAGCTGCGCAGCCTCAACCTGTCGCTGAACGATGCACTGACAGACGCCGCCATTTCACGCCTCGGACCTAGCACCATCCACCTCGTGGCCGATGGCCTCACACGCGTGTCTGATGCAGCATGGGTCAAAGCGGCACGCACGCTCCAGGCTCTCGAGCATGTATCTTTGATGCGCTGTGATATAAGCGACGTTGTTCTTTGTGCGCTTGCAGCGCATGCGCCGCGCCTGCGCATCCTGAATGTACACAGCAACGATGCTTTGACGCCTGCGGCCTTTGAGGCATTGGCCGAGGCGGCACCTCCTTTGGAAGAGCTGGATGTGGGCTTTGTGCGCTGCATGGACGATGCCCTGCTTCTTCGCCTCGTAAAAGCGATGCCGACGCTGCGCCGTGTATATTTGTTTGGGTGCCCGCGTATTGAACAAGGGGTCAGCGCTACCCATCCGCATGTGACGATTGTGGGGCGGGAGCAGCGGTAACTGCTTCGCCACACCATGCCTCGCGCGTCACAGGCGCCACACTGCCGGCCTCGTAGTACGCAGCTATACTTGCACCTGTCCACGCGAGCACATGGCTGGGCACAAACGACGTGCGCCCTTGAAGAATGCACACATCGCTTGGCTCTACGCCGAGCGCCTGCGCTACGTCCGCTTCGAGACGTGCCGCAAAGCCTGGCAGCATCGATGTGCCACCTGCCAGCAGCATCGACGCTGGCATGTCCCGCCGCAGATCACGAGGCAAGGATCGCACACATTGCGCGATACACTCACTGACACTCTGCTCATCCTCGTCGCCCGGCTCAAAGAGGAGCTCTGTAGCGCGTTCGCGCAGCCAGCCGGGTACGCAAATCCCGCGGTAGCACACATCCTGTGTAGGCGTTGAAAATGAAGCATACGCGCGAGCAAAGGCCTCTGGATCTACCGGCCACGCCGCGCCCAGGGTTGGCGGTGTGCAGGGTGCACCAACGAAGAGATACTGGGTTCGAAGGGCTTCCAACGCCTCGCCAACATCGGCCGCTCCATCGCGGCGCGATGCATGAGTACGAACCAGCACATCGAGGCCTTGCGCAAGACGACGGCCTGCGCGTGGCGTCGTTGCCATCAACGAGGTCATGGGCCGCCCATCAAACACGGGCATGACACATGTTTCCAGGTGGCCTACGTCCACCACCAGCGCACTCGTTCGTCCGGCTGCGAGCGTACACAGCACATGCGTATCCACAAATGAGACGCTGGGGGCGTGCATGGTGCGTAACAACACGTCACACCACGCGTGCTTCAGCGCCTCGAGTGCGAAAGTGTGGTGTGCAAGGAGCACGGGATGTGACTTGCCATCGCAATGCAAATGCTCCTGATAGATGCTCCGAACAATGCGCAAAAGGCTCCGTACGAGTTCAGCGTACCGTTCACGCGCTGAGCGCGCATCAGCACGGTGCCAGTCGAGCTCCCATAGCGCGTCGCCTGGCGTGGGGCGCGCAGGTTGCACGAGCGCACACGCGTCAAAGAGGGCCTGGGGCGCCACATCGCCACCAAAGCCGGCCCGGCACACGCGACTGCCCAAATCAATCACGACATACTCGTCGGTACGGAGCAGGGGCGCGCGTAACGCGCGCGCCGCCGGCCGGGGCGGGCGCAGCATGGCCGGACGACAGCCTCCACAGTGCATCGGTCGGTCGAAGCTATGTCGATTACAAACTGCGTCAGTGGCGCATACGTACGCGGTGCCACGTTCCACTGGGGGTCAGTCGTGTATACGTACAGTTCTCGCGCAGCTCCTTGGTATGCTCGCCAAAGTACTGTGGTCAACAGAGGTGGACATACGCGTTGAATCTTGCGATTGAAGCGCTTGTTGCGCTGGTTGATATAGGTGCCCTCGACATCCAAATCGTCCTCGCGGCGCCGGCTGCGGCGCTGAATCTGGTCGTGCCTGGATAAGTATAAAGTACGTACTCGTAGTTGAGATGCGTTACAAGGCGATCGACGGAGTCCTCGTCGGGCGCATGCGTTCCATAGGACGCCACGGCGGGTGTCACGGCCGCTTCGCTGGCGCGCACAAGCTGGCGCTCACTCGAAGGCTCGCTCGGGTGCTTTGCCACCACTGCCTGTGCCTCGGCCTGCTTCTGCTGAGCGTACGCAGCCCGGTCCGGTTTCAGCTGCCGAATCTGCCGCTGGTACGATCGCTCGGCCAAATCCTGAAAATCTTGGGTGAGTGTGGCGGACGTACCGATCATGCCCTTATCCCGCGTCCGCTCCTTCTCTTCCAATTTCTTCTCCCATGCCTCATTCTCTTCAATCGTATAATGCATAGCACGGTATCGTTCCACGTCCTCACCCCGCTCGCGCATATCGCGCTCATCGAGCAGGCGCTCGGCCTTGGCCAACTTATTTGCATGTGCCGTGGACCGCTTCTGCGCGGCCTCGCGCTGACGCGCCTGCTCCGCTAGCACATCGCTGCGGTTCGCACGACTCGAGTCGCGCAGCCGCGCCTGCAACGCCTGCATACGAGCACGCCGCTGTGCGTGGCTCGCGTCGTTGGGCATGGCGGACGGTCGGGTGGAGGCGTAGCACGTGAGAGCGAAGGGGCGCGACGGCGCGCCGCACACTACGAGCGGTCGCCGACACATGGTCGCGAAGCATCGAGGCGGCGGCGCACCGCCTTCGCGACGCAAGCCGCGGCGCAAGATTGTTGTGCGTGATCTACCGCCTCACTTGCCCGCGAGCGTCTTTTGGTCGACTGTGAGCCCATGGGTCCGCATTGCCTCAGGCGCACCGACCACCGATGACGCTCAGCCCGTGCGCGCAGCGGGTGACCAGCCACCCACGGTGGTGTACGCTGAATACATTCCAGGGAAGCGTAGCGAACGGTGCGTGTACACGACTAACGCAGACCGACGGAGCACGATACGCCTTCCCTCGCCTTCCTCCAGTTCCGCCAGGCCAACCAGATGCTCGCGTTCGCACAAGCGTTTCAAGGCCACAAGTTCCAGGATGCGCAGGGCCACGAGTACGTGGCGATTATCGATTATGCGCTCGTGCAGAAGGCGCCGACCGCGCTCCCCGCGCGCGACGATCCCTTGGCCGGCACGATCGAGCAGAGTACGTTTGATCTACTCACACAGCACCCGAGTTTCAGGCGTTTGTTGCGTCGTTGGAGGCACCCGTGCCCGCACCCTCCGCGCCCGCGACGGACGCGGCGCCCGCCAGCACGCACCTGGTCGACTATTTACGTGCGCAAGACGAGCAGGCACGCGCACGCAAGGCGAAAAAAGCGCCCAAGCGTGCCGACAAAAAGCGCACTGACGAAGCCAAGCCCCAGGTTCGTACGCCTGGCATGATTGCGCGGCCTCCTGCGGGTCGGCCGCCCCGGCCGCCCCGTACGCCGCTGGCGCCTGGCACGCTTCCAGCGCCGCACGCCACATCCAAAAGCAAGTCGTCGAAACACCGCGGGGCGAAGGGCCCGCCCCAGCAGGCGTCCCCGCAGCCCACGCCGCCAGCGCCGCGCGGGCCTGGGAGGCCCCCGCCGCCCCAGCGCTGATATGCTTAGTCAGCAGAGACCGCCCCGCGTGCTGTGTCGGCGCTCACTCTCCACGTTTGCCCATGCGCCGCGATGCACGGCCGGGCCCGTTGCGATGCCGTGGACGAGATCCAAGTCGAGGCGCTCTTGCTTGGCGAGCGTACACAGGATGAGCCTGAGCGTACGTGCCGCATGTGCTTTGATAGTGCTGTGGCGCCGGGCGACCGATTGCTCTCGCCATGCCAGTGTCGCGGTACGATGAAGTATGTGCATGCATCGTGCCTCGATGAGTGGCGTGCCAAATCGCGTCGTACCGACTCGGCACGTATGTGCGAGCAATGTGGTACAGCGTACAAGTTTCGTGCGACACCTGTGATGCGCCTGCTGGCCTCGCGCTTCGTGCGTGTCGTACTGAGCATACTCTTGCTTCTCCTGCTATCCCAGGCGCTGGGCGTCATGGTGCGTGTATTTTTACAACAAAACGAGCCTGCTTTGTTCGAGGCGATGCACCCATGGGCGATGCAGTCGATCTCGTACGAGCCTGGGGTGGAAACCATGCCATGGCCCCTCCCGCCTGACGAGCGCGAAATCACGAGCGTATCCATGTTCTGGGACGATGTGCTTGGGCCTGTAAACGAGCCAGAAGCATCATCCGACTTGCGCCTGTATATTCTAGGCCTGGCCCAGCCCATTCTTTTATTGCAGTCTGTCCAAGGCATGCTTCAGCGTACCGGCGAGGCGCTCGTGCGTGGGCTCATACCCTGCATCACGCAGCGCGTGGTCACTGTGCATGGACTGCCGATCGATGGTGCTGCATCGTTTGCCCCACGGGGGTGTGGGAGGTATACACGCTTGTACGAGCACACGTTGGGCCTGGCGCTTGTGGGCTTGAGCATGAACTCGTACATGCTCGGACTGCTTTCCTCGTTGCATGCGTTTTATGCAGGCGTGCCCTTCACCGTTGTGGCCATGTACCCGATCGCAGGAAGCCCAACGCATGTGGCGGCGGTGCGGGAAAGCGATCAGTGGCTTGGTCCTTTGCTCCTGGCGATGGTTTTGGGCGGCCTACTACGAGCGTGCTGTATCTTGTACCAGCAAATTACATTGTTGGGCCAGTACATTACGGCGCATACACCGCGCGTGGTGGTCCACGCTAGTGAGCCGGGCATAACGCTCATGGCTCCCCCTCGGCCTGCGCCACGCGCCCATTGGACCCAATGGATACTGCAACGCATGGTGCGCGGCCACGCGGCCATGCGCGATGTGCACGACCCTCGTTTCGTGTGGATGCTGGCACAGGCAGGCGACTAGTTTCCATAGCTATGGTACAGGTGGGTGGGCATTTTCCTTGCCGTGCAAAGGCGCGGCACGGACCTTGCTGGGCGGCTCTGGCGACGACAAATTCAATAAGGAGCTCGCCCAACTCGGCATATTTTGTGCGGACGCCTGCTGCAATGCTTGCGCGGAACGTGTGCGTGAGGGTGCGAATAGGGTGGTGGGCCGTGTCGAAAACGGTGTGGAAGGCGCCTCGCGAGAGGGCATGTTGCGCTGCCGCGAGATTTGCGGCGTCGCGCGACGAACCGGTTCGGCCCGCGAGCGACGTGGTCGTCGTGGCGTTGCATGCACCGGTGCCTCGACAGGCTCTGTGGGGGCGTCGACAGGCTCTGTGGGGGCGTCGACAGGCTCTGTGGGGGCGTCGACAGGCTCTGTGGGGGCGTCGACAGGCTCTGCGGGCGCTTCAACAGGCTCTGCGGGCGCTTCGACACACTCGTCCACAAGCGCAGGCTCTGCGGGCACCACGGGCGGGGGGGTATGAGGCGACGCAGGCGCCGAGCGGCGTGTAGGCGTTGTGCGAGCGCGCTTCGTCGGTGGCTCAGGGTCTGGCTTGCGCATCTTGGTATTCAGTTTTGGTAATGCGTAATTCACACTCTTGCGTGAGCGACGTGTACGGTCCGGCAACTCTTCCAGTGGCGCTAGATCTGCCAGCACCGACGTGCGTCGTGATCGCGGCGCACTTTTGCGACGGGGTGTCGTAGGCGCTAAATGACTTGGTTCCTCCGGGGTCTCGGACATCTCGCTAGGCTCCTCAGGCGCAGCAGGTACCTCCTCCAGCAACTTCGGCTCCGGCTCCGCATGGCTCTCAGGCGCAAGAGGCACCTCACTATCTTGAGGCGGCGAGGCAGCCTGCTCCAGCGGCGGCACTGTACGCTCGCTTTCCCACAACGCACTGCTTCGGCGACTGGGCCGTCGACGCGTCACAGAGACAGGACAATGGTCGCCACGCAGCGGCGAGGCAACGCGCGGCGTACGAGGTGCCTCGTCGGATTCATGCGTAGGCGTTCCAGGCGGCTTGCACAACGTCGTATCGTCCTCTTCCTCAACAATCAAGTCAGCCGCCAGCGGCGTTGCGAGCGAGACGGGCAGGCGCGTTGTTGGCAAACCGTCGCTGAGGTGCACACGCGCGCTGGGCGGAACACCAGGTGGTGTGGGCAGCGCTCTTGTTGCGCGCTCTTGTGTGCGCGCAGGCGTCGCTACGCCGCCGTCGCGCAAGGCCTGGGCCATTGTCTCCCAGCCGACGCGCACGCACTCCAAGGCGTACTCCAAGCGGCGCACATGCGTACTTTGGCGGCTTGCCGCAAGCTTGTGCTCTGCACACTCTCCCTCGAGTTCAAGGATGCGCGCTTCCAATTCACGAATGCGTGTATGAGCGAGGGCATTGGCCTGCACCAAGTCGCGGTTCTGGGCTGCATGTTTGCGGCGATCTAAGGCGTGAGTAGATAATACGTACACTGCTCAAAGTGATTGAGGATCTGGTCGACATGGAACACCGACGCACTGGGGTCGGCGCCCCCACTCGACAGCCGCGACGATTCTCGGCGTGTGAGCGGCGGCATGGCCGAAGCGACGAACACGTCGCGGGCGGTACCAACAACCCACGCGCGGCGCGTGTATCACGTGATAGGACGAGGGCGCGGCAGCGCGTGTGGGCCGACCTAGGGCCGTGCCACCCGGCGACGATGCGGAGACAGGGGTCGTACGTAGTGCCCACTTACCCAGACGCAATCCCTATGATGAAGTGGATATTCAGCATATTCTCGATATGCTAGAGTCGAAGCCGCGGCCATACAATGTGTCGGATATCGCGCGCACCTTGGCCCGCATGTACCCAGCGCACACCTACTACAGCTACCAGTTCTTTTTGCAGCAAAACTTGATGGAGCGACTCAACTTGCTGCGCAGACTGGAAGAGCGTCAGGCCCAGCGTGGTGGTAGTGGTGGGCCCACGGCACTACCGCTTCAGCACCGCCCTGCGCCGCCTACGCGTTCGTTGACTTCGTCGTCCCTCGAGTCCTTGGACGAGCTGTTCGAGGAGGCCCATACCTTGGCCAGTACCACGGCGGAAGAGGCGCCAGCAGAGGCACACGAGATGACTGCGGACGAGAGTGAGGAAGAGGAGATGGATGAGGAGGCGATTCTCGCGTTCGAGGCGCTGCACCAGTCGCGTCAGCCAGAAACGCAGCCGGCCGAGGGCGACACCGACGCAGGCTCCGGCGACCATCAAGCTCTTGCCCACGACGCGCCCATGATGGAGGCCGCGTCTACCGATGCTACCCCTGTGCGTGATCGTGCGGCGCCTGCGCCTGCCGAGGACGAGCCTGCAGCGCACGCACAACCGCAAGATGCGCTCTTTGAGGAGCCAGGCGAGCGTGCGCCCCCCACGGCGCCTGCTGCTCAGAGTACCCCTCTTCGCCGCTTGCCGCGCGTATCTGTATTGCAAGCGCACGTCGAACGCCTGATTGATGCGCTCGTGGAGACGCTAGACTCCTCCGGCATGGAAGCCTCTTCGATGGATTTGGAGGCCCAGCTGGCGGCGCCTATACCAGCGGACGTGTTGGAACGCGTTGCTGATGCATGTGCGCCGCCGCGGCCTTCGTTGATGGCGTGGCAGCAGTACGCGGAGCTTCATGCACGTACATTGTGGCAGACAGCGCTGGACCGCTGGTCGCTGCGGGCCACGCCTTCGATGCCTCCCTCGCCCGATGGCAGTGAGCGCAGTGTCAGCGCGGTGCTCGCCGGCACGATGCACACGCCTGAAAGCCAAGCGATCCCGCCACAGTACACGCCGCACAGCGTGCGTGTGGGCCAGCGGAGTGGGCACCACGATGCCAAGGCATCGGCGCGTGCGCACCTGGAGCGGATCCCGCCGGAAGCGCCGTCGCCCACGATGGAGCGGCATGCACCGCCGATGCATGCGCCGCCGCGGCGTGCGGCGTTGGCAGAGGAGCGTATGGCTCGTGCTTTGTACGAGGCGCGTGTTTGGGAGCTGTGTGCGGACTATGGGCTGGCCTCGCCGCGGCAGCTTGTGCCATTTTTGTTGCCGGTGGGCGGCGACCTGGAACGTTGCCGCCGACGCCTGGAGCGGCATATGCGGCAGCTGGCACAGCGCTACGATATGGATGTGGCTACGTTGGTCGAGCTGTTGGAGGCGCAGCATGGTGACCTAAAGCAACTGACCACGGTGCTGGATATACAGCGACGAGGGCGGTCGCGGCGATGGAGCCGTACACCGTCTGCCTCTACGTAGACATCGATGGCTTGGAGCGCGTGAGTCCATGACGAACAAGCAGAGCTGCTGTGAGTATGAGACACCTACTTTTCCACCAGCCAAAGCGGCCCAGCGCCACAGGTCGTTCTTGCGGGTGATGAACGTGCTCACCCGTAGAGTAGGCACGGCGCGGCGCGCGCTCCGCAAAGCTGGCACGGCGTTGTTGCGCGGCATGCTCGGGCTGCACGCCCCTAGCGTTCCGACGCTTGGCACGCAGGTGCAATCCCAGTTTCAGCAAGGCTAGGGCATCGGGCTGTGTTAGTTTCGTCTACGCACCGTATCGCGACGCCCCACAATCGCCGAGGGCGGCGGCATTTCGTTGTCCAGGTCCGCGGGGCCGTACGACCCCAAATCAGTCCACCGGGCGCCCGAGGCGTGAATGTCCCCACAGTCGGTCAGCAGGCCTTCCGCTGCGGCCTTTTCGAGCAATCGGCGCGCGCGACGCTCCAGCTGCGCACGCTTCTTGGTCACACGCTTGGTCTCCGCTTTGAACTTGGTATCCCAGATGGTATGGCCACGAAGAAAACGATCGTACGTCGCCGGGTAAATCAGGCCCAGTCGCGCCGGGGGCAGCTGCAGCGCGGCCATCTCCGAGGCCGGCTCCATCGGGCGAAGAAGGCCTTCGCGCCCAATTCGCTCGCGGATCATTTGGTCTTGGTAGCCCGGGCGCTGCAGCGGTACTTTGCCCGAGTACTCGTACTTGCCGGCAGGTGCGCTACCGTACGACTCGGCGATTTTGCCCTTCTTTTCCAGAGGGGCATCGGTGACCATCTTGATAAACGATGCCATACCGCACAGTGCCAGGCGGGCGGCTGTCGTGTACAAGAACAAGGGAAAGACGTGGCACTGCTCGTCGAACACTTGCAGGTGCACGTACGTGGGCGTGTCCTGGTAGCGCATCGCCGTTTCGCGCGCGTGCGGGAAGCGGTCGAGCAGCGCTTCGTTCAACGGGTACTTGCGGGGGTGCGCTGCTTTGTGCGCTAGGTACACCACTTCGTCGCGCAGTACCTCGCCATCGCCCGCGAGAATAAACAGCGGTGGCAGCCCGCCGAGGCTCCCTGCGAGCACGGGTGAGCACAGCGGATGCAGCAGCTGCGCATTGGTCGCGTACATTTGGATTTGCGGCTCAATGACCAACGACGGGCCCTCTGGCTGCCACAAGTACAAGGGCTGCTGGTGCGCCGGCATGACCTCGCTCGGGCGCACCTCCGTTGGCTTTCGGACGCCAAACGGAAGCCAACTTTTTTTCTTGGCAAAGCGGCCGGCGTCTTTGGGCACGGGCCAGAGCAAACTCGGCTTGTGCAGAAAGCTGTACGGCGGGATATAATCCGTCTTGGTGTTTTGCAAAATCGACGGAAACGAGTGCGTCATATCGCTCCAGGGCGACAGCAGGACGCCGCCGGCCGGCATCGGCAGCGAAAGGTCGCGGATCAGCTGGAGCAGTGCGAGTGCGAGGCCACCACCGGCGCTATCGCCCGCCACGACGATGCGCGAGGCATCGATCGGCGGGTGCAGCGCGCCAGGGGGCGGCTGGATCAAGTACATATACGCCGCGAGGCAGTCTTGGATGGCGCACGGGAAAGGAAACTGCGGCGCTTTGCGGTAGTTTACAGCCAGTGTAAAGCCGCCAAACTTGGTCGAGGCACGTTGAATGGCATACTTGTGCGTATTGATCGAGCCAAAGTAGTAGGCACCGCCGTGAATGTAGAGCATAATGCGCTCCAAGCGGCGCGACTCTTCGTGGGTATCGGCGAAGCGTCCCGCGTGCCGCTCGGCGGAAGGATGCACATTGCCTGGGTGCTCATGCCGCGGGTTGGCGCGCGCCGTGTGCCGCGTCATGCGGTGGACAAACGTTGTGGATAAGCTGGGGTTGCGCCCCTGCTTCTCCATGTACGAGTGGTAGTCGGAGTAGTGCGAAATCCACTCGGCAGGGATACCAGGCTGGCTGCGCATCTGCCACCAGCGCGACCCGCCGATGAACGACTGCATCATCTCGGGGCCAAAGTAGGTATGGAGCAAGTCGGCGGCTTTGTGGCAGCACTCTAGCGGGATCATCACCTGCTCGTTGTAGCACCATGGCGGATTCGGGACCGATTGGTCGGTTCTGAGTTAGGCGCGTCTACGCACAATTTCTGCACCTCCTCGATCGTGTGGTGTGTGAGGTAGACAGTGAGCCGCTTGATCATATGAAAGATTCTGTGTGAGAAAGTGGTACGCACTGGTCATAGAGAAAGTCGTTGGCGGATTCGCGCGGCGAGCGCACACCTAGCTCCAGGAGATAACGCACATAGTGCTTGAACGCATTCTGTCATCAGTGTGGCGTCGCCACGAACCTGAATGAGCGTGGGCGTGACATTCCAAAAAATGCCCAGCGTAGTGATGGTCATTTCTCGTGCCGCGGCTCAGAAGGCCTAGCTGATGCTCAGCGCCTGCTGCCGTCGCCTACCGCGGCGTTGTGGGGCACCCGGGCGTGTTGCGCACCGCGTCGATCACTCGTCACGTGGATCCACGTGGAAGGCCGAAGGGGCCCTGGGGCGCTGCATGCTTGCGGACCAGGCGCTGCTGGTTCTCTCGGCGGCGGGCACCTTTGTAGCCTGCTACATCCTCTCACGCATCGTCACAGGTGTCCTCTCACCTTTGCATCCACGCCTCGCCGAGCTGCACTCGGACTTTCATATCATGGATACTTCCATCGTTGTTACTTTCTGCGTGGGCCTACTGTGCACGCTGACGGTCATGTACTTCATGGGCCTCTTAAGCGTTTCGCCTGCGTCGAAGAACGCGATCAGCCGGGAAGAATGGCGCTCGTTCCCACTCATTAAGCGTACGCCCGTGTCCAAGTCCACGAGCGTGCTCGAGTTTGCGATCCCCGGCCAGCTGGGCCTGCCGGTCGGCCAACACGTTTCGGTGCGGGCGCCGGTAAACGGACGCATGGTCATGCGCTCCTACACGCCCATCTCCGACGTGGATGCGCATGGCACTGTGCAGCTACTGGTAAAGTCGTACCCGACGGGCAACCTGTCGCGTGTGCTGGGCGAGCTGCAGGTCGGCGCGTCGGTCGAGATGAAGGGGCCCAAGGGCAAGTTTTTGTACCGGCCCAACATGACCGAGCGCATCGGCATGCTGGCTGGTGGCACGGGCATCACCCCGTGCTTCCAGGTGCTCAAGGCCGCGCTCAAGGACGAAAACGACCAGACCCGCTTCGACCTGTTGTATGCCAACGTGTCGGAAGACGAGATTCTGCTCAAAAACGAGCTGGACACGCTCATGCGCGAGCACCCTTTGCGCTTCCGTGTGCAGTACTTCCTCAATGTCCCGCCGGAGGGCTGGGACGGTGGCGTTGGCTTTATCACGCGCGACGCCATTGCCGACTTTTTGCCGCTGGCTACGCAGGACTGCCGCATTCTCATGTGCGGTCCGCCGCCGATGATCGAGGCGATGAAGCGGCATCTCGTGCTGCTGCACTTCCCTGAGCCCAGTGCGCTGAGTCAAGCGGACGACAAGGTGTTTGTCTTTTAGTCTATAGCTAGGCACCATGCTGCACGGCCTCGGCCAAGTGCTGACGGAACAGGCGCTCCGCGCGCATCCACACGGCGCCGCGGCCTTCCTCCTCGACGTGCTGCAGCGCCTCGCTGCCGGCCACACCGGTGACGAGCGGCAGCTGCAGCAGCGAGGGCAGCAAGTCGTTGGAGAACGCCTCGGACGCCTCGCGCGGGAGCAGCGTCGGCAGGTGGTCAATCGAAATGACCTCCAAGCGCTCAAAGCCATCCACACCCACCGTGGGGCGGTCAAACGTGGTGTTGATCGAGTACACGGGAATCGGGTTGTTCGGGTTGGTCGTGTCGCAGCTCACATCGACAATCATTCCCAGGCGGCGGCTCTCACCGGCGCGCTCCAGCGAGGCACGGTCGAGGAACGCAGGGATCTTCTTCGATAGGTAGATGCAGTTGATGAACAGGTCCGAATCCAAAATCTCCTGGTACGGACCGCTCTTGGCCGAGGTTTCCTGAATGTCCCAGCGCTGAATCTCGTCGGGCTGCAAACCGCTCTTCTCCAAGCAGTCAATCGCACCGCGACCGCAGCGGCCAAGCGCACCAATGACCAGCGCCGTGACGCGCTTGTCTGCACGGTGCGCACGCAGCACCTGCACGGCCTCGCGCGTACGTTCCATCAGCGCATTTTCGTTCGGGTAGCGCGTCTGCTTGCCCAGCTGGCGGCCCTGCACCTGCTCGGCCAGCGCAAGCAAACCCAGCGCAGCGCCAGCGAATCCTGCATGCCATCCAAACGCAGCCACACGGCGGCCCTGAGCATCTTCGAGGAACTCGAGGTCGTACAGCTTGCCGCCACCGCGGTGGAAACGGCCCAGCACGTCGGCCCAGCCCTCCTGGTGCTTGTAGCAGTGCGCGAACTGAATGTGCGTGTGCTGCAGATCAGGGCCCGGGGTGTCCAGCTCCTTCAAACCGATGATGGGCGTGTCCTTCGGCGCTGTAGGCCACGAGTGGTGCGGCGCCATATGGCAGCCGACCTGCTCAAACTCGGCATCGTCAAAGATGCGCTGGGGGTCACGCTCGACAGTAATGTCAAAGCCAGCATCAATCAGCTTCTTCGCCGTAGTAGGCGTCAATGCCGAGCGGTGCTCAGCGGGTTTGGTCTCGCAGCGGAGCCACAAAGGCTGCATCGGTGCCATACGTTGTCGTCTACGTGAAAGCGGCGGCGCCCGCGGGGCACAGCGAGTCACGCTGACTCAGCTACGGAAAGAGGCCCCAGTCCTGGATGCGCAGCGACGCGGCCATGGCTGAGAACTGCACCGCGCTAAGTTGGCCGGTGGGGTCGTTGAGCGACAAAACGAGGTCCACATTCTTTGAAGGCAAGCGCCATAGTGCCACATAGATCGTCACCTCCTCCTCGTTCGCGTGCTTGCCAAACTTGGGCACCGTTTGGCGGCCGTGCGCCGTGGACGGCGTGGGCGTTTGGCCAGGCGGTGCGGCACCATCCGCCGCTTCCACAGCATTTAGCACAGAGGATACGGCACTATTGTCGTGGGCGAGCGAGTCAAAGTGGTAGCGCACGCCCTGCTCCATAGCACGAGCTTCGGTCTCCTGCGCCACACACTGCAGCACCTCGAGAATCACACTTACGTTGGAGTCACGCGATAGTAAAACTTCTTGATTGTCCGGCACCTGGCGAACAAGACTCGCATCCAGGTAGTGGCCGTCCAGCGTGAGCGAAATGGCGCCACCAAACAGCGGATACACCGTCATGGCGCCCACGAACCGGGCACGAAGCTCGTAGCGCCTCCACTCCTGCACCAATCCCTCCCTGCGATGGCCGCCGCTGCGCCGCGTCCGACGTGGCGCTCGCGGGGTTTGGCTGCGGCTACGTTTGTACAAACAGGGACCGCCGCTACGGTCGGGGCTATGCTGGTGACGCACATGGCTGCGCCCGTTGCCGCAGCTCTTGCTGGGCCAGCAGCGATGGACATGGCGAACCAAACGATGATGCTCGGACGCGTGTGCTACCAGCACCCACTGATCGAGCCCGTGCTCGTGTGGGGTGCGTTGTCTGCGCACGTTATCGCCTCGCTTGTGCGTCGAGCGCTACTGCCCAAGGTTCCACTGCGTGCGCCAACGCGTTGGACGTGGCGTACGTGGCACAACGCGGCGGGCCTCGCTCTTGTCCCGGTACTCCTCGTGCATGTGTTCACGAACCGCGTAGCCCCTGCGTCTGCGCACCCTGCGATCGCTGAGCTATCACCGTCGGAGCTGGATTTATCGTACGTGGCATGGGGCTTTGCGAAGGCGCCACGTCTGAGCACCATTCTCTACGGAGCGCTATGCATCGCGGGCGCTGTCCATGCCGTTGGCGGCTTGCCAAAACTCACAGAGCGCATGAGCCGGCGCAAGCGCGCGCGGCCCATGATGGGCACCGCTCTGCTCCTTGCTGGCCTCCTCCTCGTGGGCACATGGCACCTTGCGCGTGATCCCATCACAGGTATGTCTATGCCCATGCAACGTCGCATAGCGGCCAGCTATCGCAGTGTATGGCCATGGTCATGGGGTATCACATCCACTATGTAGCCGTAGCACCGGCTCGTAGCTGCACAAGACGTTGCCACATGTCATCGTTGAGGGCCTTGGCACGTTGGACTTGTGCTTGCAGCGCTGATACATCAGCGCGAAGCGCTGCCACGTCGCCGGGCGACGTAGTCATCGTTCGCTCCTCGATCTTGAATGGCACATCCGGCAGGCTTGCTGCAGTGTCGTGGCTGTGGCCCAAGCTGAGCCATCGCTGCACACTGGCCGCCGACGATGCAGGGGCGGCGCCGACGCGCAACAGCGTATGGGGTGCATGCAGTGGTGGCTGAATGGTGCGGGCAAGCTGTGTGGCCACGGCCCGTAGCGGCAGCGACTGCACATACGCACTGCCACAGGCGTCCGCCTCGTGCCTCGCACCGCTGCGCTTGGCGCTGTGCATGGGCAGGTGGCTCATCAAATCAACAGGACGGAGGAGGGCGCCAATGAACGTCACAGGCGTTGGCGCGGCTGCCTTCGCCAAACTTCCACCGGCTTGGAGGACACGCACCGTTTGCAACGTGAGCACATCCACGAGGTATATAGCACCGGAGCGCGTACCGAGCGCGGCGTGCGACGAGGAATGCGATAGGGCCAAGGCTGTGACCGTGTCCGGCACCGATACGCGCGGTGCCTCCGACACAGGTACGCTTTTCCCTGCAGCGCCCCCGCCGCCCCGCGCAGGACCACCTTGGGGCTCGTACAAATCGACACGACGGACGCCTTGTGCTGCATTCACAAAGAGGAAACGCTCGAGCGGATCGAGCGCCAGGTGGTGCACAGGCTCGTCGACAACAAACGTGCTAACCAGGCGCCGAGCACTCACATCCCACAATTTGACGGTGCCATCGAGACTCGCGCTCCAAACGCGCGAAGCGGCAGGAAAGGCACCAGGCGCCACGGCCAGGTCTGTGACGGGCAGTGTATGGTCTGAAAACGTGGCGTAGGGTGTCGGCAGTGTGCCTGTGCCTGTTCCGGCCAGGTCGGTGACGTGGAACAGGGCGGGCACACTCCAAACACATACACGCGCGTCTTCGCTGGCGGTGATCAGAGCCGCGGAGTCGGGTGTCCAGCGCAACACTGTCACCGCGCGATAATGCACTTCGAGCGAGGTGAGTAGTGCTCCCGTGCCCACATCCCACACACACAAGCGGCCCTCCGGGCTGCCCGCAGCCAGAAACGTGCCACACGGCGACAATGCGAGGCACTGCATTTTTTGTGGCAACACGAGGCGGGCGACAGGTTGATCGCGCTGCCACGAATACACGCTGACAATAGCCTTATCAGACTCCATAGCAGCCACCAAGCCACTCGTCCCGGCATCGTGCGCGGCGTGCGTGGCAGACGTCACGAACGAGACGCCCTGGGGTGCTGCATGCGTGACACCCTTCAAGTGCAGGAGGGGCGTCTGCAACGACGAAGCAGGGTCCAGCACATACAGTGCACCGCGCTGCGAGGAAGACGACGATGCTGTGAGAAGGACCTCTTGGGGGTACAGCGCCGCAACGCGGCGAACGGACGCCATCGCAGGGGCAGGAGGAACAAGGAGTGAGCAGGAAGGGTCGAATCACGTGCAAGAAAACCAGCGCCGCTCGAGTCACGGTGCTGCGTTTTTCACGTCCATGTGTGGGATTGTTGGGTGCATTCACCACCCGAATGCGCAGGCCTATCGGGCCAAGATGCTCAACATGTCGCGATCGATCCGCCACCGCGGCCCTGACTGGTCCGGCTGCGTTGTGGTGGGCGAGAACGACCCTAAACGCCAGACTCGCGGCAGCGTGCTGTGCCACGAGCGTCTCGCTATCGTGGGCGTGGACTCGGGTGCGCAGCCTCTCGTGAGCGAGGACAAGAAGCTGTACCTCGCTGTCAACGGTGAGATTTACAACTTCCGTCAGCTGCGTGCGTCGCTGAAGGACCAGGTGCAGTTCCAGACCGAGTCGGACTGTGAGGTCATCATGTACCTGTACCGCGAGCACGGCCCTAGCTTTGTCAACATGCTTGACGGCATGTTTGCGTTTGTGCTGATAGATACGAGTGTGCACCCCCACCATGTGATTGCGGCGCGCGACCCTATCGGTATCACCACGCTGTACTACGGCCGCTCGTTCGAGTACCCTGGCGCAATTTACTTTGCCAGTGAGATGAAGGCAATCGCGGGCGAGTGTGAGCGTTTGCACTCGTTCCCTCCCGGGCACTACTATGACAGCCAGCGCCCCACCGGTCAGGAGATGGTGCGCTACTTCCAGCCGTCGTGGATGACGTCGGACCAGCCCGGCCACCTTCCCTCGACGCCCGCGGACCTCTCGCTGATTCGTACCACGCTGGAGAAGGCCGTGCGTAAGCGTCTGATGAGTGAGGTTGCGTATGGTGTGCTGCTCAGTGGGGGTCTTGACTCGTCGCTGATTGCCGCTATTGCCGCGCGCGAGACGGAGAAGCAGGCGCTCGCTCAGCAGCAGGCGATGCTGGCGCACCAGCCGCGGGGCAAGGTGCGCCGCACGGATGCAGCCAGTGATGCGACGGAGGGTGGAACGGACGCCCCGCTCGTTGCGTGGCCGCGTCTGCACTCGTTCTCCATTGGTCTGCCCGGCTCGCCCGACCTGCTCGCGGCGCGCCAAGCGGCCGAGTTCCTTGGCACGATCCATCACGAGTACACATTCACGGTGCAGGAGGGTCTGGACGCGCTCTCGGACGTCATTTACCACTTGGAGACGTTCGATGTGACGACGGTGCGTGCGTCGACGCCGATGTATCTGCTCTCGCGTAAGATCAAGGCCACGGGTGTCAAGATGGTGCTCTCCGGCGAAGGTTCCGACGAGGTGTTTGGTGGCTACCTGTACTTCCACGCCGCGCCCGACAAGGAGGCGTTCCACCACGAGTCGGTGGCGCGTGTGAAGAATTTGCACACGGCCGACTGCTTGCGTGCCAACAAGAGTACCATGGCCTGGGGTCTTGAGGCGCGTGTGCCGTTCCTGGACAAGGCGTTTTTGGACGTGTGCATGAACATTGACCCGGAGCAAAAGATGTTCTCCAAGGGTAGTTTGCAAACGAAGGACGCAGACGGTCGCCCTCACATGGAGAAGTACATTCTGCGCAAGGCGTTCGATGTGCACCCGGACGATGTTGAGGCCGGCAAGAAGGTCGAGGGAAGCCGTCCCTACCTGCCTGACAGCATTTTGTGGCGCCAGAAAGAGCAATTTAGCGATGGTGTTGGCTACTCGTGGATTGACGGCATGAAGGAGCATGCGGAGCAAGTCGTCTCCGACGACAAGTTTGCGGAGCGCGCGAGCCGCTACCCGCTCGAGACGCCCGACACCAAGGAGGCCTACATGATCCGCGAGCTTTTCGAGGCTTGGTTCCCTTCGGACGCGGCTGCCAAGACGGCCGTGCGTTGGGTGCCGCGCGGCGACTGGGGTTGCTCAAGGTATGTACATACAAACCACTCACACCACAGTGATCCGTCTGGCCGCAGCGTTGCCATTCACGACGCCGCTTACGACGACGCCTGATGCTGCTCCGCAGCCTGCGTCAGCAGTTTCCATTCTTCTTCGATACGCTCACGCGCACGAACCACCTTGGACTGCACATAGAAAGAGCCGCGACCGCCACCCTCTTTGCCTTTGGGGGCCGGCGGCGCATTGATCTCAAATAGACGCTCGTAATGCTCCACGAGTTCCTTCCGCACCTCGTCTTTGACGCCGTGGCGGTTCGCAGCGAGCGAGACATCGCCCTTTAGGTTGAGAATAAGACGTGCCTCATCCAGTGTCATGCGGTGCGCCCGCGTCAATGCATCGCTAGGCGACCCAGCCTTGCCACCGGCTGTGGCCGCGGCGCCCCCCGCTTCCACTTGGCCAGCCCGCACATCTGTGGTCAGCCATGGTTGCCATTACGTACTGCGAACGGCCTGCCGGCCTGCCTCCATAAATGCCCGGCCCAGAATACGGGTGCCGGTGAAGGCAATCTGCGCGAGAATCCGCGGAAACGACTGTGTTGGTTAGCACCAGCGGCACCCGCGCGCCACACGCACCATGGTCGGCAGAGGACGTTGAGCGCGCCGGTCGCTGCTTTTCTATCACGTGAGCGCAGTCGCCCAGGCCCGCCGCGTTCGGTGCGTGTCGACGTGGGAGCGCGATGGATGCCTTTGACTCGGGCTCGGACCTGAGCAGTGCAGGCGAAGGCTCGCCGCCTCGTGCCCAGGCACGCGCAGCTGCGCCTGGAACTGCTCCTGCCTCGGCGCCCGCAGCATCTGCGCCGGCCGACGACACACCCCAGGCGCCGCGTGCCAAGCGTCCACGCACGTCGCTGCCACCGTCTGAGGTGGACAAGACGGCGACGCCCACGGCAGACGCTGATCGATCACGGCCACGTACTGATGATTCGGTGGACACGGTGCGCTCGCGAGCGCGTGTGCCGGCGCCCAACCCGACGAAGGAAGCGAGTTTTGGCCGGAATATGAGCGGTTGGGACCAATTGTTTGGTGGCATTCCTACAGCGACGCCCACAGAGCCTGTGCGACCCAAGGATATGACACCCGAGCAAAAGGCAGCGGCTGCCGAGGCCGAGGCCAAGAAAGTCCGTGAAGCACGCGCCAAAGAAGCGCAAGAACGCGCCAAGGAGAAGGAGGAGCGTGCCAAGGAGGCCATTGATCGCGCTAAGGAAAAGGAGCGCGAGGTCGCCGCGTTCGCACGCGAGGCGCGCGCACGCGCTGCGGCTACGCCTGCGCCACCGCCCGAGCGGCGAGCACAGTCTGTCACTGCCGATGTGCTCCACGAAAAGCGGCGTCAGCTGCAGCGCGAGATCGAGGATCCCCGCGCTATGGACCTGCTCGCGAGTGGTCGCATCATGTTTTCCTTTGAAGAAGAGCTTGGCGCTGAGCGCCGCTCGTTGCGCGCCTCCAAGTTCGGCGCTGGTGTACATCATCTACGAGCCACTTGAGGGCATGGGCTGCAGCTCTTTGACAAGCGCCTGCGACGCCGCATTCTGCTCGAGCAAGTTGCGCAGCGCGAAAACGGCGTGCTCCCGGATATCTTAGACAGCGTTAGCGTGGTCTGCACGTACAAGGGTTCAGTTCATCCAGCGCGGTGAGGGACAGCACGTCGATCAGACCGCCCAACTCACGGACGCGATCTTGCACGTCGCGTACAGCAGGGCGGTCGTGTGAACCTGCGGGGAACGATAGCGTACCCAGCAGCTGCAGAGCACTGCGCTTCAAGCGGGGCAGGCCAGGTCGACCGTCGTCCGGCTCTTTTGTATGCAGCGCAGACTGCGCGTGGCCTTCCGGCACACTGGCACTGGTCGGCGCGAAGGGTGCCTTGGGTGGGTAGAAGGACCGCGCTTGACGCAGCAGCTCGATACATGCGCCCAACACCGCGGGCTCGCGCAGCAGGGGCAGCAGCGCCGCAGCCTCCGTCGTCCGCGCCGCCGTGACATCTTGGTGGGCGCGCAAGCCGGCCCAGTGCAGGCACTCAAACAAAGCCAGCAGCCCCATGTAAGCGCGAACGAGGCCCTGAGCGTCTGTGCCCTCGTTCGCCACCTGCTGCATCGACTCGGCAGCGTACGTGGACAGAGCCACAGCCCGATCGATCAGAGGACGCACATTGGCGACCCACGGCGCTTCGACCTGGTCCGCCGGCGGTGTCTGCACGTGCTGATGCAGGCACTCGATGAGGGCACGAAGGAGGGCGAGTTGCGCCGGACGTATGTCCATGTCCGTGCCCAGTGTGTCCAACAGGGGCCCAATGAGACCAGCTCCAAACAGGCGATCCACCAAAGCGATACTGCTGTGAGGGAATAGGACATACGTGATAGAAACTGTGTCCGACGTCTCTTCGTAGAGGGCGGCTTCGTACAAGTGCAAAACCACCTCCATCGCCCGCCGCGCCGGCTTGCAATGTACGAGGTCCGACAGCTTCTCATCGCCCGGCGGCACACAATTGAGTAGGAATACCTGGGCTGCGAGCGATGTGCGCTCATCTGGACTCGACAGAAGGCGCCTAGGTTAGTGGCACCACGTACAGGAGGGCGTCGGCCCATGGCGCGGACTCTTCGGCAATGACGTGCGTGGTCCACAGTGTGGTACGCGTCTCTGGGGCGCTCGTGACGCTATTCACGAGGCACTGGGCCAGAACACGAATGGGCACAAGAACTGTGTGTGAGCTCATTCGACATACGTAGAGGATCCGACATGCGCTCAAACACGAGGAGTGTCTGCATCCACCGTTGGACGTCGCTACTGTGCGTGCTGCGTAAGTAGCATGAGCGTACCCCATCATCCGTGCATGCTGCGACTCTACAGCGCTATTTCGCAAAAGACCCAATGTGGCACGCGCCACGTCAGCCCACCTGGCCCGCTCATCGCGCCGATGTGGGTCGACCTGGGCTTCGAACGATGTCCAAGCGTCCAGCACCGTACGCACATGCGACCACAAGGCAGCAGGACTGAGCGCATTACGTGCATCCTCTGAGCTTGCTAAAATTTTCCCGTAGGCTACCGCATCGTCCACATAGCGTTGAGCCGCTGGTGCGGCCGCTGGGGCGGTGCGCCATGCATCCCACGATCCTGCCACCGCCTCCATCCAACGATCTAGAAAAACTCGTGCGGATTTGTGCGGCCTTACAGTGCCTCCACAATCGGGCGGCTTTATCTGCAGCTCGCCTCTTGACTCGATGGGACAGCAAGTGGGCCGTGAAGCAGAGGCAAGCGCTGCTCAGCGGTTCCGTCATGTCGTCGAGCGCGGTCAAGGAGTAGCGAGCATGCGTCTTAGCAGAGATTCGCCTCTTCTGCAAGGACCAGCTGATATGTCGCGTCGTCCCGAGTCGGAATCGGCGGCGGCGGCGGATCGTATCTCGTCCAAGACCCGCGTTGACGATGGCTATGTCGTTCGACAAGGGATTTACGCGAATAAAACAGACTACGATGATCTAGCTGTGCGTCGACTTATTGTCGACCGCAAGCTGAGCCCCTTTTACCCCGGCGCCGAGAATGAAGACGACCTACCCCCGACGGGCGTACGATCTGAATGTCCGATTTGCTTTTTGGTACGTGTGTGGCACTAACGCAGTACTTTCCCACCACATTGAATCATGCGCGATGCTGCTTGCAACCCATTTGCACCGAGTGCTTTGTACAGATCCAACGGGTTGACCCAGCCACGCATGTGCCACCCACCTCCCAGCCCGCTGCGTGCCCGTTTTGTGTGGCACCGGATTTCGGGGTTGTATACCAGGCGAAGGAACGAACGGAGACCAATGCACAAGAAGCCATTGAGCATGCCGCTACAGCGATCGGCACAGGCGGCGCCCAGGCGCAGGGCCGTGCGTCCTACAACGCCGACGATCCGCGTGTCGTGCTAGTGGGTATGTACAGCCACACTCACCCAGATCACATTCACCCGAACTGGAAATGCAAACTCGACAGGGCTCTACAAAATACCGCACGTACGGAAAACCGCCGCGTCATTATGCGACAGGATGGCGATTCACTGGTCCCCATTGGCGTGTCGTCCTCCCAAACCGGTGACGCGTTGGCTTCGTTCGTGGAGCACAATTCGCACCTGGGTCACAATGGGCCTGGTGGCAGCATTGTGCTGCACGGCTACATTTTCGAGCAGGAACTGCAACGGCAACTGCAACAGCATGGCACCCCATTGCAGCGCGCGCGACGCTCTATGGACCGGTCTCGCACACTCCAACTTTCCCCCGAAGATTTAGACGAGATCATTTTGCGCGAAACCATGCGACGCAGTCGGTTGGAGCACGAAGAGCAGCGTCGTCAGAGCGTGAGTGAGGCGCGACACGAGCCCCGCACCGGGCAGCCGCGTCGCTTGTCGCTTTTACCCCGACGCCTTGCCAATGGCGCCGCCTTGAAACTGAAGGGCCATCGCTCGGACGCGGACGACAGTTCTCAGCTGGGAACACCTGTCTCTCAGCCAGATGTGCGCACGCCCGCCGCATCGAGCACGGGCTCGTCCAACAATGTGGGGCCTTCTACGCCGTCTGTGAGCACGGATAGGACGTGTCCGGGGGCTGACACGAATGCTGCGCCACCGGCCACACCTGCCCGCGCATCGATGCTTCTAGCCAAGGCGCCCTCCTCCCATCCACTGTCTCATTTGTCTATGGCGAGCGGGTCAACCAAGCCCGTGTCGGATGTGCCAGCCGAGGCGCAAGTTCCTGCTGCCCCTGCGCCTTCCCCCTCGCGGTATGAGCATGCAGACCAGAGAGTGTTGGACGACATGAGCATGTCAGACACATCCCAGGCCTCTGCCGCCTTGGGCATGAAAGCATGGGGGCACTTGGATGCTCGTCCTCGAGACGTGCCTGGCACGCCGACACATCGGATGTCGGCGGTCTTTGACTATGAGCCCAGGGATGCCTCGAGGTCAAGCACTCATCCTTCGACCCCCTCTCCACGGGTACGCTATGCCCTCTCTACAGGCACTTCATCCCATATGCCAGCGGGCATGACCACCAATCCCTTCCGTGCTCGGGCCTCGATTGAAGCGCAGGGGCCGTAACATGGCCCTAAGCACGTGGCCACCGGGCTATGCATAGTACACACCTCCATACATCCAAGTCACGCCTTGTTCACGCTTTTCGCCTTGTGTACACTCCTTCCCGCTAGGGTAGCGCTACGAATAGGCATTCAGGAATAACGTCGGATTGTCGACTTCCTGGCTGCGTGTGTGGTGTTCGTAAAAGACTTTTCATCGTTTCCGAGCACCAGCTTCTTCCTTTTCCTGTAAAACGATGCAGACCATCAAGTGTGTCGTGGTAGGCGATGGTGCCGTCGGCAAGGTATGCCAGTGTTTGACTGACCACAGACGTGCCTGCTCATTTCCTATACAACCAACAAATTTCCTTCGGAATATGTGCCTACAGTACGTTGTTTCTACTAACGACGTAGGTGTTTGATAACTATGCCGTCACTGTGATGATTGGCGAGGACCCATACACACTTGGTCTGTTTGACACGGCCGGTCAGGAGGACTATGATCGTTTGCGTCCTCTCTCCTACCCTCAGACCGATGTGTTTCTCGTTTGCTTCTCCGTGACTTCGCCTGCCTCGTACGAGAACGTGCGCGAAAAGTGGTTCCCGGAAGTGCACCACCACTGCCCGGGCGTGCCGTCGCTCATCGTGGGTACCCAGGTGGACCTGCGTGATGATCCCGCTGTGGTGGAAAAGCTGGCACGACAAAAGTTGCGCCCCATCACGGCGGACATGGGCGAGCGCTTGGCACGCGAGCTCGGCGCTGTGAAATACGTCGAGTGCTCGGCTCTCACACAGAAGGGTCTGAAGAACGTCTTTGATGAGGTATGTACGCTCTATTCTGACACATGCAGGCCATTGTGGCTGCTCTGGAGCCGCCCGTGGTTCGGAAAAAGGTGGGTGCCTCTCTCTTACGCCAGTCGAAATGCGCGATTCTCTAAGCTCGTTCCATGACCATGCCCGTGCTTCCCTTACCTCACGTATCACCTTATGTCAGGCATTTCGTCTGCCGTAATGCCTCATAGACATCCAGCATGTACAATTGCGCGTCATGACGTTCCTCATGAGCACGGTGCCTTGTCCCATCGGCCGAGTCAACGTGCCAGCCACCGACTCGGAGCTCCACGACGTCCTCCCATGCCTGCGCTGACAGCCCGCCAACAGGAGCGCCTCGTGGATTATCTGGACGAGGCGCTCCTGCATATTATGCGTGGATATCAGAAGAGGTATGCATAAAAACGCTCATAGCAGGCATGAGCCAGGGAGTTCCTTGCGCACCTTGTCCGCCTATTTGGACCAGTGGGGCCCGTGCGTTCAAGTCACGGCCGCCACGCCGCTGCTAGGGTGTGTCGCCGCGATCCGGGATGCGTACTTGCTTCGTATCACGAGTGAAATGACCGAAGGCATCACGGGCTACACAGTAACAAACACCGACACGCATGCGCAAAATATCCAGCTCATGTATGCGTTGTACTGGCTAGATGTCCTGGACCAGTTGTGGGCCGCACGCCTGGAGCAGCATGCTATACAGCTGAAAGACGTGCAAGATCGAGCTTGCGCACGGTTTCCCACACCTGATCAGGCTGAGAAGGTGGCGGCCGTACTGCAGACAAGCTCGACCGTCTCGTCGTTGGAGGCCTGGAAAGCCGAACCGAAAGACCCTGCTGTGCCCAGCTATGGAATGACGAACCGTGTTCGACTACGGGACGAGATCATCCATGCAAAAGAGCAGCTTTTTACGTGGATGCGAGCGCAAAAAGGCACGGCCCCGCCACCGACGTCGATGGATGCCTGGCCCCACACAGACGCCAGTTTGCCACGCAGCGAGACACCGGACGCCGAGACGGCTTGGGCCGATGCTACTACCGAAGCAGAGGAGGAACAAGAAGCAGAAGCTTGGGCTGCTGTGCATCTGGGCCGACCTGAGACCTGTGAGGGGATTTTAGACGCTGAGACCACCGACGATCATTACACCAAGTTGTTTGAGATGAAGGTATGTTGGCACGACTTATGCAGCTCGACCCCGATGCATCGGATGACGAGCCCCCTACGAAGCGGGCCAAGCGCCCAAACGACGCAACGGAACAGAGTTTGGCATTTTGGGATCACCATTTCGCCTCGCTGTTTGGACGATCTCTACACTATCTTCACGCAGACACATTGTAGACTAGTCACCCATTGTATGTACATGGTCAATCGTACCGCTCCCCACACAAAGGTCCCCTTCGTACACGACCACAGTTTGGCCTGGCGATACAGCCGTGATGCCCTGCGGAAAGGCGACCTGGACGCCGCCGTCCGCAAGAGGCGTGACGCGGCATGGCTCCGCGTCCTGGCGGTAGCGAATTTGCGCTTGCAGTGTGGCATCCCAACGCGGCAAATGGTGGGCCCACACAAATGAGCGCGAATGTAGAAACGCACACTGAAGCAAAGGGTGTGTCTTGTCGGGTACCACAACGATGCGACGCTGTGCCACATCTTTTTTGGCCACAAAGTAGCGCTGGGGCAAACTGGGTATACGAGCACGCTGGCCAATCGTCAGGGTATACAGGCCAGGGTGGCGCCCCACCACACGACCGTCGGGCGTGACAAAGTCGCCGGGCTCGCTCGTGACGTAGTTGTCGAGGAACCGCGCAAACGCATGCGCGCTGCTTCCGCGCTCGCCCACGAAGCAGAGGCCCATACTCTCATCCTTGTCCGCCGTCGGCAAGTTCATCTCGCGCGCTAGGCGACGAACATCGGCTTTGACATACGTGCCCAGGGGAAAAAGGGTCTCATGGTCAGATAGACGACGTACCTGCGTAAGGCGCTCGGATGGCACCGACGAGAGAAAAAACGACTGGTCTTTTAGGCGATCCACCGCGCGCTGGATCAGTGGATAGAGTTGCCCTTGGTCATCGCGGCGCCAGGCGATTTGCGCATAGTGACCGGTAGCGAGCCAGCCAGGGTGCTGACTCTGCAAACGATCGCGAAGCGCGCCAAACTTGATGGATCTGAGTTGGTGGGCGTCGACGTACCTGTTGCATTCCACATCCGGGTTCGGTGTAGATCCATCGTGCCATAGTTCGAGCGCCGGCTCAAATACGTGCAACCAATACTCGCGCGAGAGGTCAATCATCTCGACCGGTATATGGCCGAGGTGGCGGCACACAGCCTGCACGTCATGCCATTCGCGCTGCCAATCGCAGCCCATAGCACCACCACTGCCTGCTTGCATCGATCCTGTTTCATCCATCGTCGACCAGTTCCGCATATACACCGCGCGCACGTCATAGTCCTAAGGTCAGCCTCGGCATACACCTACCTCACGTGCGACTAGCGCAGCAACCACCGATGAGTCGACGCCACCCGACATGGCCACCGTGACTGCGTGAGTGAAAGACACGTACCCTTGTCCCCGCGCCGGGGCGCCACGGTGCACAAGCCGCGGCGGACTACCTGCCTGGCCAGCATACGCACGAGGAACGAGGAGGAGCGAGCCCTCGCAGGAGGTAGTGTCACGTGATGCGAACAACAACACACGCGTGAGCGTCGCGCGGCAGGGGCCGCACGCTCCTGAGCCACCATGAGCGCAGGGCCAGCGGCACGGCGCTTTCATGAGGCGGGCCTTGGCTCCCGCACTGGATTGCGTATTGGCGCCGTGCAGCAGGATGCCTATGGTCATGATGACCTGGATGCCTTTTTTGCCGAGTCCAAGCGTGTCCTGGAGTGGATGGCGAATTCAGACGATGAAAGCTCCGAGACAGCGTCGACGCCTCGCACAGCCGAGCCGGCCCCAAGCACACGCGCCTCCGCGGAGCCAGAGGCGTCATGGCGCCAAAGTGCGCCGCGCGCATCCGAGTGGGCAGCGCGCACGGCGGCGCCACGCAGCACGGATGCCAAGGCGCTCCTGAACGAGGCGCGCGCCCGTCACTCGCTGCTGCCTCGAGCGGGTGCTGACGAATCGCTATGGGAGTCTACGGTGGATTTGTCGCGCGAAGAGCGCACGTTTCACCTGAGCGCGCTTGCTGGCGACGTGAGTGAAAGCGTGGCGGCGGAGCCCCTTGTACAACAGGTTGAGCGTACGCCATTGTCGACAGGCAGCTCTGCACATACCCGGCCAACGCCCATGCGGCCAATGTCGATGCCCGCAGAGAGCACGCCGATGCTGGCGCCCCCTCGCCGGGTAGAACGGCCGCGCATATCGCATGTGCCCGACACGGATGTACCGTCGTTTCTGCGTGAAGATGCGTCCCTACTTCCCTCGGCGCCGGCATGGAGTCGTGGATCGACGCCAGCTACAGTATCCGAGGCAGCGTCGATGTCCCCGCCTGGCGCGAGGGAGTATGATGCGCTTCCTGCCTTGGATATGGCAATGCCGCCATCGTACGATGACGAGCCGGATCCGGAGCCAGCGCCGGAACCTGTCGTGCCGAAGAAGCGTGGGCGTGGACGCCCACGAAAGGATGCATCGATGCCGCCGCCGCGTGGACGGCCAGGTCGGCCGCCAGGGCGACAGATGCCGCCGCAAAAGATCGTGGAGCGAATTTATGATCCGCCAGCGTGGCAATTGGATAACCCGCAAGGGCTGCGGCGTGGCAAGCGGCACCGCATTGCCCCCCTTGACTGGTGGCGTGGGGAGCGTGCCTTGTATGGACGCCCTGAAGCGCCCGCTGAAACGGATGCGCCGAGCGGTCTCGTGGCGCCTGTGCTCAAAGAGGTGATTCGTGTGCCGCGCGCGCCGGGCGAAGGCACGTTTTCTGGTATGCGGCGTTTCCGTGTCAAACCGCCCGTGTACGTCCCTGCCGACCATCCGCCGTCGTACGCGGAGCACGCGGAGGAAACCGACGACGAGACCGAGGATGTGTCGCGCATGGGCATGATGCTGCGCCCCCCTGAGGAGGGGTGGGACGAAAATACCGACCCGTACGGCCGCGTGGTGGATGCGGACGAAGGCACCGAAGTGACCATGCGGATTGCCTGTACGGCCAAAGGCATTCGTCCGCGACCCGCGTTCAACCAAAAGTTTTCCTACGAAAAGATTTTTGGCATTGGCGACTTTATGGCCGCGGGTGTGCTGGTCATTCCGCAGGGCGGGGAGAAGCCTACCAAGCCGAGCAAGGACAACAACTATGTACGTGTGTGACGACTAATTTAGACATTTGTGGTGCTGGAAGGTGCTGTGCAGGTCATGGTACATCGGACGCGCTTTGTGATTGCGCCAGGCGGCATGTTCCTCGTGCCCAAAGGTACGTTTCTCTTTCTCACGCAGGCAACACGTACAATATCCGCAATGTCTCGCAGCGCGAGGCGCGCATCTTTTTCGCCCAGGCCCGCCATCTATCCACGCCGCTCACGGATGTGGTGCATGAAGGACGCACAACGTTTGCGCATGGCTCGGAGCATGTGCATATTGAGCCGCCCGCCGCGCCGATCACGGCACCAGCCGAGCCGTCCGGGGACGATGCGTCCAGTGCCGAGTCCACCGACTCGGACGATGTGGATGCATCGAGTGATTATGACGACACGCGGCCTTTTTAGTACACTATGTATCTTTTTTACGAAGAAGGCGGGTCCACCGACGGTGTGTACTGTGGCCCTCGCTCGGTATCTCGGGCGATTTTGCCGAGCTTATTTCGTCCATAGCATCCTGCAATCGCGCAGCCAGCGGCAAGCGACGAGACGTGCTGGACGTTTTCGCGTCGTCAGGCTCCGATGAAAAGGGCACCGTCGCGGACGGAGGCGGTGCAGAGCGTGGCGGTAGTGGCGGCTGGAACGAGGGCGCTTCTGCCTGTGCCGGCACAGGGGCAGGCAGCGGCGGGAGCCGGCGGCGGGTACTGAGCGACAAGGTGGCCGACGAAGGGGCGGATGAGACGGAGGGCGACTCGCTGTCTTCAGACAGCGCTGCATCGTCCGCGTACATGAGCAAACGGTGCTCGCGTGTCTTTTTCAAAGCCTGATGCTTACGCGCATTGGTCGACATGACGCCCTTGATCAGTGTGTTGCGGTGGTTCCACGCAACGCGGATCAGATCACGACGCAGCAGGTCCGTCAAGTCGCTGTACGTGTAAAGCAAATCACGGTACTCGAGGCGTGGCAGCTGGAACTCGAGATCGTACAGGTTGGTGAGGGAGTACTCGCCATCGCCCTTATACGACAGGCACACGGTCACAGCGGCCACGAGTATGTGCACGAACGAGACATAGGTGCTGGCACGCTGGATCATTTCGTTCTTGAGGGCCTCTGTATCCACCTCTTCCTCTTCGTCCATGTCCCACAGCGTCGGTGCACCGACAGGCGACGACTCTACCGCGCGCTCGCTCGTCTCGCTGCCGGAGTCAGAGAGACTGCCGTCGGACTCGGAGTCGGAATCGCTGGTATCGCGCTGGGCCAGTGTGTTGCGGGCCCGGCGTGACATGGCCACAATGTGGCGCAGCCAGCGTCGCTTGCGCACATCCTCGGTATCGACGTCATCGCGCGCCTGCGCGCGACGCGTGCCAAAGAGGTACTCCATGATCTGCTTGCCGACCTTGAGCTCGAGCTGCGCCTGGAACGGATGCAGATGCAACTCACAGCGGTCCAGAATCGCCACACCGCCCACCGGCGCGAGCTGCAGCCAGTGAGCGCGGAAGAAGCGGCCTTCGTCAATCATGGGGTGCCCCTCCGACGGGTAGTACGGCGTGAGAATGTCCTCAAAGTATGCGGATGGATGCACGTTGCGTGCCTCGACGTGCCGCGCCGTAGCGCCATGAATCGCGGTGCCGTTTGTCAGCGCGATTCGCGCCAGGGCCGTGCCCTGCAGCTGGAAACGCGTGTGCATTCCATCAGGGTCCCGAGGGTCCGTTCGGGTGTTGACCATGTTCCACTCGATCGAGTGGGCGAGGCCGCGCACCAGCATGGCCAAATGCTTCGACTTGTCGCGCGCCGAGGCATGGGAGAGGAAGATGGCTTCTTCCAGCATGCACATATCGACATACTGATCGAGCAGCTGCAGCGACACACGGACGTACTCGGTGAGGCCGGCGGTGTTCAGTCGCGCGTAGGACGCCTCAAACGTGCGGCGCACATTGAGCAAATCGTGAATGCGTGCCTGGTACGAGGCAAAGAGGCCCACCACGTAGCCAGGGTCGTCAAACGTGAAGCTGTACGCAAGCGAGTCGCGCCGCCGCTCGTGCTCCTTCTGCAGTGGGTCCGTGTGGTGTAGCAAGTCGGTCACCACATTGTACATGGCCGCGTACTGCTCACGGGTGGCGGTGAGCGTGACGCGAGGGCACAGCACTTGCACCATGTCCATTTGGTGCAGCAAGTAGTTGATGGAAAGATCCTCGGCGCGCGCGCGGTCCAGCACAGGCCGAGCAGCGTCGTGCAGTCGGTGCCGATTGTGCTGATCAAAGCGCACAAATGTGTGCACCGGACGCACGAGCTGCTGCACATGGGGTACCGGCTCGCCCTGTAGCACGCCAGGAGGAAGGCGCAGCACATCGTGCACCCAAGCGCCGTCCGTACCGTCTAGCGTGCGTGCAGAGTGGAAGCATTGCAGCGCTTGCAGGGCCAGGTAGTGGCGGAACAAGACATGGTGCTGTGTCGAGCGCTCGTCGTACATCATATCGCTCACTGCATAGCTGCGCACGCACAGCTGCGCTGCATGGAAGATCATCGTCGAGTGCGTCCCTGCGCGGCTGTGCAGCACGAGCTCCGGCGAGAGACACACACACAACGTGTGCTTGCGAATAGCAAACTCATCCGCAATGCCATCGTTGGGCGCATGCTCCTCGCTGCCTTCCGCGCCAAAGTCCTCCATAAATGTGTCGTCCAGTGTCATGGACGACAAACGCGTTGTGTCTGCCAACAAGTCGTGCAGGAGCGCACTGGCATCCTGTGCATCCGAGCCGTGGTCGCCAGATGCGAGGTGAGCACGCGCACGCTCAAGCAAGGCGCGAATCTGGTGCTGCTCCGTCACGCTGAGACGCTGCAGAGCGTTGTTGTGGAGCGTGACACTGTCCACGTAGCGCAGCAGCACATCCCGTGTCTCGTTGGTAAGCACCGCCACAGGATGGTCGACCCAAACCTTGTTGTGGAACGAATCCCACTCGCTGCTGAGGGACGATTGCGTTTCCTCCCCGAGGGACCGCCCCAGTGCCTGCGCATGACGCTTGCCAAAGTCGATCGGCAGCTGAGCACGGTGCGTCTGAATCCGTGTCATGTGTGCTTCCATGGAGGCGCGCTCTGTATGCAGCCGCTCAAGAAGCTCCTTCTGCTCCGCGCGCTCGGCGCTCTCAGGCGCAACGGACGCCAGGCGCGTCTCGAGGCCATGCACTTCGCCGGCCAACTGCCGCAGCCGCATCGTCTCTAGGGAGAGGTGGTCGTCCATGACCTGGCGCGAGCGGCCAATCAAGCACGTATGCGAGTCCTCATGCCCAAACTTGGAAAAGGTAACGAGGGGGGGCTGCCCATCCTCCGGGGCCTCGCGCTGTCGGCACACCGCCTGCGCCGGCTCCACGAGACGGTGCACATTGATGCGCACGAGCGTCAGCACTTTGTCCAAGTGGAGCTGAGGCGCCGTGCCACCGAGCGGTCGCACGCCCAGTTCCTCAAACTCCAAGCGGTCGTACAGCGATGAATAGTGTGCGGCGTCGTGGCCGTGGCGGAACACGTCGCCGAGCACGTCGTAGCGGAGCTGTGTGCCTCCGTCGACAGGCAAGCGCCCATGCATCTCGGCAAAGCGCGCACACACACTGTACAGCTCGAGATCACTAATGTCGAGCTCGGCCTCGTACAAAGGCTTCCGCCGCGTGCGTGTGGGCTGAGCGCCAGGCACGGGCGGGCGGTGGACCGTTTCCTGCATGCGCTGGTGCATGTCGAGGTAGAATGTGCTGCACTGGGCCTTGAGACCGACGTGCGTACGAACGCCCTCGAGCAAATCGTACCGCAACGGCTGGAGAAACGTGTGCGAGACGTGCAGAGGCACAATTATGAAGCGGTACTTGAATGTGCCGAGGTGCCGCCCAAACTTGGGCGATTTGACGCCGGGACGCGATGGGAAGACGCGGCCTTGACGGATCGGCAAGTTCAGCCGCCCATTGAACAGTTTCTGCCAGTCACGGAAATGATTCCATGTGCGGGGCGTGATGTACAGTCGGTTGCGCGCAGCGCCATGCGTATCACCGACGTGCCGATCACCGTCGCCAATCGCTTGCAGCGAGATGGAAAGATGCACAAAGTCGGAACGCCAGCCTGCGAACGAGTCGACTTGCGCCTCGCGGGGCAGACGCGCATACCCTTCAAACGAGCGCATACGCACTTGCCAGTGCGGTTTGCGCCCAAAGAAGCGGCACTTGCGGTAGAACGGCGCGCCCTCACAGCGTGGCGTGCGCTCACAAGTCGCGTCTGTACACGTATGCTCGGAGATGAGGCCCATGCCCCAACGCACACCGCCCGCGAGCTGCCAGCTGATCTTGGCGAGGGGAATGCGTGGTCCCACATCTGTGCGCTCCAACACAGCGCGTGCGAGCGGACGCGCGCCACGTTCCACATCGCACAGACCCACCGCCGCCGGGTCCGTAAGATGCCGCAAGTCAGGCACGGCCAGCACATGTTCGCCGCTACGCACCTGGAGAAACTCGCGGTCAGCATTGTCAAAGCCGAGGCGCAGCTCGACGTGATTGCGCCAAGCAAGGACCCAGCCAGCCCCGGCATGTAGCACGTCGTACGGGGCACGTGTGCCTTTCATAAGAAGGTGCACATCGCTGTCAAAGAAAATGTGCAGGCGGCTTTGCAGCTGCAACGGCAGCTTGTCCCAGGGGCCCGGCTTAGGCGATGGATCGTGCGGCGGACTGACAATACCATCAAACACGCGCTGCAAGTCCTGCAAGCCCGGCTGGATCGACTGGCTCCATCCAAACAGCGTGGGATCCTCTGAAGCCACATGCACCGTCACAGGGCCGTACAACTTGGGGCTCATGGTGCTCTTGGGCACAAGCAGGCCATGCTCCGCGTCCCTGCTGGTGCCTTCTAGGGCGGGCACAATGGTCGTTTGGATATGACGCACAGAGTACTCGTCGCCCAGTTGCTCGGCCACACACACATCGCCCTCTGCATCAAAGCTGGGTGCCATATCGCTGCGGGGAGGAATGTGCGCCAGTGGTACTGGGTAATCGCGCAAACGCACGAGGCCCTCGGACACGCGCCAGCGTACATGCATCGGTATCAGCGTAGTATACTTCAAGTCCACTGGGTTGCCCGCCTGCGTATGCAGCCAGTGGTGCGTGTCCGCTAAATCAAAGCCGATGGGCCTGGAGACATCGACACACAAATGTGTCATGGTTAAGCGCACCAAAGGCGGTACCATAGGGCGGGGCCGCACATCAATGGGCAAATCGGCATCGGCGCTCTCGCGCTCGTTGTACACGCGCCGGTGAATGTAGGAGAGCGCCGAGCGCTCACGGTGCGCCCGCACATGCTGCGCATTGTGCCAGCGGCGAACCCAGTTGGACGAGTGGACGGCATCAAGGCGCGCACGCGCGCCAGGCGGCGCTGTGCCGCCCGACTGCTTGGTACGCGCCTCGAACAAACGATCGCGCTCCATCCGCATCAGCTGCTCGTCCAGACCAGCGCGAAAAATCAGGTTCAGCGCGGAATCGAGTGAGTGATCAGCCGCCTCCAGCACCGCAATGCCGAAGCGCACCGAGACCGGCGGCACATGCTTGGGCGCCTCGGCATGAGGGTAAATCACACTGTCGTTGCGGCCACGAAGGATTTGGAAGAACAGCTGCTTGGACGCCTTGAAAGCCACGATGGAGCCTTCTATCAAGCGGTGCGTGTAGTACGAGTACGGCACGCGGATCTGCAAGCAGTCGCCCGTGACAAAGATGGTGCGCGGCGCATGGCATTGCTCGCCGACGGACACGGCAAGGCGCCGCAGTACAACCCCCTCGTCCCAAGCGGGCGGTGCCTCTTCGCTCGGCACACAGGCAATCAGTGTGTCGAGCGAGACACGTACACCCTGGCGCACACGCGCACGCACGCCATGTACGTGCGCAAACACGCGACGGTCGTTCGGGAGCACAATGTGCCAATGGACCAGCGGCACGAGCGCGGTGACATGGAGGTAAGGAGGGGTCGCAGGTGCCTCGTCCGAGGGAGCCAACGCCTCGGTCGCCTGGCTCGCTGAAGCGCGGGGCAGCGCCTGGAGCAGTGTTTGCACGACTTGCAACGCCATCAGCACACAGTACGTGTTGGCCAGCGCAATGCGCACGACCACGGCGCCGATGGCCTGGGCATCCACATGCACCTGGGGCGCACGAAGGCGGACTTCCACGGTGGCCTGCACGTCCGGCACATAGAGAATCTCCGTATCGCGCTCCAACTGGTGCAGCGGCGGTGCACGGCGCGGTGCACGCAGGACATGCGACCAGGCACCAAAGTCCCAGCGGTCCGTCGCCACAAAGGCGTCGGAGGCGGTGCCCGTGGGCGTCGCGCCCCGACGAACCGCCTCCATGTTGACCATGGGGCAGAGTCGCACATCGCTGAGCACCAGAGATGTGGCGGCGCCTTGTCCATCGGCGGCTGCCACGGAGCGTGCCTGTGTATCGATATGCTCGGGGAGACGTAGCGCTTTGCGCGCATCGCGCGATGCTTGCTCCAGCCGCGAAAAAGGCCGGGCACGGTTCACACGTGCATAGGCCATGACGGTATGGCCGATGATCAGACCCAAGCCACGTCGCACCGCCGGCTCAAAGTGCGGGTCGCCGCTGCCCAGCAGCACACTCGTGTGGCCGATGCCAATGTGCAGCAGACGCAGCGACGGGAGGCGCTCGAACGGCGGTGGTGCGGGGCGCGAGGAACTAGACACGCGGCCCAGCGCTGCGAGTATCACAGCCAGGGTATCCAGCACAGGCTCCTGCCAAAGATGCACATCCAGATGCTGCGCAGAGACAGCGAGGCGGGTGCGCTTTTCGCACATACACACACTAGGCGCCCATGTGAGAGGGTCCACGGACGCGGGCGCACGGAGGGCCACGACCATATCGGGCATGCCGAGGTGCAACAGGTCGTAGTGCATCTTCTTTTCGTCGCCCTTGACGCTCAGGTACACGTCCAGCGCCTCGGCGCCAACGCGCGTCTCGAGAGAGTACTGCAAAGGGTAGGACTCCTGCCCCTCATACGGCGCCGCACCCATCCATGCTTCCTGCAAATCGTGCACGCGCTCACTGTACGCGCCTTGCAGCGCAACGTGCACGCATGGCATCGAAAGGACGAGGGCATCGCCGGTCCACGCATCCGTAGCGCGTCCACGACGCACGACAACATCGAGCGTATCGATCTGTAGCACAGCGGCGATGCGAGGTAGCACCGGCGTAGGACGCGCGGGTCGCGACACCGATCGTCGCGCGTCCAAGGCATCGCGCAACCGCACGAGGCTTGCGAGGTCCGGCGCGCCTCGAATGTGCTCGACGCGGATTCGCAGGGTGATGGCCGCCTCGTTCGGGTCACTCGCAAAGAACAGCGGTGCACGCTGACGAGTGGCTGGGAGCATGCCAAAAGGCGATAGCGACGTACGCGTCCAGCCCGCGAGGTGCGCCATGCTGGCGAGAAGCGTGCCGGCTGCGTCGCTGGGGGTATGAAGGAACGCTTGCGCACTCGCACAGTGAGCCTGTGCGTGCCATAAACGCCGCGCCTCGCGCAAAAGAACGCCGCTCATGCTGCGCCGCACGCCACAGGTGCCGAACCACGCCTGATGCGCCGCGTCGGATGGATCGCTGGGCGCGAGGGACAGGTCAATGTGCTCGCACAGCACACGCAGGGCGGCCTGGGGCGTGCCTGGCAAGGTTTGAGACACTTCGAGGCGGTGCAACTCGAACGAAGCGCTGCGCAGTCGCGTCAAAAAGAGGGGCGCACGCTTGGTTGCTTCGTCGTTATGGGCTTTCTTGGGCGACAAGGGGCCCAGGGCCTCGACCAGCGCGCATGCACGTACGAGATCGAGCGTTAGGCCTGACACAGCAATACGCACATCCAAATCGCGCGGCGCAAGCTTCTCACGGAGCTTGGCACGTACCGTAAGCGACGAGCGGTGCAGCAGCTGTGCCATGGGAGGGGCGTCTGGGGCATCGGTCGCCAGGATACGCACGCCTTCAATATCAAGGGCGCAGCGTAAGCGGCCTTGCGGTACGAGGCCGCGAGCGGACGCTGGCGATGACACCACTGTGGGAGTGACGGGCGAATCCGCGAAGCCGTCCGTGCCGCAGGTCGCAAGATTATGGCGCTGGCGCGTGACGTAGGCAAGGAGCACGGCAGCGTGCACTTGCATGTCATCCATCACGAGCTCGGCGGGCGCATGCGCCGTTCGCACACGCGTATCCACAACGTCCAGTGCCATAAAGTTGAGGGCCAGCGCGGCCAAGCTCTGTGCGAGCAGCAGGAGGGTATGGGCGCTGGCCAGCAAGGTGCGGCGCAGCCATTCAGGCGCAGCGTCCCAAGCCTCGTGCCATTGAGTCTTGGGATGGCGAAAATGGGTCGCTGGCGCCGAAGGAGGAGGTGCGCTGGGCGGCGCAAGCACCAGCGAAATACCCTCGATGTGCAAGGTGCATAGCTGAAACTTGAGTGTGGAAGTGGAAGCCTGGTGAAGAAGGCGGGGCCAGGCCCATACGAGCGCAATATGGCGCACAGCCAGGCGCTTCACCACGCTCTGGGGCGGGGGATGCCATACAAGACCATGCACCCCGCGAAAGAGGCTCGCTGAGCCAATCTGCAGGCGCCCATGCAATACAATGCGTGCAAGTAGGGGAATCAGCACATACTCCGTCAAGACTAGGAGCACAGGGCATGCCAGCAGGACTAGCGCCCAACACGGCATCGGACGCCCAGACGAGCAGCGTCTCGCAACGCCGCGCGCGCGCGGACGACCGGGGTGTGTTGCTGACTAAACATCCTCTATAGAGCGTCAAAGTTGATGGCGTGCACGGCCCGCTGGCGCTCGCGCTCGTCTTCGCGCTTCTCGTTGAGATCGAGCATGAATACCACAGCGCCAAGCAGTGCCAAAAGGGCACTCAATGTAAGTGTCACCAGGGGAATCCAGTCGGCCGGGTGGAGGAAGAGCTCGCGGCGCCACAGTGCCGGGTCGGGGCCGGTGGGCACAATGACGACCTCGCTGTTGGGGATGACGCCTTCGAGCACGAGGTACCCAGGCGTTTCCCTGCGTGTGCTGCCCACAAATAGCGATTCCACATAGTTGTTTGTGCGTCCCAAACCGAAAAAGGCGGTGGGCGGGTGCAGAGCTTCGTACGCGGTCTGTGGCTGTTGACTCACTTGTTGCGCACGGCGCACGCCGTTCATATCGAGCACGGCAAATTTGTACGAGGCGCCACCGAGCGCGCCACCCCAAGGTGCGTACGTGGGTGCATCAGGCGGCTCGCAGCGCGCACCACACGCGCCATTGAGGGTGAGGGTCTTGAGGAAGAAACTGTCGTGGAACACATTGTTCTGTACAAATGACACGCTGCGTGCATCAGACGACCGCAGGCTGGCGGGCTCGAGCGATTGCAGCACAAGATCTAGCGTGCCATCTTCGTCCAAATCGACCAACGACACGCTGCGGACGTACTCCAACGAATCGAGCAAAGTGCCGTTCACCCGCACATATTGACGGGGATCGGCGCGGCCCACCGCGCAACTGGCACTGCCACCGTGGCGTGGGCACGCAACGCTTTCAAGCAGCGATACACGCGTCTGTCCCGGGCGCGCATGTGCAGGCACAGTGAGCACGGCCAGGTCAGGGTATCCATCGAGGTTCCAGTCGCCCACGCGGATCGGCACAGGCGTGTCGCGCGTGCCAATATCGTCGCGGAGCAACAGCTGTGCATCGCCTGTGGACTCAGAGAGGGGCCAGCGCGCATGCCATGCATTCGGTTCATCCGCATCCATGTGCAAGCGGAACGCTGGGTCCGCCTCACACAGCTGCAAAGCGTCACGGCACGGGCCAGGCGCCTGGGTCGTGTGGTTCGGCCAGGTGAGCATGCCGCGTCGCTCCTTCAAACACAATGGTCGCTGCTCGTTGTAGGCAATGTGCAAGAAGCATTGGGCGCGCTCACACGTCGCAAACACCACATCGATGGTGCCGTCGCGGTTCATGTCTGCGAACGATAGGGGCCCGGTGCCTGGCGGCAAGCTGCCGGTCTGCGCCAGCTCATATGTGAGCGGCTCGTTGGGCACGGCGACCCACACTTGGTAGTTGAGGCGCCCCGCTTGGGGGCCCTCGCACACGAGGAACAAGTCTGCCAGGCAATCGCCATTCATATCAATCTGGGCGGAGCTGTGAGGCTCCGCGAAGCGGCACGCAGGTACATCGCCACGGAATACAAGCTCATCCAGCTCAAAGGACATGGACGCCACATTCTTCCACACACGTAACGCGCCGCCGTGCGCCGTAGCGTGACCGAGCAAATCGCCGCGTTGCTGTCCGGTGGCATCGAGCGCCAAAGGATGTGGCGCTTCGGACGCCGGCAAAGTCGTTGGTGCGCCGGGTGTCCCGTCCGTATTCGTGGGCCACAGAAGCAGGGTCAGTGGTGCTGCACCGCGCGTCGTGGGTGTGGCCATGACCAGCAGATCGGTGCGCCCATCGTACGTAAAGTCGGCCGGCACCACATTGACGATGCGCAGATCAGCCGGTACTGTGAACACAGCTGATGGTGTTGCATTGAAGGAAAAGCGTGAGTGCATCCATTCGTGTACGCTGACCTGCTGGCGCGTTGCATCCACGACGTACGCATCGAGGAAGCGGTCGTCGTTCCAGTAGCCCCAGGCGGCCAGGTGCCCATGCACCTCATCGAGGCCAAGAGAGCCGACTGGGAGGAATCCTTCCTCCTTGAAACGGCGCTGTGGAAGCCATGGCCACGCGCACACGCGCAGCGCGCACACAGCAACGAGCGCGAGCCACGCCTGCGCCACTCGCATGGACGTTGGGGGCGGCGAGAGGGGGTGGAGGTGCGGGGTCCACGTGCTTCGGCCGAGGGTCGGCGGCCCGCCTCGCCGCCGCGGCGCGCCACGGCTTGTTTCGGCGGACGATGAGCGAGGAGAGCCTGTTCCGGTCGGCGACTATGTCGCTGATCCAGCTGTACATTCCGTCGGAGAGTGTGCATGCGACGGTGACGGAGCTCGGTGAGCTCGGAAACATCCAGTTCAAGGATCTGAATCCGGATGTGGCGCCGTTCCAGCGCACGTTTGTCAATGAGATCCGGCGTCTGGACGAGATGGACCGCCGTATACAGTTTTTACAAGAGCAGATCGAGCGTGAGGCGATCCCTATGCGCCCACGCGAAAGTGCTGTGCCATTCCTTGCACACGAGGAGAATGCGCGGGGGCCCATGTTCATGGAAGAGCTCGCGAAGCGCCTGCAGGAGCATGAGGAGCGTGTGACGCAAATGAATAACAGCCACGATGCACTGCAGAAACGCCTGCTTGAGCTGGAAGAGTCGAAGCATGTCGTGCGGGAGACGGAGGTTTTCTTCCGGCACGCCGAGACCGAGCCCGAGCATGTGCGGGTGAGTATGGACGAGGATGCACATGCGCCGCTGCTCGAGGGCCAGGGAGTTGGCGTGCACAGCATGGCGAGCCATGCGCCGGTGGACCTCGAGTTTGTGGCCGGCACGATAGAGCGTTCGCACATGGCGACGCTGGAGCGCGTGTTGTGGCGCGCGATGCGCGGCAATTTGTACATGAACTATGCCGAGATCCCCGCCGCGTTTGAGGACCCTACGCGCGAGGACCCTGTGTTCAAGAATGTGTTTGTGATTTTCGCGCACGGTGCCGCGGTGCTTGCCAAGATCCGCAAGATTTGTGAGTCGATGGGCGGCAGACTGTACCCTGTCGAGAGCGATGCGGCGCAGCGCGAGGCGCGGCTGCATGGCGTGCTGGAGCGCATTGAGGACCACGAAAACATTTTGTATTCGACCAATGCGGCGCGGCGCACGGAGCTCGTGCGTGTGGCCGAGTCGATTGCTGCGTGGGCGGATGTGGTGCGGCGTGAAAAGCTCGTGTACAGCACCATGAACCAGTTCCAGTTTGACGGCAACCAGAAGACGCTCGTGGCCGAGGGATGGGTGCCGAGCAGCGACCTTCCTACGGTGCAGCTCGCGCTGCGCCGCGCCACGGAGGCGACGGGCGCGCATGTGTCCTCGGTGATGCAGACGATGCCCACGAAAGAGACGCCGCCGACGTACCAGCGCACGAACAAGCTCACGGAAGGCTTCCAAGCGATCATTGATGCGTATGGTCATGCGACGTACCAGGAGGCGAACCCCGGTTTGTTCACGGTGATTACGTTCCCCTTCCTGTTCGCTGTCATGTTTGGCGACTTGGGTCACGGTGTGCTGATGCTGGTGGCCGCCGGAGCCATGGTGCTATACGAGAACAAGCTGCTGCGTATGCGCCTTGATGAGATTACGGGCATGTTCTTCTACGGTCGGTACATTATCCTGCTCATGGGTGCGTTTGCCATCTTTACGGGTATCTTGTACAACGATGTGTTCAGTCGCAGCATGCACCTGTTTACCTCTGGCTGGGTGTGGCCGCGCGGCACCGGCACACTGACGGCGCAGCCCACGGGGCACGTATACCCTGTGGGTCTGGACCCTGCGTGGCACGGCTCGGACAACAACCTTGTGTTTACCAACTCGCTCAAAATGAAGTTGTCGGTGGTGCTGGGTGTGGCGCACATGACGTTTGCGCTGCTGCTCAATGTGCCGAACCACTTGCACTTTAAGCGCGCCTCGTTCATCTGGGCGGAGCTGGTGCCGCAGATTCTGTTCCTCGAGTCGCTGTTTGGCTACCTGGTGATCACCATCTTCTACAAGTGGTCGACCGACTGGTACGCCACGGACGCGAATGGCGCGCCGCTGCACAACTCGCCGCCGGGTTTGCTCAACATGCTGATCTACATGTTCCTCAAGCCTGGTGTGGTGGCGCCCGACGCGCAGCTGTATGCGGGCCAGGCGTCCGTGCAAATGTTTTTGCTATTGCTGGCCCTTGTGTGTGTGCCGTGGATGCTGTGTGCGAAGCCGTACCTGCTGTGGAAGGAGCACCAGCAGCGCCAGGGCGCCGGATACCATGCCGTCGGCTCGGCGCGGGGCGAGCAGCGCATCCACGCAGACGAGGACGACGAGCGCGCGCTGGCCGAGGAGCTCGTTGACGAGGAGGAGGAAGAGGAAGAGTTTGAGATGGGCGAGGTGGTCATTCACCAGATCATCCACACCATCGAGTTCTGTTTGGGCTGCATTTCCAACACGGCTTCCTACCTGCGTCTGTGGGCGCTCTCGCTGGCGCACGCGCAGTTGTCGCAAGTGCTGTGGGACATGACGATCAAGAATGTGTTTGGCATGACCGGCCTAGCGGGTGTGCTGGCCACCGTCTTCGCCTTTGCGCTGTGGTTCGTGCTGACCATTGCGATCTTGTGTGTGATGGAAGGTTTGTCAGCCTTCCTCCACGCTTTGCGTCTCCACTGGGTCGAGGGCGGCTCGAAGCACTACGAGGCCGCTGGCACGCCGTTCCAGCCCCTCTCCCTCGCCGCCGACCTGTAGTATCGCTTATATAATGACACACACTCCGCGTCCCCCACGATGAGCCGGCGAGCCATGCAGGCGATGGCGCCCGCGCAACAGCGGCTGCGTATGCTAATGATGGGGTGTCCTGTACGTGGTGCATACTCACTGTAGGGATCCGGTAAAGGCACATTGTCCGCACGCCTCGAGCGGCAACTTGGTGTGCACGTTCTCACAGCCGGCGATATGCTGCGCTGGCATGTGCGGCACGGCACCGACGTCGGGCGCGAGGCGGACCGTGTCATCCGTGCGGGCTCGCTCATGCCCGATACTACGATGATGCGGCTGATCGGTCCCGCGCTCTTGCAGCGGCACGATAAGGACTGGATCCTGGATGGCTTTCCCCGCACCGACGCGCAGGCGCAACGACTGCACGAGTTTCTCGAGGCGGAACACATGCCGCTCTCGCTGGTCGTGCATCTGATCGTGCCGGAAGATGTGATTTTGCAGCGCATCCTCGAGCGATGGACGCACATGCCATCGGGGCGTGTGTACAATTTATCGTTCAACCCCCCGAAGCGTGCCGGCCTCGACGACGTCACCGGCGAGCCGTTGGAGAAGCGCGACGACGACAATCCAGCCACGTTCAAGCGGCGAATCGACAGCTACCACGCGCAGACGGAGTCGGTCATCCAGCACTTTCGCAAGATGGCCTGCCCCATGGACCCATCGCGCCCGCTGCTGGTGCCGCTTGCCGGGGCGACTAGCGATGAGATTTGGCCTAAATTACAGGCGCTCATCTACGAACGCTTTCCCTATATGGCTAATCGTACATCGTCTTGTCCTGAAGACGCATGCGGCGCAGCAGATCGGCACTCGGCATCCACGACTGCATAACCCGCGCGTACGACGCTGCCTGATCGACCGCGGCGTTGTTGATCGCAGTCGAGTGCGCCGAGCGCAGGTACTCGAAGCGTCGCTGCATGACATTGGGCGCCAAAGAGCCGATCTTGCGCACCAAGCGCACGGCCCACGGCGCCGAGTCCGTGGTGAACAAGTAGGTCTGCGGCGAAATGTCCGAGGCGCTGCTGTGCGCGGCTTCGGGCGCCTCGGCGGGCTCGGGCATGTCGGCCTGCGTACCTTCGCTGCCGCGCCGTGACACGTGCTGGACGACATGCTTCTTGGCTTGCAGTCGGTCGGCATACTCGCCGATGTTCATGCCAGCCGACACCCACCACCAAAAGCCGAGCCAGCTCTGCCAGATGGTAAATATAGAGGAAAGATCCCGCATCCAGTAAACGCGGTCATAGCCAATATGTACAAAGCTGATGACCGTCTTGAACAAAGCCACCACAATCGCAAACGCGCCAAACGACGCTGTGGATCCATCGCCTCGCCACGCGCGGCGCCAGTTGACGAGACAACCCCAGATGAGCAGGCCCGACATGTACAATAGCGCCAGCGAGCTATCGCAGATGTTCATGAGCGCATCGGACAAGTCCAGCGTCTTCAAGTCGTTGTCCGCGGCCAGGTTGCCAAACGACATGCCCGACGTGATCAGCACGAGGGGGGTGAGCATCCAGTAGATCATGCGCGTCTCCAGCTTCGACGGGAATAACAGCGTGAGGAATTGGATATGCGTGGCCTGTATAAGTCGTTGGGACTTACGTGGGAGGACAGCAGCGTGATCATCTGCAAGAACGAATAGAACACCGTTTGCACGGTCGTCCACCGGGAGGCATTCGGCAGGCGCGGCGCCATGAAGGGGAACATATACGGCCATACGGAGCCGGCATACGACATGCGCGAAAGCGTAATCCCAATCTTGGTGCACTCCATGATCAGCATGAGCAGGCACGACGCGAGCTGAAGCAAAAAGTTCATGTGATTCAGCGGAAAATGGTACACCGCCGTAAAAATGACATGCACCAGAAGCGAGACAGTAAACGCAAACACGATACCGTTCATCAATACATGCACCGGATAGCTCAGCACAAAGGGGGGCCCTTCGTACTCGGTCATGGCGGACCGCGCCAACTATTTCGCTATACTCATCTCCACATAAGCGCCGTCCGCCAGGTTCCAGTGCGCCAGCGATTGCCGCAGCGTCGCAGGCTTGCCGTGCACCCACATTTTTAGCTTGGACGCACCGACGCTGCGCCCGAGAGCCTCGCTCAGGACGCGATCACGCACCTGGCCGATGGTCGTACGGAGCGGCAGGCCGGAGAATGTGAGAACGCGTCCATCGCACACAGGCGCCACGTGCGGCGCATCCGGCACTTGCACGTGGAGTGTAATGGGGTGCGGGTACATGGCGAGCCACTCGGATTCGGCGTACTGCGCTTCGCGCGTCGCCTCGGGGGCCGTGCGCCGCTTGCTGGACGCCGAGGCATCTTCGGCGGCACGCTTCGTGGGCACCGCCTGTGGCCCCAGCGGCGTGGCTGGCGCCGCAGCACGTGCGCGCATCGCAGCTAGGCGCTCATCCACCGTGCTACCGCGCACGCGCGCTTCCTGTGCGCTCTTGGTGCTGTTCGCATGGCCATCCCACACGCTCTTTTCCTTCTCGCGCGCAAGACGCCGCTCGTCGGCCTCGCGACGCGCCTGGGCTTCCTCGTCGGCACGCGCGCCAAAGAGGTCGGTACGGGCGCCGGCAAACTGCTTGAGGTAGTGGGAAGGATCGGCACCGGCTGCGAGACTCGCTTGCTCCTGTCGCCGCTGCTCCAGCTTGGCACGCTCCTCGCGGAACTTGGGGTGGAGGAGTTCAATACGCACATGCTCGCTCATGTCGCTCACAGGCACCGTATCACCGCACACAGGGCACACAGTCGTTTGTGCAGCGGCAGCAGCGGCAGCGGCAGAGCTGACCGGCTTGGCCGTGCGTTGGTAGTCGTGACGAATTTTGATCGGGCCTTGCGGCGTGGGTTTGGTAAGGCTGGGAGCGGGGGGCGCAGGGGCCTCGGACTCGGACTCGTGCTGACCCTCCGCCTCGGTGGATGGCACGTCCGGTGCTGGCGCTGGCACCGGTGCTGGCGGCTCCGCAGGCCGTGACTTGGCCGCCTCCGCTGCACGGACTTCCTCCATGCGCTTATGCGTTTCCACCATGGTCTGCAGCTCATGCAACGAGCGTGGGGGCGGCAAATCCGCACGGGCATCGCTGCTGGTCACTTCTACCACGCCGACCACACAAAAGTCCTGCCAGTCAATTTCATCAAAGAGCGCGCGGCGGCGCTCCTCCTCGTAGTGCTCCTGCTCGCGGCGCTCCTGGTCCCACAGCGTCCATGTAGCGCGTTTCTTGACTTGAGGAAGAAGATGCATACGCCCGCCGCCCGTGCCAGGACCGCGCGTGCGTGAAGCGCACTGCCGAATGTGTGCGAGGCGCGCACGCGATGGCTGCATGACCTGGTGGTACTGCTCGACAAGCAAATGGAAGTAGCTGAACAGGGGGTGTTGAGGCCGCAAAAACGCAAACTGGTGCGAGTGAGCCTCCTTGGCAAGGAGGCGCGACGCAAACGCAGGGCCCTGCCGTGCTGTGAATAGCGCCGCGAGTTTGAGCACGTCCAGGTCAATGGCCGCGGTGCTGGGAAACTCGAGCGAGAATTCATGCGCCGGTGGGCGCTCTGGCTCGGTGGCTGGCACGGCTTCAGAGCGGTCAGCGCGCAGCGCCGCCTGCACGGCCGCGGACGCCGTGGGTGTGGCGGGTCGGTCGTCGGATGCGGCGCTAGGCTGTGTGCGCTTCTCCTTTGCTGCGTGGATTTGCAAACGGAAGTAGGCATGGTACGCATCGCCCGAGTTGAGAAAAGCAAATTTCGGGTTCAAGCGTTCCTGCTCCTTGATTTTGGCCTCGAACGCGACACCGTTGCGCGCCACAAACTCGGCCGTCTTATCGATGACAGGCCGCAGGTCCGGCGGCGGGTAAATAACGCCTCCTGAAGCAAACGTCTGCCCGTCGACCGTGGCCGTACGCACGACCTTTAACTCGTCGGACGAGGCGCTCTGCGTGGGCGGCGGCAGGTGCAGCGCCGGTGCCATGGTGAGAGGCAAGGCGTGGAGCGATGATGCACGTGACGATAAGGGCGTGCTTCGTGAGTCGTACTTCGACCTGCAACGATGCCGTGGGAGCCGCCTGTGGCGCCGTCGCGCGAGGAGGTGCGTGATGCGTTGTGCGGGGGCCGTGGAAATGTGATTCCGGTGTATGCCAAGGTGCCGGCGGATTTGTTGACGCCGGTGATGGCGCACCTGCGCCTGTCGAACGGTGCGGAGCTGGGCCAGGAAAGCTTCCTGCTGGAGAGTGTGAGCACGGGCGAGCGCGTGGGACGCTACAGTTTCCTTGGCACCAAGCCCCTGGACGTGTTGCGCACAGGCCCGAATTGTGCGCTGCAGGGCGATCCGCTGCATCACCTCGAGCAGCGCATGAACGACTACAAGTATGTGCAGCTGCCTGAGCTACACATGTTCACGGGCGGGGCGGTGGGCTACATGGCCTTTGACTGCATTCAGCACTTTGAGCCCAAGACGAAGCGTGAGCTGCGTGATCCGTTCGGCATGCCGGAGAGCGTGTGGCTGCTGTGCGATACCGCGGTGATCTTTGACCACGTGTACCAAACTGTGTACTGCGTCGCCCATGTGCACCGACGCACGCCGGACGCCGACGTGGATGCGCTGTACGATGCGGCGGTGCGCTCTGTGCATGCGCTGGTGCACGCGATCCATGTGGACAACACGCCGCTGCCCAAGCAGCCAGCGATTCGTTTGGGTAGCGAAGCCACGAGCAATGTGGGGCAAGCCGGCTACGAGCGCTTTGTCACCAAGCTGCGCGAGCACATTCTGTGTGGGGATATCTTCCAGGCGGTACCATCACAGCGCCTCGCGCGTCCAACGCAGCTGCACCCCTTTAACTGCTACCGGCACTTGCGGCGGATCAATCCGAGCCCCTACATGTTCTACGTCGACTGTGGCGATGCGCAGCTGGTCGGTGCCAGTCCTGAAACCCTGTGCAGCGTGCACCGCGGCGAGGTGGCTGTGCATGCGATTGCCGGTACGGTGCGCCGCGGCAAAACGCCGCAGGAAGACGAAACGCTGGCGCAGCAGTTGCTCAGTTCGGAGAAGGACCGGGCCGAGCACATTATGCTGGTGGACCTCGCACGCAACGATATCAGCCGCGTGTGTGACCCGGTGACAACGCGTGTCGAGTCGCTGATGAATGTGGAAAAGTTTAGCCACGTCATCCATCTGACCTCGCGCGTGACGGGCCAACTGCGATCGGACCGCTCCAAGCTGGATGCGCTGCGCTCCATTTTCCCTGCAGGCACAGTGAGTGGTGCACCCAAGGTCCGTGCGATTGAGCTGGTCACAGAGCTGGAGCAGGAGCGCCGTGGTGTGTATGCAGGCGCCGTCGGCCGCATCGACTTTGCCAAGGACGAGCTGGACGCGTGCATTGCCATTCGCACGATGACGTTCAAAGATGGTATCGCCTACCTGCAGGCAGGCGGTGGCATTGTGTACGACAGCGTGGAAGAGGACGAGTATATCGAAACGATGAACAAGCTCGGCAGCAACTTGCGGTGCCTCGCCGAGGCCGAGCAGGCCTATGCCGAGCTTACCGTTCGTTAGACAGACATAGCCGGCCCCGGCGGTGGTACCCATACATCGAGTTGACGCCGTAGCCAGTAGGCCAAGCGCTGTGTCCCCTGCTGCACCATGCACCGCAATCGTACAGCGAGCGCACCCAACGCATCTGGGCGGGCCTCGCGCTCGTGCCACCATGTGACGGAGCGCTTGCGCAAGTCTGTGTAGCGCATCATTGTGACATCGTAGGTCTGTCGCAGTTCGTCCACACTAAAGGCAGGCGCGCTGTGGTACCAGCCCAGGCGCAGCAACACACGCTCACCAATGAGGAGGCCAATAGCGGCTAGGACCACGCCCACGGCAATGAGGATCACGCGCAAGTTGGATTCCATGTCGAGTTTTCGTTCCATGGTGGGTCTGTGTGAGAGAAGGGCACGTACTCGGTCGTATACACAAGACTCGGGGCGCGCAGGAGCGCCAAAGGATCACCCAGGTGCACATGCTCCAGCGCCCACTGCATGTCCCGAACGTGCGGCGCCGCATCTGCCGAGCTCAGAGGCCGTGCCAGCCCATCTAGATGGGGGTGCACGCGCATGAGGCCCATGGCATAGCGGAAGCCACTAGCCGGGGCCGGCAGCGAGCCGTCCATGTCGCCAAGCCACGGCGGAAACGAGGCGCCAGGTGGTAGGTCCTACGGCCAATCAGAACGAGCCACTCCACCCGACTATGGCACTACTGGAAGCCGTTCATGATCCTCTGCAAATTCTCTGGCGAGAGATCGACGCCGGCCTTTTTCATTTCGTGGACGACTGCGTAAGATAGAGAGCGTACCTTTGGCGGTGCAATCGCGAACCTCGGCGTTCGTAGCGAGCTTGGCCATCTGCATCATGCTGGGCTTCGTTCCGCTCGTCATGTCGAGGCCATGCTTCTCCAGCACCTCGATCAGCTGGTTCACCGCGGCCAGAGCCTCAGGCGATTCACCGAGCTTCTCAAAGCCGGGCGGCAGCGCCTGCTCCCAGCTCGAGCGGGGGTCTTCCGACGCAAAGCGCGACACACTGGTTTGCAGGAGGCGAACGCCGGGGCGGTACATCGGCACGGCACGACGAGCGTAGAGCGTCAGGCTGGTGCGCATAGGGGTGCTCGCGCGCATGCACGCGCGTGTGAGCGCGCAAGGGGTCGATCGCAAGGCGCCGAAGGTCATGGCGAGAGACCAAGTTGGCCTCCACCTACCGTCGCTCATGCGCGTGTGGGTGGCGCTGGTGATCGCCACGGCGCTGGTGCTGGCCGTGTGGCGCAGGTCGTCGCCCCCGTCGTCGCACGTCCCGCGTGTGCGCACAGTCGTGCGACCGGTGCGTCGGCTTCAGGATGTGCGTGGCTACCTGGCGCGTCGCGCGACGGTGCCCGTGGCTAGGGTCGCAGAGATGACACGTTGGGAGACCTGGGAGGATGTGGCGCAGACGTGGCCGGACGTGTCTGACCGTCATACCCTGCGTATGCTCGCGCGCTTTGCGTGCTGGGCGTACTACGAAACGGTGCCGACGCACCTGCCTGACGCCCCAGGGTGGGCGTGGTCGACCAAGTTTGGCTGGAAGGAGGGCGGCTTGCGCGGCCAGGTGTTTGCTACGGCCCACAACGAAACGGTGGTGGTGGCTCTGAAGGGTACCAGTGCCAGTTTCCTGCCAGGCGGAACTACCGGGCAGCGCGACAAAGACAACGACAACCTGCTGTTCAGCTGCTGCTGTGCGCGCGTCGATAGCTCGTGGAAGCCAACGTGCGACTGCTATCATGATCCGCAAACGTGCGATTCCCGATGCATGGGCCGCACTCTGATTGAACGCTCGCTGTACTACCCAGCGGCGACGGACTTGTACAACAACATTTCGTATCTGTACCCCAACAGCCAGGTATGGGTGACGGGGCACAGCCTCGGTGGCGTGTTGGCCAGCTTCCTCGGCGCGACGTTTGGTGTGCCCGCGGTGGCGTTTGAGTCGCCAGGCGATCGCGTGGCGGCGACGCGCCTGCACCTGCCGATCCCGCCGCCTACGACGCCGGACGAGGATGCCTATGCACTTGTGCCAGTCACGCACGTCTACCACACGGCCGATGCACTGGCCACGGGTCAGTGCGTGGGACGCACCTCAATCTGCAGCCGCACAGGCTTTGCCATGGAGACGCGGTGCCATGTGGGCCAAAGCATCGTCTACGATACGGTGCGGTACCTCGGCTGGTCGGTCGGTGTGCTACCCCATCGTATTACCGTGCTGATCTCAGACCTGCTCGCCCACGACTGGGAGCCACGCATCCGCGCCGCAGGCAGCGCGCGCGCCGTCCACGGGTGGCTGCCGCGGCCAGTGCCCTCGTTGCCAGGGCGCGCAGTGCCTGCGCCGCAGCGCGAGACGTTGTGCCAAGGTACGTGACACGCATACTCACCACAGACTGCGCCGCATGGACATTCACGTAGCTACTTAGTGCTCGAGCGTGGCGTTGTACGCCTCCTCGGACAACAGCTCCTCGAGCTCGCCCGGCGCCGTCACCTTGATCTTGGCGAGCCAGCCTGGGGTAAGTAGAGGGTACATACCGTCGTGCATGGGGCTCTTGTTCACAAGGGCCATCTCGTCGTTGAGACGCTCGTTGATCTCGCTGATCACACCGCTCACAGGCGAGTAAATGTCCGAGGCAGCCTTAACCTAAGGTTAGACGCGCGTGACGCACCGACTCGATCGCACCAATCTGGTCTGCCGGTCAGTCGTAGGTACGTACCGCCCTTGGACACCTCCTGCTGCACCTCAGGCATCTCGAGGTACACGACATCGCCCAGACTGTTCTGCGCGTGGTCCGTGATGCCCAACACACCCTCGTTGGTCACGTCATCGTAACGGATCCACTCGTGCTCGGGCGTGAAGTAGATCTTCACCTCGGCAGCCAGGCGCGAGGTTTGGAACATACGCACAGGCACGGGCGCCACGCGCAGCGGCGCGCGCGCTGCCATACGCAGCGTCGAGGAGCAAGCAGCACGCAGAGGGGCAATCATCATGAAACAAGGAGACAGGCATCAGGGCCGGTCGGGCGCCGTGCCGTAGGTTCGGCCGAATGTACTCGCCCACGCGGGGCATCCTGGCCGTGCGCCATGACGCGGGGGGAGCCAAGGGACGAGGCGTACTTCGTCGGCGCCCCGCTGAACCGCGCATCGTGGCTGCGTGGCTCGCATGCGTTCTTGAATGCAGCAGCTACGAGCCCGAATGCACGGTTCCTTTTGTTCAGTCGTGGGTGCCCACTCGTGCATGCCACCGAGCAGCGGCGCAAGTCGCTCGTGTTCGCTACGTGGGCGGATGTAAAAGAGGCCGTACTGGCCACAGCGCAGCCCCTGCATGATACATTGTTCGGGCCACAAGCGTATGGATTGGCACCCAAAGATACAGAGGACCGCGCTTTCGAGGCATGCACCAACGGCTTGCTCTCGCCCCATGTGTCGTTGGTGTTTCTGGGCATCGAGTCGCAGAACACGTCGGCAGACAAGCATGTACCGCAGGGCACACCGTATTTTGCGCTGTCCCTTTCGTACAAGTGCGCTGGCACGGACACAACGCCGTGCGAAACACTGCTCACGCAGCTGTTGCAGTCGTACGACGTCCTCGATATGCGCGTGGCCGTGGCCCTAGGCGCACTCACGCCACGCGATGCCGCGTATGTGGGAGGCGCACGCTCTGTTCTCGATTGGAATGAGCGATACCAGCACTGCCCGGCCTGTGGCGCGTTGCAATGCTCGGCAGCTGCTGGGCACAAGCGTGTGTGCCTCCGAGCGTTGCAAGCGTGCACGAGCAGTGCGGCCTTTTTCGATCGCTTTCAGCTCACTCCGTTGTCAGGTTCGTCGTGTATGTCAGGCAGCACCTTGCAAAATTATGCCTATCCCCGAACGGACCCGGTCGTGATTGTGGGCATCGTGAGCGCGGATGCACGGCGAATTTTGCTGGGTCGTAAGAAGGGCTGGCCAAACGGCTACTATTCCTGTATTGCGTACGTATGCGCCACTCACCCGCAGCGGGTTTGTCGAGCATGGCGAATCATTGGAGGAGGCCGCGCGGCGCGAGGCTTGGGAAGAAACGGGCCTGCAAGTCGGCACTGTCGAGTATCAATGGTAGGTCACTCGCCTGCACTCACACCTTTCAGCTCCCAGCCATGGCCCTTCCCGGCGCAGCTCATGGTCGGCGTGCTGGCTTATGCTACCTCGCCCGATACGGATCTTCAGCTCGATCTGGATGCGGAGCTGGAGGAAGCGTTTTTTGCCACCAAAGCCGAGGTCGAACAGACGTTACGATACGTTCGCAGAGAAGGCGAGCCACTTGTTCGGCATGGCCACAACCTCACGTACGTATGCCCACCTGACACCAGCGTGCCTGGACGCCGAGCCATGGCGCACGCCCTGTTGGCCCACTGGGTCCATGGCCCAAGTGGAGGCCGCCCCCGATTGTAAGTAGCTGAGGCGAGGTTTCGTAATCATCGCTCGTCGGTCCTTCGCCTCTTCCTCGGACCATGTTCAGCTCGGCGGTGCGTGCCTCGCGCTCGGCCTGGAAGGGTACGTATGCCGCACCGAGGACGTCATCGTGGAGCATACGATGACATCCACTTTTGGAGGACATGGCTAACAAGCAGGCCCTTTCTTCGTGCCTTTCCCGAACCTCCAGCAGGCCTTGAAGAACAACACGCCCATCCGTACAAATGCGCGAAGCTGCACCATTCTTCCGAACTTTGTGGGGTAGGTCACGATATCACTTACAGTAGACTCAAGTTCCTTGTGCACAATGGCAAGCACCACCTCCCCGTGACGATCACCGAAGAAATGGTCGGCCACAAGCTCGGCGAGTTTGCGGTCACGCGGAAAAAGTTCAGTTACCGGTATGTGCTCAGAAGAAAAGAGCGTTCTAACCGATCAGTCTTACGAAGAACAAGTAAGCGGCCGATACCTGCGCCATGCCGCCCTGCTTGTGTAGCTTTGTTGATGTTTCACCAAGGAAGCTCTATGATTCTTGCCCGACCTATGCGCCGACATGCTGCGCCCATGAGACCGACAGGACCGCGTACCATACCCAGGAGGGGTTTCTCCTACTTGGTTTCTTTCATAGATTCCGTTTCATCGTGCTCCCTAAGCGTACGGCCTGATAGCTCAGAGGAACGAGTGGCGCTTTCCGGTGAACGGGGTCGTTCAGAATACTGGCTGGCGCAGGTCCCGGGTTCGACCCCCGGTCGGGTCTTTCGCTTTTTTGCTAGAAGTCTATGGGGGCGGTCGGTACAGGAACGTGAAGATCTTTTTGCACGCACGCCGGTTGACTTCTTCTTTGGAATAGCCTTCGGCTTCGAGCAAAATCATATCCTTCACGGGGCCTCCATCAGGAGTGTCATTGATCGCGGGTTGAACCAAGGCACCATGTTCGACATCGGCTCGCTCGAACATACGACCGTGCGCTTCGACATAGGCCGGCCAAACGATTTCGTCAAAGTAAAAGGGCGGGTCCTCCCACACTTCGCCATCCTCCAAAACATAGTTCTGGCGCTCCGTTCGGCGGCGCAGCATCGTCGCCCGAGAGACTCGCAGAAATAGACGCATATCAAAGAGGTTGCGCACCGCCGCATCATAGTAGATCAAAAAGCCCTCGACAATGAGGATGACCACCTTCTTTGCGGGCGGGTACTTGGCCGAATATACACGTTGCGAGGGGTCACGCTCATGAAATTGCTGCCGCCAATAGGCCAGCTCCTCCTGCGACAAAGAGCAGTCATAGTTGCTTCGTCGATGCTCGGAACTTTGAAAATCATGCGGAAGCTCGCGGTGTTTTATGAAATAGTGAAGTACACGTTCCAAACGACGGTAGTCACACTGGGTCAGTGTCTGTCTTACGCACAGATCCATGCGGGCTGTCCCAATCCTGTACTTTCCTTTTGTTATTCCATGGTATCTCGTCTTTAGGCGGCGTAAAGTCGTCCTGGTGAAGCACATGCACCGACGCTATCGGCGATGATGCATCGGTGGGCGGCTGCAAGATGGCCAGGAGATTTTTCGCTAGAGATGTCTTCCCTGAGCATGTGGGGCCTCTGGACGTATTAAGATGCATACACATACCCAACGCCTAGAATCACGACCGTCGTATCAGTCTCCATGGCGTATAATGGCGAGTGGAAGCGTCGCGCCTCGGTGTTCGACCGGGCGGGGGAAGCGTATCGGGCCCGATCTCAGGTGGGGGGACCACTATCTACTTACGTGCCCTCTTCACCTTGGGCTTCTCATCCTCGGAGAGCACCGTATCGTCGTCGTCGTCACTGGAGGCTTCCGAGGGACTACCACCATCGTCGTCCGATTCTGCCTCAAAGTCTTCGTCTTCTGGACTGTTAGTAGAGTTGATGTTCGTACCTTCTTCGTCAGAATCTTCGCGAACGCGCTTCACATCGCCCTCGTCGTCGTCGTCATCGCCCAAGAGCTCTTCTACAGTCGCATTGACACCCATAGCATCGTCACTCAGCTCGTTCTTGACGCGGATCTTGCGCTCAGAGAAGAAACTGTTCAAGCTGTCGAGCTCTTCGCGGCTGATGGACTGGAACGAATGGTCGGTGCCATGACGGAGCTCCACGCGGAGATCAAAGGTCTTGGCCGAGGCAATTGCACCACCCACGCGGCTAAACACAATTTGGTGTACATCCGCATAAGGAATGAGTACGGGCTGCTTCGACACCCAAATCATGCTCTTGTTAAGAGGGTATAGCGTGCCATCGTTGGCCTTGACGTTGCAGCGCACACTCTCCTGGCCCGTGCTGTTGGTAAAGCCTGTGGGCACATGTACCTTCTGCTGCGAGAGGACACGGAACAGGTTCGTGACGATGCGGAACGTGGGCTCCTCGTAGCGCTTCTTGAGCTTACCCTCGTACTTGGTCTGAATGGTCTCTTCGTCGAGATTCAGCTCCGCATCCATCTCTTCCTCGCGTGGGAACTGCAGTACCAGGAAGGGGTAGCGGGTCTGGCCTTGCCGGATCGGCGGCTCAAGCGCCACAATGAACATGACATGAATATCGTCAGGCTTTGGCAGCAAGAACAGCTGCGTGATGGAGCTGTACAGGATCTTGTAATCGTATGTCTTACCGCGCAAACGCAGGAACGACGCGAAGAGGTCAATATCGTAGCGGCCACGCGGTGTGAGTACCAGCACCTCCTTGAGCACAAGAATGCCATCGCCAGCCACTTGACCAATGTCGGCCTTGGCCTTGATGGCATTGTGGAATGCGAGCGCAGCGCTTTCGTCCTCTTCTTCTTCCTCGTCCTCCTCATCGTCATTCGCCTCGTCGTCGCCCTCCTTCTTCACGGCTTCGCTTTCCTCGCCGTCTTCTTCCTCTTCAGCCTTCTCAACCTGGCCAGGAATGTACAGGCGCATTTCCACCAGTTCATCGGTGCGGTTCTTCTTCGGGCCATTGAACGGAAGACCACCGAGCTTGGACGAGGCACCAGTGTTCTGCTCCGGCTCCTGCTCCTGTGCATTCAGGAACTCCATGCTGACCTCGGTGCGACCAGCAATGTTGCTATTTGCAATGTTGGCCAAGGGCACCGAGAACGCCAGCTTGTCACGCACAAGGAACTTCATGTCATGGTCATCCACTTCGGCTGCTCCCCAATTCCAACCCCGCGTGGAAACCTCCATCAACTCGAGGGGCTTGTCATAGCACTCACGGAGCACCTGCTCCAGCTTGGCTTGGTCTTCGCGCTGGAAATTTTCAAACATCACGCGACGCTCAGCCTGTCCCTCAAACTTGAGGGAAATACGAAGCTGAAACTGGCGTGCCACACTGGTAGGGTTAGCCTCATCGACACGATCACACATACCGCAACCAGGCAAAGGACACCATCTGCTCAGCAGGGATCGTCACGGTAGCGCCCTCCTCCAAGGGCTTCCAGCCAAGACCTGCATTGGAGAAGCGGATTCGGCCCAGCACTTTGCCGCTCCCATGGTAGATGTTTTCAAATTGCGTCGTCGACATCCAGGGATCTGCGCCGTCGCGAGGCAACCGCGCCACGCGCGCGCGCCGCACTCTAGGGTGATTAGTCAGCGAATGGACGAGGACGCTACGGCAGGTACAGTCGTGAAAAGGCCTGGACGGGGGTGCGGCAGGTGGGGCACAGGGGCAAGAACCGTCCATCCCCTTGGGCATTGGTAGACTCGGACTGATTGCACGTGGTAGACAAGGCCTCTCTGCATTCATCGCAAAGCGCAAGGCACCGGCACGGCCAATTAATGATAGTCCGCTCCTCACAGCAGCAAACGACGCACAGACGAGAGCGCTCTCGCTGTAGCTCATTGCCAGAGACGCCATCCAGCGCTTTCGATCGCTGCGTTTGGAGGATACGAAGAAGTTCAGCGCGAGTGCGCTGATCATACACCGAGGGTGCTTGCAGCTCCATCTGAGAGGAAGGAGACAGCCCCAAAGAATCCCGATCGGACGAGGTGGACAAGATGATACTCCTCTGGGTCCCTTGTGTCATTTGACGGTACGCGTGCCGAGTTAAAGGTGGCGTATTGTCAGGCCGCACCATGTGCTTTAGCAAAACATCCTGAAATGGCGTCTCTTGCAGGTCTGACGCAAGAGAGATGAGTTCAATGGGGTCTAGATCGTCTGCACTTGACCATGCCTCGGGCGCATGAGGATGCTTAGCGTAAGCGGCTCGTATAAGTTGACGGCGCTTAAATGCATCGTACATGGCCTGTGCATGCTTTTCTCTGACCTCTTTCTCACGCTTCTCCTCCAAGGCGCGGGCAAGTCGCGCTTCGCGACGGGCCTCGCCATTTCGGCCATGCCAGAAAAGACGCGCGTAACGGGGTATACGTCGAATGCTTTCGGGCATGGAAGGAAGATAAGGCGATACGTAGCCATACAAGATGCCCATCACATGGGCAAACATCCGGTACAAGTTCCATAAAAGCTGAAGTTTAGCATGCATATGATCCGAGCCATGCATGCCAGCGATAGAGTCAATGTGCTCTGGATTTTGAACGCGTATATCGCGCACCTCGTTGGCATACCCATTCCAGCCTGAAGATGTAATCTGCTCGAGGTTCTCGAGGCCATGCTGTAAAGTCGCATGACCGTCGCACGACAGTTCCACATACGTATGCAGCGGCATGGGCGGCGCAGGCAACTCGCGGCCTAGACCACGTAGTCGAGACAATTGCATGCATTCAGAGCCGAGGCGCATGAGTGCGAGGTAAAAATCGTCCGAGGGGCGGGGTAGAGAGGTAGAAGGGAGTCCCATATGGAAAGGTTGGACCTGCCCTGTGCTGAAGTATTGAGTGAGCATAAAAAGGCCTAGCGTAAATATCACAATGAGAAGGGTAGATGTCTCGAAGAAGCGGAAGACAATGTAGAAAGCGGGGTATTCCTTGGACCAAAAGTTCGTGTAGAAATAGTGTAGGAGTATCACCATACTCTCTAACGATGTGAAAGTAAGGCGTGATATGGGTGAGCGCGACCAACATCGCAGCACATTGATGCCCAAGAGTTTGACAATACTCATAAGAATAAGTAGATAGATGTGAGCGTTTGGCTTCATCTCAGGCATACTCGAGTGCATGCAAAGCATAAAGCCGAACCCCACCAAATTGAAGGTGAAGGGATCATCTTGCTGTGTCGTATGTTGCAGGCAGCGAGCCGTCAACGAAACACAGTACGAAACACAGGCACTGAGGAACGTCGACCAAAGAAGCGCCTCGTGATCCGTTTTTTGGAGGAGCAGATGAGCAGGCACAAACCATCGGAGATAATGGAGCCAGAACTGGGCCGATGGTGTGGTGGTGTCGCGACACATGGCCACAAAGAGATGACAGAAAGATTTCGCGAGAAGCACGAGTCCCGGCGCGCGAATGAACAGCCTCTGACTCAGAGAGAGTTGCAAGGGGCGCATAGGCGTTGTGCATATATGGTGGATGCGATTAGACAGAAATGCCTGTCATAAGTCGCTACACACGTACCACAAAAATAATAGCGCCAGTATAGCGAGACATCAAGAAATCAAACGTTTCTATAGTAAGAGAAACGTTCCAGTCCCTCGAAGGCGTGGCATTGTGTGAAGATGCGTCAACCTGGCTCATTAGGATAAGCGCATAGGCAGGGCGGGAGGGGCTCACTTCGACAAGTGGAGAAAGACACATCCCCCGTGGCTATGGGGGCTGTCACGCGAGGCAATGACGCTATGCCCCCTCCCCTAGGTAGGCAGCGAGACCGAGACCGTTTAATAGCGTGAGTACATGCTACATAGAGTAAGGGTATAGGATCACTCTGTGTCAAGCACAGACTGTATAATGAGAGTGAATGTCCAGGCATGAATCCCACTAGTTTTCACGCCACTGGAAGCCACATTGAGTGCGTGTACACTTGTAAAACGTAGTCACTGAGGGTTAGCCAGGCCCCTTCACCAAGATTTGGTACATACTAGGTTCATCAGCCGACCGAATCTGAAGTTGCATAAAGTAAGCACGCGAATTCTCGCATTTAGGACAAGTAGCTGATATGTTAGACGTGTCGTAACGTACCATCCGTGCTGTCCACATTTTTCCAACTGTCTTCCCCACCCATGACATCATCGACTTGTTTTCGTTGCAGGTACATGCGAGAGGTTACCTGGAAATCCATAGGAAACTCGAAAGGACATGTCGGACATGTCCATTTGTTCTGAGACGTCATATCAGATGGTAGAACAGTCACCACATTCGCACAGTTGGGACAAAACAGCATGGCATGCGAACGGACGTAAAAAAGGAGGCAAGTCTCGTGATGTCGTCGTCGAAGATATCAATAAGCCATAATTAGGACTGATTATTGGAATCTATACAACTGGCTCTCATAGCTCAGCTGGAAGAGCGCAAGACTGAAGCCTGCCGCTTCATAAGTGGATGAACAAAGTCCTTCTTGAGGCCACCTGTTCGAACCAGGTTGGGAGCATTTTTTGTTGATTTTTAATCGGAGAATGGGTGCAGGAAGTGGAGGATCGGATCAAATTGGCAAGACCAGGGTAAACTGTTTGTTACCTTACTGGCCGTCGGCAGAACAAATGAGATCGTTTCTCATAAAATTTTGGCCACTCATTGGTTCGCTCCTTTTCTCGTTTTGACGGAAGCCAAGTAGCGAGAAGGGGTGTGGCGTTGATGGGCAAAGCGTATGATTTGCCAGATGTCACGAGGATCTCGCCAAACGTTGGTCAGACCAAATTTCATAAAAGGCGCCGAATCTGGCTCGAATCTTTTCATCGTATTTGATCCCCATGAAGGACTTCTTCAAGATCCTGGCAGTGGTCTCGCTGGCTATTGCCAGCGTGGTCGCTTCGCCTCTCAACGTGTCCCCGGTTCAAGAGAACATTTTTGCCCGCGCGGACACCGTCGGCAACAAGTGTGACAAGCTCGACGACTACAGTCCCAAGGACTCCCTGGATGTGTTCCCTGTGTACGACGCTGAACGCTCGGAGATGATGCGCTACCGTTTCCACATCGGTGTCAACCTAGGCTCTTGGTTCGTGGCGGAGAAGTGGATGGTTCCTTCCCTGTTCGACTGTGTCCTCGATGGCGAGAAGGGTGATCTGGCCATTGCCCGTGGTTACGGCACGTCTCATGACGGTATCAAGAGCGCTCGTGCCCGCCTGGAGAAGCACTGGGACACCTGGATCACCAAGGATGACTTTGCGCACCTGAAGCAGGTCGGTGTCAACGCCGTGCGTATCCCGATCGGCTACTGGAACCTGCCTGATGCCAAGTACCTGAAGGATACGCCCTTTGAGAACTACACGGAGGTGTACAAGAACAGCTGGAAGTACGTCCGCCGTGCCATCAAGTACGCCAACGATAACGACATTGGTGTCTTGCTGGACCTGCACGGTGCGTACGGCTCGCAGAACGGTCAGGAGAAGAGTGGCTTCAACAAGTTTGACGTCAACTTCTACAAGGGCGACAACCGCAACCGCACTACCAAGGCGCTGTCGTGGATCGTTCGTGACCTGCAGGACATGCCCAACATGATTGGTCTTGAGCTGCTCAACGAGGCCAAGAACAGCAGCCCTGAGGACCGCAAGCTGCTGATGAGCTGGTACAAGAACGCTTTGGACACGATCCGTCAGATTGGTGACACCACGGTCGACTTCCCTCTCTACATCAGTGACTCGTTCAGCCCCCAGCAGGCCGCTGATATCGTCGACAGCCGTAAGGACTTTGTGGCTCAGGACACGCACCGCTACTTTGCCTTCACCAACAAACACCAGTCTGTGTCAGAGATCATCGACAACGTCAAGACTTCGACGAAGAAGACGATGAAGGACATTTCCGACAAGGTTCAGGACCGCTACATCGTCGGTGAGTGGTCGTGCGCTCTGGACCCCGCGTCGCTCAGCTCTGACAAGAGCAAGGACGAGCAGCTGTCCGACTTCTGCAACGCTGAGATTTCGACCTACCGCAACGTCACCGCTGGTATGTTCTTCTGGTCGTACCGCTTCCAGCACTGTGACTCGAACATCGGCTGGTGCTTCCGTGCCGCTCGTGGCGACTTCTTTAACAAGTACAACGCTTGGGGCTTCTACAACAACGAGACCAGCAAGGTGGTGGACCGTGTGAACCAGGAGAACCTGGACCTGAAACACCAGCTGGCTCTGAAGGCCTTGTTCCCTAACCCCCGTGACCTTGGTTACGCTGAGGGCTTCACATGGGCCAAGAAGCTGGCCAAGAAGCTGCCTGTGTCGCGTCTTGGCTTCAAGGAGGAATACGTGGCCCGCCGCACCCAGAAGAACAAGGACAAGCTTCACTCGGATTCGGATCGTGAGGACTTCCACGACGGTTACCTGGAGGGTGTGGCCTACATTGAGTGCATTGTTCTCTCGTACAAGAACGAGAAGTCGGAGTCGATTTGCAAGAAGCAGTCGAGCAACAGCACTCGCTCGATCTCGACGTCCAACTCGAACTCTAGCTCCTCGAAGACTTCCAGCTCCAGCTCCTCGAAGACCTCCAGCTCCAGCTCCTCGAAGACCTCCAGCTCCAGCTCCTCGAAGACCTCCAGCTCGTCTAGCTCCAGCTCCTCGAAGACCTCCAGCTCGTCTAGCTCGAGCTCCTCGAAGCCTACTTCGACCTCGACCTCGTCGTCCAGCTCCAGCTTGACCAGCCCCAGCCAGAGCTCCACGGTGGTGACCTCGTCCGTGAGCGGCAAGACGGTGACTGCGACTGCCTCGGGCACCACGGGTGGTCAGATGTGCGGCAACGACGACACGTATGGTTTCGGCATTTGCATTAGCGGCTCGGGCAACGGCAACAACATCAACTAACTCTATAGAATTTTTCGCTTTCATTCATAGCGTCTTGATACGGTCAACGTACTGCCCAGCCCTCGCCCCTGGGGCACGCCTCTCTAGTGGAGGTGATCCCGTTTTTGGGTACGCACGGTTATGCAAGTTGTGGCGCCAAATACACGTGCTATATCAGGTTTTAGACGCCCGTTCATATGAAAATAGAACCTCAGTGATATGCCGGGCCAATACGAGCAAAATGGGTACCTAGTGGTGCTATTTTGTCTATGGCTGATTGGCACTCCAGGCATTCTCCAATGACCACCTTCCTAGATAGTAATACCCCAATGCAGTGGCCAAGCCAAACAAGCATGGGAGGTGATTCACTGTTTAGCCAACGTGCGGTAAGATCTACAGTTTCATTTGGAACCGACCCTGGAAATAGATATAATAGTGGCCGGACAGCCTTCATTTGCCAACCACCTTCGGTACCATGCAGTTTGCCAAGCTGACGACGATCCTCGCGCTCCTGGTGGCTGGTGCCTCTGCCACGCCGCTACCTTTCGGCAATGAGCTCGTGGAGCGCAACAACGGCGGTTCGTGCCCCCCGCCCCAGACCGTGACGGTGACGGTGACTGCCACTCCTTCTGTGAGCTCCTCGCACCACGCCACGTCGACGCACAAGGCCACCTCGTCGTCGCACTCGTCGTCGTCGACCCCTAAGACCTCGTCGTCGCACAAGGCCACCTCGTCGCACAAGGCCACCTCGTCGCACAAGGCCACCTCGACGCACAAGGCCACCTCGACGACTGTGACCATGAGTTCGACGACCTCGACCAAGCACAAGTCGTCGACTGCGACGCCCTCGGACGTGGTGACCACCACTGTGAGCGGCAGGCCTGTGACTGTGACTGCCACTGTGACGATGGAGGGTCAGCGCTGCGGCAATGACGACTTCTTCGGCATTGCCATCTGCATTGAGGACTCTGGCAACAACAACAACATCCAGTCGAACTAATATGTTGATTTACTAGCATGTCTAGCTATGTAGGCCACTGTAATGTTGATCCGTGACGGGCTTTTCTTTATAAAAGCCCCACAGGCAAAGAAACATCAAATCATGCAGCACTATAAAGGGTATGACAACAATTAAAAGTCCTCTTCGAGGCTAAAGGTGTGAGTGCTGGTGTTCTGCACCGTCTCTTCGTCCTTCGCGACACCGGCCTTGGCATAGTCGGCAACGCGGCGCTCGAAAAAGTTCGACTTGCCCTGGAGCGAAATGTTCTCCATAAAGTCAAAGGGGTTCGTCGAGTTGTAGTGCTTGGGGTTGCCCAGGTTGACGAGCAGGCGGTCGGCCACAAACTCAATGTACTGGCACATCAGGCGGGCGTTCATACCGATCAGCGAGACAGGCAGAGCATCGGTCAAAAAGTCCTGCTCAATGGCCACGGCCTCGGTGATAATGCGGTTCACCGTGTCAGGGTGCGCGCGCTTCTTCAAATGGCTGAACAAGAGGCAGGCAAAGTCGGTGTGCAGACCCTCGTCACGCGAGATGAGCTCATTGGAGAACGAAAGACCGGGCATGAGACCACGCTTCTTGAGCCAGAAGATCGAGGCGAACGAGCCAGAGAAAAAGATACCCTCAACAGCGGCAAAGGCCACCAGGCGCTCCGAGAACGAGGCGCGCTTGTCCGAGATCCAACGCAGCGCCCACTCGGCCTTCTGCTTGACGACGGGGATGGTCTCGATGGCGTTGAAAAGGTATTCGCGCTGCTCTGGCTCGCGGATGTAGGTGTCGATGAGGAGCGAGTAGGTCTCCGAGTGAATGTTCTCCATCATGATCTGGAAGCCGTAGAAGCAGCGAGCCTCGGCGGCCTGCACCTCGGCGCTGAAGCGCTCCACCAGGTTCTCGTTGACGATACCGTCCGAAGCAGCGAAGAAAGCCAGGACGTGGCTCACAAAGTGACGCTCATTGTCGTTCATGCGGTGGTCCCAGTCGTGCAAGTCCTTCGACAGGTCCATCTCCTCGGCGGTCCAGAACGAGGCCTCCGCCTTCTTGTACATCTGCCAAATCTCGTGGTAGCGAATGGGGAAGAGCACAAAGCGCGACTTGTTCTCCTTCAGCAGCGGCTCGTCCTCCTCAGCGAGGTCGACCTCGCCAACAAACTTGCCGTAGATGTGGTCGTCCGTCGCAGGCTGCGCAGCCACCTCCTTGGGCTTGAGGGCCATCTTGGCCTTGGTGGGCGACGCGCTGACATCAATCTTGGCGAGGTCAGCTGCCACTTGCTTTGAGGGAGTTGCAGAAACAGACATCGAGGGTGGGATGGGACGTGAGTGCCTGTCGCGTAGCGAGGTTTATATGTGGCAAATCCGCCCGGTGGCACAGTGGATCGATGAATGGATCGCACGAGGGGCGCGACGCGCCTGGTTAATTTATTTGCAAAAGAACCTCCGTTCTCGCCCCGACGCAGCAACCGCAGCCAACCGCAGACCGCAAACGCGCCATTCCATCATCTACGCGTGACGCGCGACAGTCGATAAATGTCCCTGTCATGCGTGAGCCCAGCATGCATAGACGTGCCAAACGCGCTCGCGGTCGCTCGTTCCGTGTATGAACAGATCAGATCAGCGCGCGTCCCAAGCACGACGCGTATATATCTACGAAAAGATACGACCCGCGCCCTCGTCCGTGAGCGCAGAGCCAAAGCACCCGGCAGCCAGTGCAATGGCCCGGTGCGGCGAGCCAGTCCATAGGAACTCGCCGTTAAGGACGCGGCGCAGCATGGCATACGCCTGGGTCGTCGCATAGGGCAGGCCCGTATGCGGATCGCGGTAGCGTGCCGGGAGGCCCGTCATGACACACAGGCTCTGACGCGGTCGGAACGGTCGATTGCGCGAGGGCACAATCGGCAGCCGGTCCCATGCGCAGTGGTCGCCGAGCAGGTACCTAAACTCGTCCACCCAGGTCGTGGTAGGCTCCATATTTTGCAATGTCAAGATGGTACGCGCCGTTGTATCGCCCGACACCATAGGGTCGTCCGAGAGACCCGGCGTCTCGGCACTCGGGCCCTCGGAATCGCGGGCGGGGGTATCGATAAACGGGGGCTCTGCCAGGGCGGCAGGAGCGTCCGAAACGGGTGCAGTCGCAGGCGTCGCCTTCGAGTCGGTAGGAGGGGGTGCTGAGGCGGGCGGCGCCTCGGCCTGTCCCGCCTGCCCAGCGTGCGCAGCCGCCTCGGAGTCCTGCGCAGCCACCTCGGGGTCCTTCACAGCCGCCTCAGGATCCTTCACGGGCTTTTCGTCCATAGGCGGTGCCTCTGGCGCACATGCGTCCGGGGTACCATGGCTGTGCATGGGTCCTTCCGTCGAACGTGCCTCGGCACGAGGCTGCGCCGTTTCCTCGTGGGGCTGCGCAGACGCGGCCTGGGACCCTGCGTCGTGACGCTGTGTACCCGGCTCCATGGCCACTGCCTGCACAGGCGCCGAGCTTTCCTGCCTGGCGCGCGCCTCTTGTTCATGCGCACGCACCACCCAAATGTTTTGGGGCAGTCCCACGCTGATCCACCGCACAAAAGGCCCTTGGATCTCTTTCTTGGAAGACTGCCGCTGCCGAGCCTTGCGCTCCTCTTCACGCTCGAGGAAATGCAAGAGGCTCTCTGTATTGCCCTCTTCCGTCTCCAGGGCCTCGCGAATGAGCATATCTTGCGTCAGCTGCTTCACTCGCTTCACGGGCCGCGCTTTGGCCGAGGCGCGGCGCGCCTCGGCTTCCTGCAGCTTGCTTTGCGTGGCAAGCTTGCTTTCCACCGTCGCTCTTCGTGAGCTACTGCGCACGCCGCCCTGCAAGTCGGTCACACTGGGTCGCGGCCCCAGTGGCCGTCGTCGCACCACACGCCGCGGCGCTGGCGCCAACGCACTCGCTACCGCTGCGATGGAGCGCACAGCGGGCCGTCGCGCCGCCTTGGCCTGCCGCTTTTCTTCTCGCGCTAGCGACTCTTCCGCTTCCTGGTCTTCGCCACTGCCCTCCTCGCTGCTATTGCCATCAAAGTCCGAGTCGACATAGTCGGGCTCCTCTGCCGGTCAGTCATGAGCACGAACCTTCCCGCTCCTCAAACTCGACGTCGTTCTCTGCCTCGACAAACAGGTCGTCCGACTCGAGCGCCTGCTCCAGCAGGTCGCGCATGCGGTTGCCCGCCGTGGCGCGACGGGCCCGCTCCTGGACGAGCATGGTGGAGGAGAAGAGAATCGCTACAAGGCCCACTGGTCCGGCGACGCAAAGAGCGACGCGCGCATAAGGCTACGGTCGCGCGCCAGCTTGGACAGCTGAAAACTGGGGCAGGTGGTCGTTTTTATCTTGTCTGGGCCGCGCGAAGGCACCTGGACGCCCTGCGAGCGCATAAACTCGGTCGCGGGGTGCTCCAGCGGCACAGGGACGCGGCGTGTGTGGAGCGAGTCCCAGGCCGCGATGGCTTGCTGCGCCGCGCGCATCAATAGGGGCTCCGGCGTGGTGCCTTGGGACGCGAGGATCGCATAGTTGATCTGCGCTGCCAACACGCTGCGTCGCGACAGCTCGAAGAAAGTCATGCGATGCGGCGGGATGTCCACGCGCGAGCGGCTCGCCATCAGAGCCGCCAGCTCCTGTACCAAGGGCCTGTACGACTGCTGCAACGACGCAGGCAGGGCCGCGACGCGCTGGTGGATGTCCTGCATCTGCACCAGCATCGTATCTGCCAGCTCCTCCTCGCCTGTGCGTATCAGGGTACGTACCTCTTCCACGTAGCCCTGGATGGCCATGTGCAGGCGCAGTACCCTGGGGTCGAGCGGCCGGCGCATCGCCCATTCGATCTGCGCATCAAACTCTGACTCGGCCTTCACCACTTGGATCGAGCAGTCGGCCTCGGCAGCGGGGCACACCGCCGCTGGGTCCTCGCGCAGCACCGCCGGAAACACCTGCTCACACAAGAGGCGCGCCTTCTCGATGTGCCCGTTCGATATACACTTTAGAATCTCTGGCATCAGTAGGTAGTACATACGCTGGCGCGCATTCATTTGCTGCACCGTCTCCGAGGAGGAGGAAGGCTCGTGCGACGCCGGCGCGACTGGTACCAAGTCGCGTCCCAACGCTTGCGCCGCCTGTGTGTGTCCCTGGTGCATTAAGTACTCCAAAACGAGTCGCGCGGTCGGGCGCCGCGCCGCCAGCACCGGCAAGGGTGTAGGGGTGGTCATAGATGCCGGGCCCTGATCGTGGTGCGTAGCAGCGTGGCTCCTCTCCACATTCATGACGAACCGGTGGCAGCGAACGCACCGCTCCATCAAGATCCCGAATGTGAAGCTCCGGCCGGTGCCCACGCGGGTGGCCTCGGAGGCATACGTCGCCGAGGCCGAAGACGATGCGCATTTCCGCGCACTCCGCGATCGCGGCACGACGCATGGCGCGCATGCCATCGCGGACTTTTGTGGCGACGCGCTGACGCCTTTGCGAGGCACGGTGTTGAGCTTCACGGGCATCGCCGAGAAGCGCGAGCTGACCGAGATGGCAGAGCAGCTGGGGGCACGCGTGTGTGCCAACTTGACCAGCGACGTAACGCACCTCGTGGCACGCGTCCCCGGCTCGGCCAAGTACCATGCCGCCGTGCAATTTCGCATGGACGTCGTGCGACCCGAGTGGCTGTACGCCGTACGCGAGGCGTGGCTCGCGGGCGAAGACGACGTCGATATTCACCAGCTGGCCATGGAGTGCCGTCTGGGCGCCCTCGAAGGCCTCACGATTGCGCTTACCGGGGCGCACGCGCTGGAACGCGAGGCACTCGAGCGACGAATCGAGGCGCTCGGCGCGCACATCGCGCCCAAACTCGTGTGGGATGGCTCCATCACGCACCTGGTGTGCGTAGGCGACGACGCGGAGCGTCCGCGCCGCGGCCTCGCCAAGGTACTGGCTCTGCGGCAGCCGAGCGAGCAGATGAACCTCGAACATACACGCGCAGCGCTGCAGATCCGCCTCGTGCATGGCACATGGGTCGACGATTGCGAGCGCACGGGCGTGCTCTTGCCAGAGGCCGAGTACGACGCGCTACAGCCGCTCGATGCCGACGCACGGAGCGCGCGCATAGCCGCTGTCACGGCGCGCCCCCTCGAACGCAGACACAGCGCGCCCTCCCCGCCGGAGGCACCTGCGCCAGCTCCCAGCCGGGAGGATGTGAGTGCCTCGGCGCCTCCGTGTGGCTCGCTCCTTGCGTACTCGCGTGAGGCGCGCTTTGCGGCGCCGCCCCGCGGCGTATTCGCCTCACGCACCTTTTGCATCGATATGGGAGACGAGGCACGCACAAAACGCGTTGCGCACGTCGTGCGGCGAGCTGGCGGCACCGTATGGCCGGCTACGGGCGCTGGCGCTACAGAGACGGCAGACTATGCGGTGGGCCCCTTGGCACGCCCGCTGCGCGTCGCGGCGCACACGTACGTGACACACCACTGGGTCGAGCGGTGCCTGTACGACAATGCCATGGTCGATCCTAGTGCGCATGTGGCGCTCCGCCCTGCCACGGAAACGCTGCCGAATGGAGATGCAGCGCAGTGGCGCATCGCACTCACGGGCATCCCGCGCGAGAGCCCCGACTATTTCCACACCTGTGCGGCCATCGAGGCGCTCGGCGGCACGGTCGTCGAGGCTTTTTCGCGGCAGGCCACGCACCTGCTGTGTGGCCCGAGTGCGCAGGATAAAAAGGTGGCCAAGGCGGCCGAATGGCACATTCCTACCATAACCACGGCCTTTTTGGAGCGTGCACTGCGGGGTCAAGGCGAGGAGTTGGCGGCACTGGCAGAGAGGGCACCGCTATCAGCACCCACGGCGCTAGAGCGCGAAGCAGCGCCTGGGCACCCTCCGTGGGCCGCCCAGCCCGAGGCTGCGGCGCCAGGCCTGGATGAGCTGCATGCGCAAGCCGCGCCGAGGCCGACATCGCCTCGTCCATGGACACGCACGCCTTCAAGCTCGACCAACTACTCGGACCAGGCCGCGGATGCGCCACGGCGGCGCGCACGGCCACGACGACATGGCACGCGTCCCGAGGCGCCGCGTTTGGAGGCCACGCTCGAGCCTGAGGCCAGTACACAGCTCGAGGCGCCCGTGCCCACCGAGCCGCTCTCTGACCAAAAAGCGTCGCATGTATGGTACGACGATCCCGCCGCGCGACGTGAGCAGACGAGGCTGCTTGCCCTCGTGGATGAGCTCGCGGCGGAGCGGCCTTCCAAGCGCGTGCGTTAGCGCAGCGCCTCCTCCGACCACCGAAGGCAGCCAACACGCACCCACTGCGCCCGCGCGCTGATATCGCCAAGGTCCGTCTCTGAAGCCGTTTCCGTTCCTGGGCACGCACGTTCCTCGCCAAAAATGCTCCGCTCGTACAAACCGCTTAAATGCGTGGTCGTGTCCGGCACAAGGCCGCGCGTGTGAGCAGCCAGGAAAAAGCGCTCCGTCGCAGGCCGCCCCGTATGGTAGCCGGCCACAACGAGGCACCGCGCGGACGCGTGGCGGGCCAGCAAGGCGCAGATCGAGTCGAGCAGGTTCTCGTGCTGCGACGATACCCATAGGACATCCGCCGCGAGAACGATATCGTAGCGCCCGCCATTCATCGCACATACGCGCTCAGCGTGCTCTTCTTGGCCCCACGCGAGGCCCTGGACCTGGAGCGGCAGCGCATGGGGCGCGCGGGCACGCAAAGCAGCGGCATTGCGCTCTAGCGCCGCAAGAATATGCGGGTCGGGGTAGTCGGTCACGGTGCACTGTCGTTAGTAGGCGCGGCGTACCTGCGCGGCGCCGCACGCGGCGGCGGCCAAAGAGGGAAGGCCGGTGCCTGCGCCCAACTCCACGACCGAGCGGCCCTGAACGTCGATGGGCGCATGCGCCACAATGAGGTCGGCCAGAAGGACGCCTGCGTCCCACTGGTGGTGCGCAAACAAAAGCGTGTTGGCACTACTGGCCTCAGGGATCCAGTACGGCAGGGCGCGCGGCTTGTCGCATCCCTCGGCGCACCATGCAGGGAGCGCCGCATTCTCGTAGCGCCCTGCGCTCCCCGGGTCGCCCCGCGCCGGCTGGTGATGCGCAAACAGCGTGAACAGCGCGTCCTCAAACACGTCCACGTCGTCCATCCACGAGGGGCGCGAGCGAAATTGGGCCCATTTCGCGTTTCTATCACGTGCTACTCGTCCAGCGCCTCGTCCGACTCCGCGTCGTCGTCCACCTGGACATCGCCCGCCCGCACGGTCTCGTCGTCGAGGGAGCGCGGGGCGACAGGCTGCACATGGCGCGACGCATACGAATCGAGGCGCCGCAGGCGGTCGCTAAACGCACGTCGGACGCCCGCATTGGCGAGCGTGTCCCACAAGTGGAGCTTGCCGGCCGAGCCGGCCGCGGCGACGGTCAGCGGGTCGTTTGGCGAGAAGCTCGCGGTGAACAGCTTGCCAACGCCCAGCTCTCGCGCCGTAGCCAAGCTGATGCTCCGGGGCTTTTCCGTGTCCTCACCATCGACGCTCCACAGCTTCACTTGGCGATCCGTGCCGGCCGTCAGCCAACAGCCGGGAATGTGGGGGCTCACGTCCAGCGCCGTGCAGGCGCCATCGTGCGCGACCAGCGTAAACAGCGGCACAGCCGCTTCCCCACTTGAGAGCGCACGCGCGTCAAAGCCTTGCACCACACCCGTCTCCAGCGAGGCGAGGAATTGGTGGTCCTTCCACCCGTTCCACCGCACGGCCTCCACATCTGCCGGGATCGATGCAACGAGTGCCGGCGCGGGTTGCCGCGCGTCAAACACACGCAGCGTCTTGTCGTAGCTGCCCGTGAGCAACACGGCAGGATTCTCGGTGCCGGGAGCGAGACCGGGCGCATTGACCTGCCACGCGACACTCTGCACCTTGTCCGTGTGTGCATGGAAGCTGCGCAGTGCGGTGGCCGACTCGCCTGCCATCGGACGCGATAGATCCCACAGCTTCACTGTTGTGTCGGCGGATGCTGAGGCCAGCATGTTGCGCACACGCCGGTTCCACGCGAGCGAGAGCACCGCGTCGACGTGGTGCGTCGCGTTCGGCACACGCGCCTTGGGCTGACGCCGCTTCTTCTTGCCGGTGCCGGCCGGCGCATTGAGCGGCTCCGTGAGGTCCTTGCGACCCAGCACGGCATCGGGGTACATGCCTTCCAGCACGTCCATATTCCAGATCTCAATCTCGGGGTCCATCGTACCGACCGCCACAAAGTTGCCCAGCGTGCCGGCAGCGCGTGTCTGGCTCTCGACGACCGGCGCCGGCGCATAGTCGACCCACTCGAGGTGCAGCGGGAACGAGGGCAGGAGCAGGTCGTGGTGCACGTACAAATTCTGGTCGTGCGCCGAGTACACATACACCTCCAGCATCGATACATCGTCTTCCGTCTTGGCCGTGACAATCATGTTGTCACTAGGAAGCACCTCCAGCTGCTCGCGCTCCTCTTCCTCGTCGGCAGGGTCGTTCTTCAGCGTAATGTACGGGTCTTCATCGTTGTTGCGGAAGTACTGCAGCCCACGGATCCCACTCAGCGCACCCATCGCGACGCTCTGGTTCGGCTCCTCATCGTATTCATCCAGACGGTACCGGCTAAGATCATTCGGGTCCGCATTGTCCTCCTCCATCGCTTCCTCCTCGTCCACGTCCTCCCAACCGTCTTCCGCGGCTTCTTCGCCACGCGCAGCGGCGGCAGCGGAAGCTGCCGCCAGCTGGCGCTCCGCGTCGCCCAGCTCCATGTTCGTCAGCTTGCTCACGCGCGCCAGCTCAGCCTCATCCAGCTGGTGCTTCTGCGGATGGCGCGCAGCCACGCCGCGGGCAATCCACGCGGCCGACGAAATCATAGCGCCTGGTGGAGGGACAAGCAGGCGCTGGCCTTTTTTTTTGCGCGCCACACGGCCGAGCCCCTTTTTTCATGCTGCAGACCGTCAAGCCCAAGAACGCGCGCTCGAAGCGCGCGCTGGAGAAGCGCGAATCGAAGGATCACGAGAATGCCAAGACAGCAATCTTTGTCAAAGGTACCAAGACCTCTGACAAGGTGAACCTCGCGCTGGCCGAGCTCGCGGCACTTAAGAAGCCGGACGCCATGCCGTTCAACAAGCACAATGATGTGCTGCCATTTGAAGATGCATCCAGTATCGAGTTCTGGGGACAGAAGAACGACGCAAGCCTGTTCGTTGTTGGAAGTAGCCAGAAGAAGCGCCCCCACAACTTGTGCTGGGTGCGCCTCTTCGACGGGCAGGTTCTCGACATGCTGGAAATGGGCATCCTCCAAGCCACGAGCATGAACCAATTCAAGTCCAACAAGCCGAGCATCGGCATGCGCCCCCTGTTCCACTTCTCTGGTCCTGAATTCAACGTGGAAGCCAGCGCTGACCGCCTCGCTGCCGCGGGCGCGGACCCGGAGCCGAAGGGTGCGTTCCTGCACCTCAAGTCGCTCCTCCTCGACTTTTACCGCGGCGAAGAGCTGCACCCGAACAACATTGCGCTCAGTGGCCTCGAGCACGTCGTTTCGGTGAGCGTAGCCCCCTCGGCTGCTGCGCAGGACACGGCGTCGAGTGCGCCTGGGGCCGACGACTTGGCGAGCCTGTACCGTGCCGCGGGTCTTCCTACACAAGTGACGGGTGCCAGTGCTGTGCACCGCTGCCCACCGTGCACCATCCTTTTCCGCGTGTATGCTGTGAAGATGCTGGCCTCCGGCACGAAGACACCGCGCATTGAGCTGGAGCTGTGTGGCCCCTCGCTGGACTTGGAGCTCCGTCGTCGTTTGCCAGCCAGCACGGATCGCATGACAGAAGCACTCAAGCGGCCCAAGACAGCCGAGCAGAAGAACACGCAGGGCAAGGGCAAGCGCAAGAACATTGACACGGACGACATGGGCGACATGGTCGGTCGCGTGCATTTGGGCCGCCAAGATCTGTCGTCGCTGCAAGTCAAGAAGGTCAAGGGTCTGCGTGGCGCCCCTCACTTTGATGACGAGGACGAACAGCCTATGGATGAGGACGATGATGAGGACGAGGACGATGCATAGCTTCGATAGCACCCCTGGATACCCCAGTCTGTCTATGGACCTGACAGGGACGTGCTACTTTTATCGATGTTCCTTCGGACCCCCGTATTCAGATAGCAAAAGCTCTGAGCTCCCTTCAGATTGTGACTCTGTAACTCAGTTGGTTAGAGTATCACGTTAACACAAATCGTGATCAACGGTGTCAACCGTGAAAGTCCCCGGTTCGAGTCCGGGCAGAGTCATTCCTTTTGCCTCTTCCCCTGTCGGTGACCGGCCCATCGCCCCTCCTCCCCCCTATTCCCCCCAGTTTCGTCAAACGGGTGTTCTTTTTTTTAGGCCACCTCCACATTCCCCTGAACGATATACCGTGGAGGACGTGTTTGCTCTTTTAGGAAATGGGGGATTTCTGCTATTTTCTACGAGATGCAGTTGCATTGCACCAATCCCGTTTGCGATTGCTGACATAGTACAATACAGATGATATGTCAGACGGGGGAAACATCAGGTGAACTGATGCTGCATCCGTGTACAAACCAGTGGATCAACGAGGTGCATTCCGAAAGCGGATCGGGTGCGTGTTTTGCCTGCAAGTGATTGTCAAGTCTTAGTAGCGGTCCGGCACTGTTTATAATCCCACCATCAACTCCTTACCAACGTACCGTTGAATACCACTACTACCATGGATCTTAGCTCGGTCATTCGCAAGGGACACCCTATTGCTTTCGCCCTCTTCATCGTGATCTCGCTTATTCTGGCGATCATCGCCTCGGCCGTGGTCGCTGACCTGAACCACAACGGCAACCAAAACGTCACCCACCTGATTCGTGACAGCGCTCGTTTCATGGTGTTCACTGGCTGGTGGAGTGTTCTGTTCGGTGTGATCTTCGTACGTATACCCTTGTCTTACCTTTCAGCTGGTTCTCTTCATTACTGGCATTGGTGGCGTTTTCTCGTCGATTGCTAGCCACGGTGTCTTCATTCTCCTCACTTGGATCTTCTGGCTCTGCGGTACCGCTGCGCTCTCGAACGCTGTTGGCAACAAGCAGTGCGTCGACTCCGGTGAGAACTTCATCCGCGACTGCGATGCCCTCAAGGCCATCGTTGCGTTCGGCTGGATTGGCTGGGTGGAGCTCACGCTGCTGCTGGGTGTGATCCTCTACCTCGGCATGAAGGCCTTCCGTGGCGGCCGCGGTGTCCAGGACAGCCTTGCGTAAGCCAATTCGCATCCACTGTTGTATACTCGTTGCTGCAGTTCTAGATGATCTAGGCTCGCACCTTGAGACAAGCTAATCGAGATTTTTCCCCCACACCCCCCTGATCGTTTTGTTGAGAGACTGTGCCGACCCCACGGTCGAATTCGAAACATACCTTGGAGCAACAGATGCTGCTTTCCGTGGATGTATGGACTTGCACCATGACCTAGTTGATCTTTTAAACGGCCTGCCTTCCATGATACATCTCTAGTTCCCCCTTGGGTACTATGTTGCTATCAGAGCTTCGTAGCCTTTACAGTTCTCTCTCTTTTTGCCTCTCCCAAATATGCGTGCTACGCCATGGCAGGCACATGGTCCGCCCTCGGACCCGTCGCGTGTTTGGGTCGCGTGGGGTCCAGGATGTGCTGTGTTTATTTCCTGCGGCCGACTGCATGGTCCTCCTTTGTGAATGGATGGGCCTTTCGTGCCAGTGGTATTTTGGGTGGAGTGCGTGGCCGCGGTTGTCGGGCCTCCCGCAGCTCGGTGCATGTGGAATTGCAGTTTCGCCCAGGCGGCGGCGCCCTCTTGGTGGCCAGCGCACCGGCCGAAACGCCCACGCCTCAACGCGTGGGCATCCCAAAACCATCAACGCGCCAATTAGCACCGCGAGGCCCGACGCGTCGTCCGCGTTGATTCCACGCGTCCGATTGAATCAATCCCTACGCGCGCTGGCGTGAGGTTTTTACCACCCACCTCTCCTCTCCTGTCCTTACCCTCCTCTGTGTGCGTGGGCCTTTCCGACATGATTTTTGTCTACAAGCGAGGTGCGTACATTCTTCAGTCTAACCACAGACGGCCGCAAGGAAGAGGTCCGCTTCGATAAGGTGACTGCCCGTGTGGCAAAACTCTGCTACGGGCTCGACATGAACTATATCGATCCCATCGAGATCACGCGTAAGGTGATTGATGGTATCTACGATGGTGTGACCACCGTAGAGCTTGACAACCTCGCGGCTGAGACTGCGGCGTACAAGACGACCACCCACCCTGACTATGCTGTGCTGGCGGCACGAATTGCCATCAGCAACCTGCACAAGGAGACCAAGAAGCACTTTAGCCATGTGGTGCAGGACCTGTACGACTACGTGAACCCCAAGACGAAGAAACATAGCCCTATGATCTCCAAGGAGACGTACGAGGCGGTGATGAAGAACCGCGACACGCTCGACTCGGCGGTGATTTACGAGCGCGACTTTCACTACAACTTCTTCGGCTTCAAGACGCTTGAGCGCTCCTACCTCCTGCGCATCAACGGCAAGGTCGCGGAGCGCCCTCAGCACATGCTCATGCGTGTTGCTGTAGGCATCCACGGCGAGGATGTGAAGAGCGCCATCGAGACCTACAACTACATGTCCGAGAAGGCCTTCACGCACGCGTCGCCGACCCTGTTCAACGCTGGTACGCCTAACCCCCAAATGTCGTCCTGCTTCCTTGTGAGTATGAAGGACGACTCGATTGAGGGTATTTACGACACGCTCAAGACCTGCGCTATGATCAGCAAGACGGCTGGCGGTATCGGTCTGAACATCCACAACATTCGTGCCACAGGCTCCTACATTGCTGGCACGAACGGTGTCAGCAACGGTATTGTGCCGATGCTCCGCGTGTACAACAACACTGCGCGCTACGTGGACCAGGGCGGCAACAAGCGCCCCGGAGCCTTTGCGATCTACCTCGAGCCGTGGCACTCGGACGTGTTTGAGTTCATTGACCTGCGCAAGAACCACGGTAAGGAGGAGGTGCGTGCGCGCGACCTGTTCCTGGCCCTGTGGATTCCTGACCTGTTCATGCGCCGCGTCGAGCAGAACGGCGACTGGTCGCTTATGTGCCCTGCCGAGTGCCCGGGCCTGGCTGACTGCTACGGCGAGGAGTTTGATGCCTTGTACGAAAAGTACGAGCGCGAGGGCCGTGCGAAGCGCTCCGTCAAGGCGCAGAAGCTCTGGTACGCCATTTTGGAGGCCCAGATCGAGACCGGCAATCCCTTCATCCTGTACAAGGACTCGGCCAACCGCAAGAGCAACCAGAAGAACCTCGGCACGATCAAGAGCTCGAACCTGTGTACCGAAATCATCGAATACAGCTCGCCGGACGAGACTGCCGTGTGCAACCTGGCCTCGATTGCGTTGCCGACCTTCATTGAGGGCACTGGCGCTTCGAAGACGTACAACTTCCAGCGCCTGCACGACGTGTCGAAGGTGGTTTGCAAGAACTTGAACCGCATCATCGACATCAACTACTACCCCGTGGAGAGTGCGCGCCGCTCGAACATGCGCCACCGCCCCATCGGTATCGGTGTCCAGGGTCTGGCGGATGCGTTTATGATCATGGGCTATCCGTTCGACAGCCAGGAGGCGCGCCTGCTGAACGTGCAGATCTTCGAGACTATCTATCACGCGGCGCTGGAGCGCAGCTGCGAGCTGGCTGCCGAGTATGGCCCCTACGAGACGTACGAGGGCAGCCCTGCTTCGCAGGGTCTCTTGCAGTACGACCACTGGAACCGCACGCCGACGGACCTGTGGGACTGGGCCTCCCTCAAGGCAAAGATTGCCCAGCACGGTTTGCGCAACTCGTTGCTGATGGCGCCTATGCCCACGGCCTCGACCAGTCAGATCTTGGGCTTCAACGAGTGCTTCGAGCCGTACACCAGCAACATTTACATGCGCCGTGTGCTCGCCGGTGAGTTCCAGGTGGTCAACCCGTGGCTCTTGCGCGAGCTCGTGGAGCTGGGCCTTTGGAACGACTCGATGAAGCAAAAGATTATTGCGCATGGCGGCTCGATCCAAAACGTGGCTGGCATCCCTGACCACATCAAGGCGCTTTACAAGACCGTGTGGGAGATTAGCCAAAAGGTGATCATTGACATGGCGGCGGACCGTGGCGCGTTTGTGTGCCAGAGCCAGAGTCTCAACATTCACCTGAGCGCGCCGACCTTTGGTCAGCTTACGTCGATGCACTTTTACGGCTGGAAGAAGGGCCTCAAGACCGGCTCCTACTACCTGCGCACGCGCCCCGCTGCGCAGGCCATCCAGTTCACCGTCGACACGGCCGAAGTCCAGGCGGCGAAGGAGGTCAAGAAGGCAGCCGCCGCGCAAATGGCCAACGAGCGCAGCGCTCGCACAGCCGAGCCTGTCCAGAACGCAGCGGCGGCCAACGCGACGAACAGTCTCGCTGTGCCGGCCTCGGGCGCTCCGGCTGTGAACGGTCCGGCGAGCGCGACGCCGGCGCCTGCCGGTGCGGAGGGCCGCTACGAGTCGGTGGTGCAGGGTGTGGGTCGCCTGGGTGTCGATGGCACCATCACCGAAGACGGCCCTGGCACGCAGCGTCCGGACGAGGGCCATGCGGACGCGACGGAGGACGAAGGCTTTAAGGCCGCGCAGGAGCGCGCCCGCCGTCGTCAGGAAGAGGCCGATGCGCGCCTTGCCTGCTCGCTGGAGAACAAGGATGCCTGCCTCATGTGCTCGGGATAGAGGAACTTGGTAGACGCTCTCATACAATCGGGCTGATCGGGCCACGCACCGCCGTGGCCGCGGTGGAGGGCCTTGCCGGTCGCCGCGACGACGACGCTGGTTACAACGACCATGTCGCCGCCTCGCATGTGCGTAGAGACTATGCTAACAGACTAGAGAGCTTCGTCCCCCTCCTAATCGCGGTTTTCTGCAGGGCTACCCTGGGATTCCCGCCTCTGAGACGCGACCTGAAGCTCATCTGAGCGGGTCGATCGCCGTCCAAGTTCCCTCGTCCAAGGGCGTCGAGGCGGCGTGGCTCCGCGTAGAAATGTGCAAGATGGAGACGATTCCACGAGGAGAAAGCTGGAAAGAGCTGATCGGACAGGGTCCAGTCGATGTTTGGACCGCTGGCGAGGACGGCGGCGGATGGGCCACGCTGACCACGGTACGTACGATGGCACTCATTTCAGCGCCAATGTCCATTCCGACTAACGATTCCTGAGCGCCTACCGCCCACGCTTCACCTTGATAAAGCGAGTGGGATTACCTACAAACTGATTGCCTCCTTAAAAGTGCGCCTAAAGAAGGGCCTTATGCGCAAGGAGACGTACGAGACGGTGATCCAAGACACGCGCGACATTGTGCTCGAAAAGCACGAGCAGCACTCGACGTGGCCCATCTACAAGTACGTGCCCATAACTGACCTTAGCGTGCCTGAAGAGTTCGAGGCGCAGGAAGGCCCCTACCGCGCCACCCTCTACCGTGCCAAGCGCGCCTATGCACCGACCGACTTGCTGGACGTTCGTGTGGTTGTCACAGCGCAAACGCCCAAGCCGGCCAAGATCAAGTCTATCACTGCCGGCGTGCGCCAAACTGTAACCCTATTTCACGACAACCCACAGGCAGCACGCCCTAACGACCAGAAGAGCATCATGCTCGTGTCCAAGAGCAAGAGTCTCCGCAAAAAGGTCCAGCCTGGCGAGTTCTTCTTGCACGATATGACACTCGAGATCCCCAAAAACCACACGATCATGTCCGTCAACACGGCCAAGCACATTGAGGTGTCGCACTCGTACGTCCCCGCTCGCTGATCTTAGTTTGCGCGTCCTCCTTCAGATCGACAAGACGACCATTACGTTCGAACGCATCCATATGCTCATCTCCGGCTTCATGCCGAACGTGAGCGCTGCTGCCATTGCGCGGATTGGCCCCGTGCCGGCCCTGGATGTGGTGCCCGAGTCGAACCCCCATGCCACGCGGCCGGACACTACGGTGTTTGTGCCAGACGAGCCTACGCGATTGCCTGAGCTGCTTTCCGGGCCCGAGATGAGCCAGGAAAGCGCTGCACCGTCCGCTGTTATGGCGGACCCGCGAATTTACATGGACGAGCATGTGCCCTTCCCGACGCTCGGTCAGAACGACGCCGAGTTCCTCGGCACACCCACGCCGCGGCGCCAAGTCCCTGCGCAGCTGGCGTCACCCGGACTGGGTGCGGCACCGTCAAACACGGCCGCTCATATCCACATGCGGCCTGGCGACATCCTCTCGTCGGACCCTCTGGCATCGCCGTCGCGCGCCTCCATCTCGTCTCACGCCCCGAGCGGCTCTGGCGCAGGTCACGCCCGTGTTGTATCGACTTCCAGCATGAACGGCTCGTTCGACTCGCCCAGGCCTGCGCCTCGCCCCGTGTCTGTCTTTATGGTGCCGCCGAGCAACACCACGCCGCCGTATCGCGCGTCGCGTGCCTTTCCCTCTGCCGAACAGGAAAAGGTGCGTCTCTTTGAACAGGCTCGTGCGGAGGCCGCGCAATTCCAGTCGCAGATGGACAGCGGCGTCACGTTTCCCGAGGCTGCCCCGCCCGTGGTCTCGCCCGCCAACACCGAGTACGACCAGGCTGGTGGGGTGCCTATTCATGCATCGGCCGTAAGTGCCGATAGGGGCCCAGCCACCAGCTCTCACGCTGCGGCGCCTGTATCATTGAGCGAGAAGGAGCAATTACGGCGCTATCACGAAGCGCAGGACGCTGTGGCTCGGCACATGCAGGCGCAAGAAGCCCCGACCCGCGAAGCAGCGCCAGCCTCCGCGGCGCTTCAGCCATCGCCGTTCCTCACGAGGTCGGAGCAGCGGGCGATGGAAGAAAAGTCTCAGCTGCAAAGCCACTATGCACAAACGAGCGCCGAGGCGTCCTCGTCCGCGCCTGCGCCTGCGCCTGCGCCCGCGCCCGCGATCTCGGAGACCGAGGCACCTGCCACCGGACCGTCGACGCTCGCCTCCCACCCTCCACCTCGACCGCCGAAGGTGCCGTTGGACTAAGTAGACACTCCACACGATGATCCCGCTCGGCTGGGCCTGGGCCCTGTGCATGATTGTGTCCTTCGCATGGGCGCATGTGCCGACGGTGGACGAGGGAGCTATTCGGCATATTAAGGAGCACGAGCCATGGCGCATCGAGTCCTTTCATGCTGCCCACGTGAACGATCGGGTGCAGCTCGATACCGCCGAGCGCTGCGCGCCGAGCGCGCACAGCGACGGGTGGGTCAACCCTGCTGAGCACGGGGGCAGCATGCTGGATGTGGTAGGCAATGGATTCCGTGAGCCTATGAATGTCATTATTTCCGGGACGTCGGATCCGAGCGTGATGAGCGACCAGGGCCTGCTGGACTATGTACGCTCGATTGGGTTCTCGTTCGAGTGCTTGCACCTGCATCTCGGTGGCCTGCAGCATGCCAACCTGGGCGACGGGCGTGGCTACACGCCCCAGCTGTTTGAGTACCGCAGCATTCTGTTCCGCGACTCACCCGGCGCGTGGATCGGCGCCTGCTGGGAGAGTCTGGCGGGCGGCAATCACTTTCGTGTGTGGCGCCAGAACGGGACCGAGGCCGATACAGGCGCCTGGTTCCTCGCCGTGTCAAAGGAAGAGGACGTTCTGGAGCAACACACCATCTCGCCGAACGGGTATGATGTCGGCCGCGATATGCTGGTCGATGCGGCGACGCGTGGTGGCTCTTTCCACGGCAAGTCATGGCGCGCCTCTGTCGAATGGAAGACAGGGCTCCTTCCGTCTGGCAACCAAGGTAGGTACCTTTCACTCACGCAGGCATCAACCACAACATTTCTCTGGACGGCCGCGTGGCGATTCTGCGTGTGTATCGCACCGACCTGTAGTAACGACCCATTGATAGCGACGCTCATTCTCTTCACCTGTAGCTAGGTGCACAGGCACAGAGTCGCGCTCAGCGGGGAGAGCGTATGTATCACGCTCCACGAACCACGCACGCGCCGGCGTCGTGCGAGCGATCAGCAGCACGGTCGAGGTTCGTGTGCCGTACCAACCATGGTGCCCTGCCGGCAGCTCGTCCGCTGTGGCCATGCGCGTGCCTTCCGCATTGCTGGGCAGGCGGCAAGGAGGCACATGGACGGTCTTCTGCATGTCCTCCATCGCGTGAATCGGCCCGGGGGCATCGCTGTGGTCAGCGTGTACGCTTCACCTACCTCAGCACCCCAAACAGTCGCTCGATCAGCTCGTTCGTCGATGTGCGGGGCTCAGATAAGACACGCTGGATCAATCCCGTACCACGGCCAATCTTCGGCCACGGGCAATGCAGCGTGCTGTTGCTCATACCACACACAGAACGGGCATCCGCCGATGGCAGGATATCCGGCTCTGTGGCTTCAACTCGGTTCGAGACATAGCCCATATGCGTCTGCGTTTCCTGCACATCGCCCACAAGTAGATTGAAGCCAGCGTACCGCTGCCGCGTGCCGTGCAGCTGCGCTAGGACACTGCGTGTGTTCACGCTGGAGGCGCCTTGGTGAGCTTCAATCCATGCCATAACTAATTCGCCACGCGAGAGGAGCGGTCGTCCTTGCTCATCTACCTTCGGTCGTGGATGCTCTGTCACGTTGGTGAGCACAGCAAAGGCCCCTGAGCGTGTAACACCCAGCCACGTCCCGCCAGCCAACGAGTCTAGGCCACACAGCACGGACATGTCGTGGCCATCACGGCTCTGCATCGTACGCCATTGCGCCGGTGATGCAGGGCGTGCAAGGAACTCGTCGCGGTTGCTCGCAAGGATGCTGCTGGTTAATGTATGCGCTTACAGGCTATAGTCGGGGTCCTCCGTCGTCCAATATACGACGCACATGCTCTGGAAGGGGTACCCTAAATCTCCACAAAGCTCGAGAGGAACCTGCTACGAATTTACTCAACGTGAATGTTGTTCCCGTTGCCGGAGCCGCTAAGGCAGAACGCATACACGATACACTCGATCTGGAGCACACCCTCACGGAAATCGTCGCTGTAGGCGTTCGAGTCGAGACCGCTGAACTTGTTCGTTCGGCGAAGCAGCATGAGCTGAAGGTACTCCTGCTTGCAGCCAAGGCGCGACACGGGCATATCCACCACTAGCTTCTTCGCATAGCTGAAGCCATCAGCATAGCCCAGCTTGTGTGCATTCGGCGAAGGCGACTCCAAAGCATGCTGGTACTCAAGGTCCAGGTTCTCTTGCTCAATACGCGTCACGACCTTGCCCCTGTCAGCGAGGTTGATACCGTAGGCATTATACTCGCTAAAGTACTTGTTCCGCACATGACCGAAATCAACTTCGGGTTGTCCACAGGCTCGTTCAGCAGCTCAACACCGACGATGTTCGTGATGTCCTTGATGTCGTTGGCAATCCAGAGCAGCGCATCAGTCGTACGCTGGCGGTTGTTCGACCGGTAAAAGTCCACGCCGAAACCGTTGAAGCCACTAATCTCTCCGCCATTCTGCGAACCGTACGCACCGTGAAGGTCCAGCAGCACACCCAGGTCGTGGTTGTCGGCATACTTGATCGCACGGCGCACGTACTTCCAGCTGTTCTTGAGTTCTCGAAGGGCGTGTTCTTCGTGAACTTGGAGTCGGGCAGGTTCCAGTAGCCGATCGGAATACGGACCGAGTTGACACCAAAATCGCACATATCAGCACAGTCCGAATCGGACAGTCAGGTGTCTCAGTGGGCCTCCAGACGCGAACGGGCACTGCGGATACCCTCCAGCGAGGCACCGTAGGCTCTGACGATGGCAAGCTCACCCTTCTCTTTGCCAATCGCGCATTGGAAGAGCGAAGGTACCATCCACTTCTTGTTGACGAACCAGGATCCCAGATTCACACCGACCTGGAAACGGTAGCGCATCATATCAGCGCGGTCGCGATCAAAGGATCCAAAGCTCACATCGAGCGACGACTTCGGAGTGTAGTCGCCACGGATAGGGCATTGGTTTCCGACCGTGTTAATCGTCTGCTGCGCAAGACGTTTCGCAGCGAGCGCTACACATACAGCCAGGAACAGCAAGCGAGATCTTTACAGTTAACAAGGACGTTGGAAAAGCATTATCTTCTGCTTTTCGTCGCATCATGCTTAAGTCCGATCACCTACCTCGCTCAAGGCAACAAGTACAGTGAATCTGATTTGACAAGACACGTTCCCCGCCATGAGAAACTGTGGTGTATCAAGCGGCGCCCTATGTTGTCCATTCACAGGCCGGCTTGGCGCGCGTTAGTGACAGCCGCACTGAACTTGGAGCGAATGAGGTATTTTCATACTAGTCCGCTTAGGAGGCAGCCGAGGCCATCTCTACCAACCACAACACTGCTACGCACAAGCCCAATCGTTGGCAGCAAAAAAGAGAGAGAGAGAGAAAGCGAGCAATCATGGGCGCCCAAACCCTTTGCCACAACCTTATTGACTCGATCATTGATCACGAGGGCACAATCTTCGCGCGGCTTATTGCCAGTTCGGGAAATATACACCTTCATTTACGCCCAACTCCGCCAGCGGGAAAAGCAAAAATATGCTCCCAACCTGGTTCGAACAGGTGGCCTCAAGAAGGACTTTGTTCATCCACTTATGAAGCGGCAGGCTTCAGTCTTGCGCTCTTCCAGCTGAGCTATGAGAGCAGATCTTGGCAGGAGGGAAGATTATTATCATGAAAACCATACATTGTCAAAGGCGACTGTGCCGATCTTGCTTTCGAGGCTGCGCTACGGCGATATGGGAGGCTATGTGTACAGAGACTTTGCCTCTAGTTGCACAAGCCTAATGCAGGCGTCTCTTTAAGTGCATAGTGAGCTATCATACACGTTCTACCTCCGCAGGTCAACATCTCTACATGGTTCACAGCGTTCGCCTTTAACGCTATGTCTGGAACGTGATACATGTACCATGTGATTGCGTATGCATTAGCGCATGCGCTATCCCCAGTAGCATCGTACATCCATAGGGGCCTGACCGAGGCTACGATGGTCCCCATCCACATCACGTGATCATACGCGTCCGGGAGGACGCGCGCCGTGGGTGGTAGAATGTGTTTCTTGGACGCCGCCATGTCGCAGCGGCGCATGACCTTGGCCTCTATCGACACGAACAAGGCACCACCACCAAATGCTGGGTTACAGAAATCATCTAGAGGGATGCCACCACCTGTAGCGGGAGTGCGGCCGCGTCCGTCGCTTGCGATGCGCCGCTCCAGTCTCGCTATGCCGAGTGGTGATCTGCGTCCGCGCATGAGCTTACTACCCGGACAACGTCGCTCCGTGGGTGTTGGGCGTATGTCTTTGGCGCCTGGGACACTACCTCCTGTTCCTTCTATGAAGGACAGCCGGTGGCGTGTAAAGAATGCACGCTCTACCATGGAGTCCAATCTACTGCTGTTCTTGGAAACAACAGGCTTTACCATGCCAGGATGGAGCTCACGACTGGTTCACGAGCCCACCCAATCTGCTTTTGTTGCCATGTTCCGGCATATTTACAGGGAGTGCATCGACCCCGGCTACCAGTGGGGTGCAGAAGGGCGCAAGTTTGAGGAGGAAGTCATGCTGCTGACCAAGGAGATTCGGTACCCCTTCGTGGACGACCTGACCAAGACGAAGCTTACGGCGGCCGGAAGCCAGCAGAACTGGCCAGCATGCCTTGCCCTGCTTGACTGGATGGTGCGCCTTGGGTCTGCCGTGGGCCCCTCCCACAGTGGCCCGCTCGAGCGCGACGACGACAATGAGCTCCATGCCCTCTTCTTCCCGTACCTGTGGAAGTGCTACGAACGATTCTGGGACAACCAGGACACATACCCTGAGGAGTTGGAGGCCCTTGCGCAGAGCTTTGCATCGAAGAATGCGGCGCTTGCTGCCACCGTGGAGGCGCTTGCGTCGGCGAAGCAGGAGCTGGATGCTGAGTTGGGCGGTTTAACCGACAAGCCAAGCCCCTTGCAGCGCGAGGAGCATGAGAACCGTATCCTTCAGGGCGACTTGGCCAAGTTTGTCAAATACCACCATGAGGTCCTGCTGCCCAAGCTTGAGAAGAGCCGGCGGACGATTGAGCGTTTGCATGTAGCGCTTGAAGAACATGCTGCTGAGCTCAAGGACAAGCAGGCGGAGCGGGAACGACGTCAGGCCCTGGTCGATACGCAGGATGTGTCCTCGGAGGAGTTTGAGCGCATGATGTCTGAGCGGGAATGGCTCGCGCGCCAGCTGGAGGAACTGGCCGTACAGAACCGGGAGGCGGTGGAGCAGTGCTGGAAGGTGGAACTGGCACTCACCCGGCAACAGGCCGAGGTCGAGAAGCGACTCAAGACGTTCCAAGTGGGCGCGCGGCGAGTACGACTCTTGCCCTTGTCTCTGCCCAATGGCGTGGAGCTCACTGAGCTGGAGCTTGTCCCTGCGAACCCAACGACCATGCTCGCACCGGGTGTGTCTATGCAGGCCGTGCGTGCCAAGATCGACAGTCTCAGGGCGGCCGAGAGCGAGTCGTACCGCCGCGTTTCAGACGAGCGCTTGGCGCTCCAAGAGTCGCACGATGAGCTGCTCGAAGGGATCGAAGGGCTGCGCCGCGAAGCACACGGCCTTGAGACGCGCTTGGAAACACTTCGTGAACAGATTGACGAAGTGGGGCGCGTGACGACCCAGGAGGACGATGAGTCCAGTGCGGAATATATACGCCAAGAAGGCATTGTTAGCAGCATTGACCACGCAAGCTCTATGGCATTGCAACAGGCAGAGGCACGGTGGAAGGCCTCACAGCTTCAGTACGTCTTACTCTCACTCACCCAGACTGCAGGAAGGCCTTGCATCGACGGCCGCGGAGCGTGCAGCTATGCATGATGAAATGTGCAATGCCCTCCATACGCTGCTGGACTTGAAAGTGCGCGTCGTGGCCGGCCTCGATGCCGTGGAGAATTCCGTCCAGGCGTCGTTGCGTGCAGACGTAGCTGTGTAGCATAGTAGGCCCCTGATCCACCGCCGCGTGGCACCCGAGGCCCAGGCTCGCCCCGCGCCCGTGCCATGGGTGGAGGTGCCACATTCCCTTGTCCATCATGACCGCCTCCGGGATTGGGAACTTGACGACGTTGATTAAGAGGTGCGTTAGACATGGTGTGCTCATAACAGACTCGAGGCTGCTACTTCGCGCCTTGAAGATATTGCGATTGCGCAGAGTTCTACGCCTTTGGAGCAGCCCGATGCTGCAGCCTCCAAAGACGCTACGACGCCATTCACAAAGGGCTCCGGCGGCGTTGGTGCTCCTTCCGCTTCTCCCACGTCGACGGGAGCACAAGAGAGCCAGAGAAGTGAAGCGCCTGCGCTGCTCGCCTGGCACAACGAGGTCGAGCCGGCCATGTGGCACTACCGGACCTTGAGTACGCAAGTGGCGCCTCTTGTTGCGCAACAGGCCGAGCTTGTGTGCCAAGCGCTGCAGGAAGTGTACGAGATTGTTGCTATGGCCAGTGCATGCAAGAAGCCCGCACAGGGCATGCAGTCTCCCGATATGCCGCCGCGCCTGCAGCCGCTGCAACAGGCTCTCCAGAAGGTGATGGAGGTTCGTGATCAGAACCGCGGTGCTCGTGACCTCTTTAACCATCTATCCACCGTGAGCGAAGGTATTCCTGCGGCTGGATGGGTGGCTGTGGAGCCAACGCCCGGTCCTTACATTAGCGATATGAAGGACAGTGCGCAGTTCTATGCGAACCGTGTGATCAAGGACATGAAGGACAAGGATACCCAGCATGTCCAGTGGGTGCGCTCGTTCATGGATCTGCTGGAGGCGCTGCAGTCGTATGTCATGGCGCACCACCGTACAGGCCTCACTTGGAACGCGCAAGGCCAGGACTTGGCGACGTACCAGTCGCGTTCGTCTGCGCCGTCTGCGTCTGCGCCACCGCCCGGCGGTATCCCGCCACCGCCGCCGCCGCCGCCGCCGCCAGCGGGTGCAGCTACGCCGGCCCCTGCCGCGAGCATGGACGCCGTTTTCAATCAGATCAATCAAGGTGAGGGTATTACGCGTTCGCTGCGCAAAGTCGACCCGAGCCAAATGACTCACAAGAACCCCGAATTGCGTTCGAGCGCCGTGGTTCAGGATGCTGCAAGTCAACCGAAGCCGGTGCCCGCGTCCAAGCCTGCGAGTCTGAGTGTTAAGAAGCGCTCGCCTGTCAAGGTGCTCGAGGGCAACAAGTGGACCGTTGAGCACTTTGAGAACGAGTCGCACATCGTCGTGGACGGCACTGAGATTGGCCACACTGTCAACATTTTCCACTGCCAGAACTGCGTGATTGAAATCAAGGGCAAGGTCAACGCCGTGTCGCTGCTGTCATGTACAAAGACGAGTGTGCTTCTCGATACGCTGGTGTCGTCCCTGGAGGTGACACGCTGCAACTCTTTCGCGGCGCAGATCACCGGGTACACACCGACGATTTTGATCGATAGCACGGACGGGGGCCAGGTGTATCTGTCCGAGCAGGGTCTGCAGACCGAGATTATTACGGCCAAGAGCAGCTCACTCAATGTGAGCGTGCCTGCAGCGAGTGGCGAGCCGGGCGAGCTAGAGGAAATTCCTCTCCCTGAGCAAATCAAACACACGTTGCAGCGCTCCGGGACCAAGTCCCTCGCCCACAGCGAGGTGGTGCACCATGCCGGCTAACGTGTCGTAGGTAGGCTCTACACCAAGTGGAGGTGCGTGGAGGCGCTCCAAGGCTCCTCTCTGCAATGAAGCGCCGAGCGAGCGATGATGGGAGCTTGTGTCCCCATGTGTCGGTATGCGAAGCGCAACTGCGCGCACCCCAGCAAGGAGATAGCGTCTATAAGGACGACTGCGTCCTCTGCTTTGACTCGCCTGTATGTGAGACATTGCTGTTCACTAACTTGCAGGACTCGCCACAGGGTGTGGGTATTTGCCTGCACTGCTTTCAAACAGGCTGTGTAGGCGACCCTACACGCTCGCACGCTGGTTTGCACTTTCAGCGTTCAGGTCATTCCCTCGCTGTTATTGTTCGCCGCACGCCTCGACCTGCAGAGCCAGTCACACGACTTCAGGTGGTGGAAAAGCGCGACGAAGACTTGTACGACTACGAGCACAGGGCCGTGTGCATGGCCTGCGATCCTGTTCAGGGGCGCGAGATCGCCATGACACCAGCGATAGAGGCTGTCATCCAAGGTATCCAGCGGGCCACCTCCTTGGCCCACCATGACGAGGTGCAGGCATGGGAAGAGGACATTCATCCTTGTGAGCATACGCTGACACTGACACAAGACGCCGTGTCCCCACCCGCGCTTGGCTCGGAAGCTTCTTGCTCACAGTGCTCTCTTACGTCGAATCTGTGGATGTGTCTCCAGTGCGGCCACCTTGGCTGCGGCCGCGCCCAGTTCGGCGGCATTGAAGGCCACAGCCATGCACTGGCGCACTTCGAGGCAACAGGGCACCCATGCAGCGTCAAGCAGGGAACCATTACTCCCGAAGGCACAGGCGATGTGTACTGCTATGCTTGCAACGATGCTGTTGTGGACCCTGCGCTAGGTACTCATCTGCAGCACCTGGGTGTGCCAGTGGCCACACTCAGCAAGACAGAGAAGAGCATGACGGAACTGCAGCTCGAGCAGAATGTGCAGTTTGATTTCCACATGGTCGACCAAGATGGGCAAGAGCTGGTGCCAGCCTATGCGCCTGGCCAAACGGGCATCCAGAACTTGGGGAATAGCTGCTACCTTGCATCGACCCTGCAGGCGCTCTTTGGTCTCGATACATTCCAAGAGCGTTTCCGCCATCTTGACGAACATATTGCCACTTGTCGTACGTCGCCCACCCAGTGCCTCGAATGTCAAATGCGCAAGGTCGCCGACGGGCTCGAGTCAGGGCGCTACGCGGTGGGCGAGCGTCCCCAAGGCATCAAACCTGCTATGATCAAGACACTCCTTGGCCGCGGCCACTCGGAATTCGCGAGCATGCGCCAGCAGGATGCCGAAGAGTTCTTCCAGCATCTCATGACGTCCTTGCGGCCCCTTTCCAGTGCGAACAAGGTCGATCCTACCCAGACATTCAGCTACGTGCTGGAACACAGGCTTCAATGCACGCGCTGTAGCCGCGTGCGTTACTCGGAGGAAACTGTCGAAGCAGGTGTTGGTCTACCCGTGCCTGTGCACAAGAACCCGGACGATTCGTATCAGCCTGTGTCTTTGCAACAGAGCCTCGACCTCTTCACCGCCCCCGAGATGATTCAGTACGAGTGCCCCCACTGTGCCTGTTCCGTGGAAGCGGCGAAACAAACGCGCTTTGCCACGTTGCCCGACGTCCTTGTCGTGCAAGCCCAACGATTCCAACTGGTCAACTGGGTCCCACAAAAGGTCCAAGTTCCCTACCAAGTGCCGCTCTCCGACTTTATCGACCTGGCACCCTACCTGGGTCAGGGCTTGCAGCCAGGTGAAGAGGCCTTGCCCGCGTCTAGCAACGATGCGCCCCCTTCGTTTGATCCTGACTCGGTGGCCATGCTAACCGGTATGGGCTTTAGCGAGCCACGCGCCCAGCGTGCGTTGCAGGCCACCGGCGGTAACGTGGAAGCGTCCGTCCACTGGCTCTTTGAACAGGCCGATGATGCGAGTTTGGATGCGCCGCTCCCACAGTCGCCCTCTGTGGATACCTCGGCGCTGGAGGATATGGGCTTCTCACGAGCCCAGGCAGCCAAGGCCCTACGCTTGCATGGGCAAGTGGAAATGGCTGTGGCCTGGTTGTTTGAGAACCCGGACGATCCAGGCGACACAGAGCCGCCTGCAGCGCCTGCGCGAGTGGGCCGCACAGAGACACCCGCTCGCTACCGCCTAGCCAGCTTTATTACCCATCGTGGCGTACGTACACTTGGCTTACACGCAGCCCTCGGTTCACAGCGGACATGTATGTGTTTGCACCGTCTGACCAGCAGTACGTGGCGCATGTGCGTCGCAACGACACATGGATCTTTTTCAATGACGAAAAAGTGCGTGCTCCTCACTTACCCTCAGGTCGTCCTTGCGCCTGACCAAGGCGAGTTAAGCGCTACGGACCTGTCGCCGATGGCCTACTTGTATTTCTTACAGCGTATCTAGTTACACCAGCACACGGCGAATATGCTCGATGCCGGCCGGCAGCGGGGCTAGTGTCACGGGGCAGCGATGCCACTTGTCGACGTAGGCATTCGCGCAGGTATAGCAGAAGGCATAGCCTGTGGTCAATACACAGGCATTCTGAATAGGGGCTGCACCACATAGCGGGCATGCATTGTGCAAGAGTGTCGCAGGTGTGGTGGCGTCCGCGAACATGTCATCCACGGGCAGGTCCACTGGGGCTTTAGCCAGTACATTCGGCGCTTGATAGGTGGATGGCGGCTGATACAGTACGCCCTGCGGACTAGGCGTAAGAACAGCAGGCGGCGAGATGCGCTTGGTCGTCTCAGTTCCGCCATCACCGCCACGACGCCTTCGATTGCTCGGGCTGTACCACCATTCGAGGAACTTGAAGAAAAAGATCGAGGCAGGTAGAGCGTATTTCAAGGCGTCCAGCAGCTTCGACGTGCCTTTGCGCATCAACAGATACGTGAACAAGAACGGAAAGCTCGTAAAGGAGGGGAGTCGTTGGGTGGCAGCTCCTGCTTGCAACGGCTCCTCATTGCCCATGGCTCGGCGCACATCGACGCGCATATACTTGAGCCAGGGGCGCCAGTAGGGGGTGCGTCCAAACAGGTATCTTATATTGTAGCCCAGCATCCACAACTGGAGCCCCACTTGTGCGTACGGATACAAGAAACGGAACCGTTCCTCCCATTTTATGCGACGCGCCTGCTCGGCTGTCATGTCGCTGTGCGTGCGTTGGGCCCCACGCGGTTCATCGCCAAAGAGGTCGTCCTCTTCTGTGAGGACACCGCCTTCCACAGACTCCCAGTACTCTAGCAGTTTGGCATGGACATAGGGAAGACCCACCAGGAAGGCGAGAGACACGTAAATATCACGCTGGCGGAGTTGTCGCGCGGCTTGCAGCTTCTGTGGGGGGACAGAGGCGTCCACACGTTTCGTGGAAACAGCCGGACGCCGTCGGCGCCGTAGACCGTAAAAGTGCTCGGTAAACGAGGCATCTGCACGTCAGCTCTCATGCAATCATACGTACTCCATGTACGTAGATAATGCCGCTCTACAGCCAGCATGAGTAGCGAGTAGATCTCATCAAAACGATTCACGATGCGGAGCAAGTACCGCGGGTGTCGCTGCGCCAATACGGTCAGAACATAACGGATGGCAGGCTTTAGCAATTGTGATAGCTGTTCCTGCGCGATAAGCTCGAAGAAAGAAGGACGAAATGGATCCGCTGCCGCGCTGTTCGACGACGTCGGATCAATGTTGGCTAGCACATCCATGTCGTACGTAGAAAAGGTCCGTGGGGCAGGTGGAGTTGTCTTCTGCTTGCATCATGGCAGGCTCGCGCTACGCCTACGTGCGAGACTTCGAGCTAGCCGATGTGGCCTTGCCTCGAACCTTTTTAGTCGTGCGAATTGATGGGAAGGGGTTCCACAAGTAGGTTCTCCTGTGCTTAAACAGATTTTCGCAGCAGCATGGATTTTCCAAGCCGAATGATGCCAACGCGTTGGAGCTCATGAATGAAGCAGCGCGGCATGTTATGCGCGAATTTAAAGGACATATCACACTTGCTTTCGGCGAAAGCGATGAGTACAGGTGCGCATACCATGCTCACACAGTTTCCTCATTGACCGTGACTCTGGTCTTTACAACCGCCGACAAAGGTTCGTTTCTGTGCGAACTAACCCAAGTAAACTCGTCTCACATATTGTCTCTTTGTTCACATCAGCCTATGTCTTTGGGTGGCAGCACTATATGAATGTACCGCTGCAGTATCCGCCGTCGTTTGATGGGCGGCTCGTCATGTACCCTACCCAGAAAGAAGTGCGCGATTATTTTGCATGGCGCCAAGCTGACAGTATGTTCTTACCTCTCATCCTAGCGCATATCAATAATCTTTACAATACTGTCTTTTGGGCTCTGGTTCAACAGGGCGGCAAGTCAGAGCGAGAGGCCCACGATATCCTAAAGGGCACCGTGTCTGCAGAGAAACATGAAATCATGTTCCAACAATTTGGCATCAACTACGACAAACTGCCAGCTTTCTTCCGAAAGGGCACTACACTGGTCTGGTCACCCATCGCAGACCCTAACCGTACCAAGCTACGGACCGAGCTGCGCACTCTTCATGTGGACATCATTGGCGACACATTTTGGATGCCTCATCCGGAGCAGCCACTTGCGGCAGCGGATGACGCAGCTCCCTATTATGAGCATCCCAAACGGCTCCATGGCGATGGTCTTGGAAGCCATCTTTTCAGTATATAGAGAAACTGAGACCTATGCAAGGAACGAAAAAGGGCGTATATCTACGGCAACACAGTTGCACCAACAATGTTGAGTTTCATTAACGAGTTTAGCGCATGTCATGGACTTGACCAAGAGGTGACTGTTTACTTCTTGCCAAAGCCAAACAGGCCTTTGCCCTTGCTTTTTGCGGGCTTCGCTGCTGGTTTGGACGATACAGCTGAAGGCACGCGTGGGCGCGCACCAGCAGGCAATGGCGCGTTGACAGAGGGTGCTGCCGAAGCCCGAGGGGATGTTGTGGCTGACTGTGCCGCTTGATACATGGATGCACCTTGAGGCTGCTGTTGGTGGTGAGGCTGGTTTTCAACGGTTCGACTTGCGGCCTTGACGATCTCTTCATCGATAAGGTTAAGGGCAGCGCATAGAACGATCCATTCCACCATGTCTTCGTTACCCTCGCCCAACGTCTGCCAAACAGCAACTTCTTCAGGCGTGCGACCTGAAATGGTTACTCGAGTACCGGCACCTCCGCCGTTACCAGCAATCGCATTTTTCTGGATGCGACCAAATTCCACACGCTTGGGCGGGATCATATGGCCACCGTAGGTGAAGTAGAACATAGTCCACCAAACGTCATTTGGATTGGGTTTTGAGATCTGGAACAGAGGCTGATCATTACCAGGCATGTCCGGGTTCGGTAGCATAAGTTTATACACAGGAGCATTGATACCCGTGTTGGTAATGGTCCATCGCAGATTGCGCGAGGCTTCGCAAAACACTGAACGCTCCTTACTGGGTGGCGCTGGAGGCCCACCAAGACGTCGAGATCCCGGCGGCGGAACGGTTTTTGCGACACAAAGCTCCCCCATCATCGAGCTGCTTGTCAGTCATGCATACATACGGCGTGAGTAAATATGACTCGTTGTTGTAGTTGGTATGGACATAGGAATACCTAAGCGTTAGTCGAACACACATACAAGATATGCTGTGGTTGACCTGAGGTGTTAGTTGTATTGACGTACCGTATGGCGTCACAATCAAAGTCGGCAGGTGGTATGCGACAGGCGCATGGTTTGGCGAGGTGTATATAGCATAAGTGGCTTGTGCGTGTGAGCAGCGATTCGAAAACATTACATACCCGACATAACCGCGATTGCCTTTCCCGCGAAACGTGTAAGAGCACTGGAGCCTGCGTCTGGCGGTGATAAATCTGCTCGCAAGCTCGCAAGATGTCAGATTTGACGGGGACGTTGGCGCAACACGCGCCAGTGGTACTGCGGCCAATCCATTGGATGACGTAATACTTGTATCATCATCCTGGCTAGCAGCATGAGAAAGAGGCTATGTAGCCGAACATGCTCAGCCAGTTTTGCTAGGACTCTGTCTATGGCTTTGCGTAGGTTTTGGTCCATTCTGCAGCAGTTTTGATGAATTGTTTGCGATCTTTCACGTATTGTTCCGCTGCAGGTTCGAGAAATCCATTTCGCGTACGTACCGATCGAAGCCATCAATGCATCATCCGGTTGAGGCTCTGTCATTAGCTGTAAGATAGCCTCCAAAACTGTAGCAGGGTCAGGAACAGTTTTCACGTACTCATAGCCACTTTGGTAGATGGTTTCCAAGAATCCGACTTCATGATACCAATACACATGGCTATTCATTAGCCGTCACTGTACTCGCAAAACGCACCACCACTCTCGTCCACATTTGGATGATACACTTTGCAGGTAAAACGAACTGTAGGGCTTTTGAAAGGGTAGTCCATCGGAAATTCGAATGAAAGCTAAGATGTGAGATCCATTCTGTTCACGTACTGGGAAAAGACCTCCCTCATAAGGTGTTCCAGCCTGTAATGAGCCATCACAATCACATACGGGCTGAGATCAGTCAAAACATTGTCCACGTACTCCCTGAATCAGAACATCCCAATGATACAAATTGTTTCTGGATCAGGTTACCATCATGAAAGCGTACTCTTCAGGCTCAAGTGAAGCTAGCGCCATTAGCCGATCCGATTTCACATACCAACACCAGAGATCGTACTACTCTTGATTTCGCTTAGTTCCTGTTCAACGTTAAAAGGGACCATTGAATTTCATACCTTGCCCAAGCGACGCGAACTGGCCATAGTGATGCAGATATGCTGTGGAGAAGGTAGTGCGGGGGTATATGACTAATACTACAGGAAAGGTATCAAAGGTTTGCGGTGCCGACGTCGAGCACGGTCGTACCGCCTAGCTTCTTTGCCTACGTCCAAGCGCTGGACTTTGCGACACACTCGCGAACTCCTTATATTGTCCTTGTTGCTCAGGAAGTCAATCTCATCGTCATCGAAAGACGATATCTCGTTAGATTGTCGACGTGTCCCAGTGGCCTTCATTTCCGTCAGCGGTTTTCCTGTTGCGATGTTCACGTTTTCTTTATCAGCATCATGTTCCGAGCTGTTTTTTACGCAGACCCACGCATCCATCACATCATCATAGATATAGCTGGATTGTTTTGTGGCGTTTGAGGCATACATACTCTTAATCGCACGGTCTTCAGCATTGGTTTGTAAAGCTGAAAGTCTCTTGAAGAAATCTGCTGTGCATGGCATTTCTGTGGAGACCATCCATTCTGAACATACAGACAAAGCTTGTGCTTCAGGCAGAGCCAAATTGTGCCACTGCATTAATTTTGCCACAAGTAGAAAGGTATGTCCGAGATCCAAACCTTCAACACTCAAGGCGCATAAGGGCGAGCTTTGGGGAGAATCCGTAATTGATTGCAAATCGACGCCTTCTTGGTTCTGATATAAACGATTGATCAACGGAACAATTTGATGATGGGAGGTATATCCGTGTCCTCTCTCCTTACACACATGACACTCTGAGTGATGTAAAATTTGGAAAGGTAAGGAAGACTCATATAGCATGCTGGCTGAGATCATTGAAAGGACTCCCAACTCGATTGCGACTACTGTCAATTGAGGATGTCGGTCTAGAGCCTTCTCGCTGACACATTCGGTCATTGCCATGATGTACTGATGCAACTTGTGCTTGGACATCTGGGACATACAAGTCTTGCTTTTGAGCCACATGCTGCGAATTCTTTCTGATAGTTCTCTGGCTAGTCGATCGTAAAACAGTGGCAGAGGTATGCCTTCAAGTTGACTTGCACAAGAATCCGGCAGAGAAGATAGTAAGCCAGTCATAATCGACCTGGTTCCAGAGATTGCATCCTTTGAAGTATTCGAGGGATCGAACAAATTGTCTGAATATAGTCCGAGAATGTCCGGATGGAGCCAAGCGAAGGGTTCATTCACATGCATGTTCAAATGCTCTTGCATCGTCTCACGAACCCACTTCGTTGCCCTAGAATCCAGATCAGACAGACATGCTCTCCTTTTGATCATCTGATCAGGTCCATTTTCAAGTAGAAAGGATATCCACAAGTGCAACCAAACTTGTGCCTGTGGTTAGTGAAAGTCCATGTGACGCACCTCACAATAGGCTTCTTTGGAGACAAGGTACGTCAACAGATGAGCAGGGAAATCTGTTTCTAATAAAGAATAAGTAGTAGAAGGATCCGGATTTGTGCACAAGAGACGCAAAGTCACAATAGGTAAGAGGGCGAGCGCGTAGTTCGTTGGTAGCCTGGCGATCAAGTCTCGAAAAGGTTCATCCAAGGCACAGGATTGTATCAACGACCCATCCGAAGGTAGTGGTATTGCTTGCGCAGAAACAATCATGCACTTTCCCGCAAGCGTTTTTGGGTGACGCGGGCCACCCACAATATTCCAGCAATGGTCAAACAAGCGCCTTGCAAAAGTCAACAGAGCATCTTTTGGTTTCCAAGATTCAAGCCGCCAGCTTCCTATCCCGCATTTTTCATAGACAAATTTGAGTTGCAATCGTCTAACAAGACTTAGAGCAACCAGGCATTCATCTACAGTGGCAACCATAGCCAACCAAGCCCGCAAATGCGAGTAGGATGGTCTGTGTTATAAGTGTTGACAAGCCACATGCAGCACAGATGACTAATCACAGAGAACAAAATAAACCTTTGCATACAAAACATAATTCAATTACTATTATTTATCAAAAACAAAAAAGATGAGTCTTTCTTCAATTAACAAAAACATTTTAATCACAATCCCAAATATTTTTCTATGAAGCTATCAAAATGAATAAATCCAACTCCTATAAATAGACATATAAACTATTACACAGAATGCAAGATATTGTCTTTACTTATTTCTAAAAATGAGAAACTAGTTTTATTGAACATATATTATTAGAAACATATTCTCATATTTTGATTGTATTTTATATTATTAGACATTGAATATTATCTCCGGTTAACGCTAATATAATAAATTATATTAAATTATCGACAATATTTTTATATATTAATGAATCTTCTACAAAATCATATTTCGTTCAATTTAAAACCAGAATAACTAATTTCATTTTCTTGGATAAAACATTGCATTTTATTTGACATGCTTACTAAACATTCATCTTCTCTGCCCGTGCGCTCGTCTGATTTTGTCGCTTGGGGCTGCTCGCCTAGGTTGGGGCTTATCGTCGTTAATCTACACGAATCCATTTCGTGTGCTCGAATCCCTCTTAGCTCGAGGTCTATTATCCTGTCCCCTTCCTCTTTTGCTTCTCACCTTTCCTCTTCGGGAGTCTCTTTCGACCATGCATTTTAGCCTTTATAGAGGGCTTGCATCGTTACTGCTAGCCCCGGATGGGCAAGAGATTCCTATTACTACTCTTCAGAACATATTGCATATGCAAAGAACATCACCCTACAAAAGCGGGTCTTACGGAGACACGTGCTTGGCCGTGAATGAAGAGTTCGTTGTCATCCAACGTCTGCAGCAACATTTGCAGCATGTGAACGCAGGCTTCGACAGCATATATGGACAGGGTGGTACAGACGGTTTCGGTTCCTTCAACCTGAGTCATGAAAAATGGGAACTTGGTGTCTTTCGCGAAAATTTGCGTCGCGGTGTTGAACAAATTGTCAAAACCGTGCTTCGCGGTAGTGCCGGCTACATGAACTTGGGTCAGCCTGCATCGCCTACACAAACTCCCACTAGCGGCTCTAGGAAACCTTCCCTGTATACCTCAAGGCAATCTGAGTCGATCAGTCGGATGACACTTGCGCTTGAAAATGCGTACTTTTTCATCGTCGGCGAGTCGTATCGTCAAGGCAATGACGGCAAATCTTCTCCGCCTCAAGCAGTCAATTCACATGCTCTCTATTCAAGCGCCAGGTATCCTGTCCATCCTCCTAGCCATCTACAGGACGAAGTCGGCTCAAAGAGTGTACCTACGATCGCCATGTCCAGTTATCGCAACAATGACAGCTTCTCCTCCATGTCAATGAACCCACCAAGTGCAGACCTTTCGACGGCTTCAGAACCCAAGTGTCCCGGCGTTCAGCACGAAGATGCCATTCAAAAGACCCAGCTTCTCACAGAGGCGTTGAAACCCACCAGGGTGCTGATACGCAGGGACTCGAGCCCCAGCATGAAGTGGACTAGATCATTGTCTCGGCGCAAATCTAAAAAGACACTGAAGCGTGCTATCTCAAATCCACATTTAGTGTCGACGACCCAAAACTTGGACAATACCATTGACCTGGTACACCTTCCACAAACCAATGTACCCTACAATCAAGGCGATCAGTCCCACACATCCGAGGCTACGGTCATGTCTTCTCAGTATGCCACACCTGAGCCAAGTCCAATGCGGTCCATCTCTGGTTATACGACAGGTACCAATGACTTTCGGGTATCCGCACAGAGTCGAGAGAGTCAAGGTTCTAGACAAACTGGAGGATCTGCCCATATGACGCCGCCGTCCCAATCGCTAGCCCATCCTATCTTGACAGATGGCCGCTCAAGTGGTCATTCTACCGAGTTTGCACCTTTTGGCAAAGAACCTGGGCCCATCATGTATGTTCAATCTCACGCACCTGCCTTTTCTCAGCGGTTGGACCAGGCACTTCCATCTGTTCCCCAAGAAGCAAGTGCGGAGCCACTGCCTGTGCCTCCCGTGACCGATTCTGTATACCCGGCAGCTCCTTTCTCCCAGCCTATTGAAAGTAATGCAACAGCTATTTCTACACCATCCAAGGCTGGATATTCTACGCAACCTGCCGTCTCGGATATGTCGACGCCGTTACACGTTGGCCCTGTTCCTACGCCGCCCCCCTCTGGCGACAGTATCAAGACCCCTATTGTCAGAAAAAGTCCAGGGACATTGGCTACGGTTTCCGCGAATCGTCTCCTGTCTACAGACCCGGCTTCAAGTCCTGCCAAAGCTGTGCCAGGGGCCAATTACCTCAAGCCAGACTCTGTATCTGGTTCTCCGCAACAACCCCGTCAGGATGTCGACCGTATGTCGTATACGTCAACTATCGTCAATGGAGAAGTCATCACTTTTCCCTCAATCGACGAGCAATCCTTTGAAACTCACCAGCCACATCGCACTTCGGCTGCTCCGGAACAAAGGGTCTCATCGGTGGTTGCAAAACCCTCGAACAATGCACTTTCCTCAACACCTCGCAAATCCCATGGCGAAAGCGTGTATGACATGTACTTTGCCAAAACCCGGGAGGAAGATGCAGCGTCGAAACGCACAGCTACGACGGACAAATTCAAAGAAGAGGTTCCCATGCGCTCCAGGGCTGCGTTGACCAGCCAGTACTTTGCTGATCCTTCGCGTGCGAGATTGAGCCGACCGCCCCCCTCTGTGGGCAATACCAGCAATCCTATCTGGCAGGTGGTCGCTGGTTTGAATGACCGTTCTAGCATTTACAGCGAAGTGGACCCACCTGACAAGCGTGTGAGTGACCTGAGTGTGGCATCCCGTGGCGATAGCCTCGTGGTCGATCAACCTTCGTCAGAGCAAGACGACCGAGCCCTGTTTATGCAGGCACGGTCAGCCAAGCCGAACTTTGAGCCGACCTTACCTCTTTCGCTCCCCAACGCATCCCTTCACAGACTGGGAGGCTTTGATTTGGATGACGATACCCGCACACTGAGTAGCACAGAAGACGTGCCGGAAGATGGAAGAAGGAATACGCTCACAGAGTGCATCGCATCAGGCCAGGCTGACGCTGGGGCAGATGGTAAGGGGCCCACCGCCTCTAGCAGTGCAGCAGGGCCACCTCGCAGTTCCTCCCCTATTATCGAGCTCAACGACCAGGGCTTACCTGTGCAGATCGTCTACTACAATGATGACGAGCTGCCGGAAATCATGGACAAAATTGCTAGTGGCAACAATTCAGCACGCATCGAGTTCCGGCGTCGCAGTGCGTATCCCAACCTACAGCCACAAGAACTGACGGAGGCCGATGACCCCACGGCCAAAGTCGACGACGCATCGCATCTTACCAAGGTGGAGCAAAGCATCCTCTCCCTGCTTCGCCCCACATTCTCTTCCCTCAAGCTCGGTAACTAGTGTGCTACGTAGGTACATTGTATTGAGCCGCTTCCTGCACCAAGCTCGGGTCCTTGGCAGCCACATGTAACAGCCGCTTTTCATAGTTGTGATAGGGATCCCATTCTTTGGCACCAGGCACCGGGTCGATATTGGCGGCCGCAAAGCGCTTGTGCAGCGTGGAATGAATCTTCATCGCATCCACCGGTGTCAAAGTACCTAGCAATTGTGCCATGCCCTTGAAAAAGACAAGTACAGAGGTTGCGGTATCTCCGGCCGCCTGCCAGTACTGGATCACTTGCTGCACGGCAGCGACATGGAGAGTCACCATAGCCTTGGCATCCACAGCCTGCACGACAGAGAAGCCCGACCCGCGGATCATTGTCGTATTGGCCAACTGTCGCGCTAGTGCCAGAAAGTGTGTCTCACTTACTTCATCGCCGTAGTGTTGCACAAGGGCAAAGCTGCCTTTCAGGGCCTCCAGCACCGTCTCACAGACAGCCCACGCACGCTCGGCATGCAGAGCATCATCGCGCATCACAGTCAAAAGCTCATGACACAGCGCGTCAAAGTCCGCACTAAGCCAGGCATAGTGGGCCAGAATCGATGCGGCATGGCTAACATGCAGCGTACCTGCACGGATCGCAGCCACCAGCGTGGACGTGAGAGAAATCAGGTGTAGATCTTTGGCCAGCAGAGCAGGCGGGACGCTTGCCCTGGTCTGTTTCCGACCACGCGGCGCGTTATGTTCATGGAAGGGCTCCACCATATCGTGCAACGCTCGGCCCACCACTGAAGCACATTGCTTTTGTACATTCGGCGGGCAAAGTAGCTGCACATCACTGTCTTGCATTGTGCCAAAGAGAGTGTAGAGCAATAAACACACTTGGACAGCTGCACTTTGCGCTTGTGTTTCTTGCTCCAAAAACATGCAAGCCACCTCTACCACTGCATCCCGTCGCTCGATGACGGCATGCATCGACCCAGACGTGTCCATAGCCTCTTTCGTCCGCCACAACACATCCAGTGCGAGTGATTCAAGCGCGAGGCGGACAAATGGGAGTTCATTTGTGTAGTCAAGGCGGCCGCGACGAGCCAATGCTAGAATGCTTTCCCAAAGGGTTTCGTCTTCAAGCAGAGGACTAGCATCCATAACTTTGAGAAGAGCGTGGAGCCGAGCGAGACTTGCCTGCAAGTTATGCACATCATCTTCACTAAAGACGGTTGTGGCAATCTGGCGCTGGTGCAAGGTGTCCTGCAGTCGACTGAGTACGCTCTCTTTAAGGCTGAGCAACCGCGACGTTGCTGTCGTCACAGCAGCTGGCGCGGCAGCTAGCAAATGAATAGCTTGAGCCGCATGTTGCAGCACGCCAGGTTCCATGTGACGGTTGAAATACCCACACAGATCTTCCCACAACGACTCAAAGGCGGCCATGTCCCTCGTTTCATGGTATACTTCCAAATCCATGTAGGGCACAATCTGCAATAGGTCCGCCATGCGCGGTGCGTCAGCGGCGTACTTGGACAGCAACTTTGGCAGGGCATCGACCAAAGCGGCACTGCAGGCGGACCATGCTTCTTCGTCGTGCTCCTTCACAAGTCGCACTGTCATGGCAAACAGCTCGACGACGGCACTTTCCTCTTCGGCCGTGAGCTCCAACTGTGTCTCGTCCATGAGCACATCTAGGTAGGGCTGCCAAGTGTGCAGTGCATCGTTTGTCTCCCACAAAGCCTCGAGCGCCATGGACTTGCGCCCCAGGCCTGGCTGGACCATAGCCAAATCCACGGCATCCAGAGGCTCCGTATCATGTTCCAAGGTATGGTCATACTGCACGAGAAGCGAAGCGAGACATTGAATGCGCACATGAGCGTCAGATCCCTGACCCGACTCACCCATCGACGCCACTTTGTGCTCAAGCAGACCACTGAGGAAAGACGCAGCAGCGAGACGAATTCGCGTTTCGAGATCAAATACATGCACGGCTAGTGCCGCGCGATCATCATTGCTTAGCATCTCTTGTTCATTGAAACACTCAAGCACGGAAAAAGCCGTAGTTCGTACCGCCAAGTCAATATCATACAGGGCCATTTCGACCATGCGTGCCTTGTGTGCCTCTGCTAGTGGCACAAGCTGGATGGCCTGCTCCGGTGTACTGACACCTTGGACGGCACGCAGCGCTTGCAAACGCACATGGACATCGGGGTCAGATAGGGCCGTGCCAATATGGCGGAAGTAGAACGATTGCAGGTACTGTGTGGGAAAGCTTTTCATCCATGTGCCCAGCTGCTCCATGCAATCAAGCCGGATGGCGGCGTCAAAGTCTCGGGAGCGTGGTGAAAACACCTGGTTGACAAGAGTGTCCAAGGTGGCATCCAGCGTATCGCGCAGGGCATCCAGCTGTTCCATCTTGTCTGCTGTATGGGCCAAGCGGGTCCGATTACTACCACTCCGCTGGGCCTCGGCGTCCCGTTGACGGACGGTCACATCATACTGTTCACGCGTTTGCTGCAATTGAGCAGAGAGTGCACCCACTGTCCATAGCGACACGACACTGGCCGTGTGTCGGAACGAGCGCAACGACGATATGGACAATGCGACGAGCCACTGTTGCCAAACATCCAGAAAGTCCTCCTCACCAAGGATATCTGCTTCGGCCGCATCGGAAAGAAGCTTCTCCACCAAACGAGCTGCGTGCTTTCGAACACCTCGCAGGTTCTTGGCCCGTGAAACGATCGGGTACGCTGCCTGAGCCTGCTGAGCCACTTCGTCTTGGAGGGCCTCAACTTGCTCATCCAAATGCTCGGTATCTGTTACCTTCTCTTTGTCCACGTCAGAACTACACCCGCAAAGGCGTAATAGAAAGCGGATCAGGTCAGTGAGAGCCTCTGATGGCTCTGCCTGGAATGCCATGACCCAATTTTCAGCTGCCTCGTCCAGGCCGTCGGCAGTGAGGACCGCCTGAAAAAGCTCACTATCACTTGTTTCCGTGATATCGGGTGCTGAGACAGTTGATTTCTTGGTTCTTGTGCGCTTTGGTACAGGATGCGGCGTCTCCTCTTCACTCAGCTCCGAGAGAGAAGAGTCCGAGTCGAACGCAGACGCCTGACGCCCGCGCTTGGCCGGCAGGGCCGGTGGGGCGACATCCTCCTCTTCGGAATCGCTTGGTTCTGTTGTCAATAGCCTATTCATACCTGCCAAGGCCCGATGCGCCGCAATCGCGGCACTTCGTCGAGGGCGTGCCATGGTGGGGCGAAGCAGACGAGTGTCAGATGGGCGCGACGCGACGCGTATGTGGAGGTTCGGCCGATGTAGATGGACACTGGCTCCGACCACCTCGGCGGGGCATGCCAGTTCGGGGGCGCGGGGCATGGGCGCCAGCCCTGCACGAGGAACACCCCGGCGGTGTGATACAGAAGTATGTCGCTCTGAAGAAGCCTGGATCTGAGAAAGCCATTGCGCTGCTCAAGGATATAGGCCAGAGTGTCAAGACATTAATTCAGCTCCGCGGTTGGCGTACGTCGACGCAACTAACGCTAGGGCTGCCCATCCTCGCGGAGATATACCCACGCAAGTCGAATTTACTAGGTCTCAACTACAATCAAGGGCAAAAGATCTGCTTGCGTCTGCGCGATAGTGCGAATCCTGCTGTATTTCTATCCCGTGAAGAGATTCTCCGAACGTACGTGTACCTCACTGACTGGCAGTATGTTGCATGAGCTAGCGTACGTTGCCGGTTCTGACGCAGACACAATGTGCGAGGTCCTCACGATACCCAATTTTATGAGGCACTCCAATCTCTCACGACGGAGTATGAAAACGCCCAGCGGTTGGGCTACTGGCCTGGTGCAGGATTCCTCACTGCTGGTGCGAAACTCGGAGGGCATCGAAATTCGCTGTCAGGTACATCTGAGGAGCGACGACGGCTAGCAGCGGAAGCCGCTGTTCGCCGCCAAACGCCACCATTGCGTTTGGGCGGCTCTCCGGTACCCTCGTCTGTGCCATTGCGCGAGTTGACCGCTGAAGCAGCGCTGCGCCGCCAACAAGACGCCAAAACCTGTGCCTCTGCTTCGCAGGAACAAGTGGATGAGGTGCTGTCTGAAATGCAGGGGTCCGAGCAGGATGTGATCGAGATCGTGGACAGCGACGAGGACGACCCTTTCCCACAAGGGCGGGGAACTCGGGAGGATCCTATAGTTATGGACTAGAAGCGGCCAGCTCATTCTGGTGGTATCTCCCGTGGATTAGCGAGCGCATGAGCCATATGCTGCACATGGGTAGGCAGTTTATGAAGGGGCCCAGGGACCATGCCGCGCTTTGGATGACGCACGGAGAATAGAGGCTGCATTTGGGGCCCTAGTTCTTTGAGTGTAGCACGCTCAAACACCACGTTGTCTTCCTGCAGTGTGACAAGACGCAGGAACTCGATGATATGTGTCACCAGATCTAGGGCTTCTGCGGCAGCCTCCGGCGTAGCACGCGTGGACACAGCCTGTGTGGACGCTTCCCAGAGCATTCGTGGAAGCGCCAGCAGCCATGCTTGCCACACGCCACGGATCTGTGCGTCGTGGATGGCCATGAGGCTCGACGGGTCTGGTCCGTAGGTATGCAAAAGTGACAGACGCGCGAGGACATGGAACGCCTGTGCTTTCAGCGACGACATACGCAAACGCTGGAAATGTGCGAGCAATGCTGAGAGCAGATCAGCAGAGCCCTCCGTGGGTGACGTCACAAAGAGCCAGAAGGTGGGCAGCAATGTTTCATACAGTTCGTCGGACAAGCCCTCGTCCGTGGAAAGGAGTGATACCAAGAAGGCCAGCGCTGGCTCCAGATACATCCGTACCTTGGACTTGGATGATGGCGACTTTTTTTGTGAAAGGACCGTGGCCAGCGCCACCATTTCACAATAGATCCCGTTCAGCCGCACCAAGGCCGTGGCAGCCTGGCCTGTGGCCGCCGTGGGAAAATGCGGTGCGAGGTATCCTAGCAGCTGCTCCTGCTGCGCACATGCAGCATCGGGATGGCGAGAATGTTCTCCGCTGGCCGACAAGTAGGCCGCCACGACCCGTCGCCAAAGAACCAAGTACACATCAAGAATGGCCGTCACAAGATCCGCATGCACGGGTGAGAGGGACCCATCTGGCGCCAGGACATTCGGCAGGGAATCTAGGAGGGTGGCCAACAGTGATCCATGCAAGATGTGCGCTAGCCGTTCATACGCACTTACCGGCGCATGAGAAGACAGATTCTCCCGCTCTGTCCGTGCCCCAGCAAAAAGTGCCTCACACAACTTGTCAGTGGTGACAGAGGGCATACTCTGGTCTACCCAAGATACATGGCCGGAGGGCGGCTTCTTGGCAAACAGTTCCAAAAAATGTTCGAGGTGGCTGGATGAAGGGAAAGTGGCATGGAAGCACCACATGGGCATACTGGGCGAAGATGTGTCGTCTGAGGCTACGCGCAAAAAGTGGCGCACTGTGCGTAAGACTTTGAGCCGATCTGCGGGCGGAAGTTCAATGGACGCCGTCGATTTTTTCGCCGTAATACCTGCCTTGGCCCGCTGAGCGTCAGCCGCGACGCCTAGCATGGCAAAGAGGGCCATGAGGATCCGTTGTCCGTGACGGTCCGCCGTCGAAGAGGTATCTAGGCCGCTTTCCCAGCCATCTGTGGCCATCGGACCCACTTTATCCAGGAGCAGGGCCAATACACCCAGCGCATCCAAACGCACAGCCATGGTAATATGCGACATGGCCGAGGTAGTTAGAAGCAGCATAGGCGCAGCATAGGGTGCAAACATATCCATGCTCATCTGATCAAGGAGCGTGCGCAAGTACCGTGTGACAGCAGCCCGCACATGCACGTCGATATCACTCAAGAGTGGCAGCACACTATTCAGCAGCGTTGTGGCCTCTGCCTGCAGCAAGCCCTCATACGTAGTGATCAGCTCAAGCATACCAAGTACAGCATCCTTCCTCACACCAGGCGAGTGATGCCGAGTATTTTGCACGAGATCAGCGAGTGTCTGCCGGCGCCGCGTGGTCACAGCCTGTGTGCGGTCCAGCATGATGGACTGCTGGGGCATGGCAATGGATTTCGCCTTAAAGGACGTGTCCGTCGCATTGCTGGCCAACTGCTTTCCCTTTCCCAACTTCTTCTTGGTTTTCTAGGGTTAGACAGGTACACGTACCGTAAAGTCCGTGGCCGGGGTGGCCTTGCGTTTGGTGCCCATCGCCGGCGACCGAAAATGTGGGTGTGGAGGAGGCACCCAGCGCTTCCACGGAGAGTTTTGGGTGGGCCCATGAGCGAGAACCAAGGCGAACCTCCGGTCGCCAAGCGTCGGAGGGTACGCAAGCATGTCAGCTGTGTTCCGTGTCGCACACGTAAAATACGATGTGATCGGCAGGTGCCCAGCTGCTCCAGCTGTGTACGGCGAGGGCTACAGCACCTGTGTCGCTGGGGCGATGAGCGGGATGAGAATGTGTTGGCCCGGAAAGAGCCCAAGATGGACGTCTTGCAGCACTTGACGCCCAATTTTCCTCTCTTTGGACCATCGCAGCTGACGGTCCTTTACAATCGAGACCGGAAAGCATGGGCTGAGCGATTGCAGTCGTATTTGGACTTGCTGCCGTCACGCCGTGCCATGGTCAGCCTGATTGAGTATTATGTGCGTGAAATCGATCCTATTTATGGCTTTGTAAATGAGGCCATTCTCGAACTGCATTTGGACCTGCTATACCCGCACCTTGGCCTTAGCCGAGCTAGCGCATACCCGGAGCCAACAGGTTCTGGCAGGGAAAGCATGGCAGGGTCTTCAGGCACTTTGGATCGTGCAAAGGCCATCAATTCGTCCTTTTGGACGGATGCACGCAATTATGGGCTGCTCGCGCTACTTTTCGCCATTCTGTATGCCGCTGCCAGCATGCTAGAGGTTTCTGATATACAAGCGCGCCACATTTTCGAAAGTCAGGACGCTGAAGGTGTGACGGCGCGCATTGATGCTCTTCATGATGCAGGGATCTTTTTCTTCCAGCATTCCAACATGATTGAGCAGCCGACCTTGTGGACGTTGCAAAACTTTAATATCCTCTCGATCAAGTACTTGAACATGCGTGAAATGCACATTGTGGTGATTTGGAATCGGCTTGCTATTTCGCTAGCACAGCACATGGGTCTCAATCGTCTAGGAAGTACACTAGATGATCTTACGAACGAGTTGCCCAGCACGATGCGCAGCAACGATATTCTCGAGTGCATGCCGTGGGTGGACGAAATGTCGCCCACAGACCTGCCGCAACGCGAGCTGGGGCGGCTCATTTGGGCCACACTACTCCGCTTTGACTGGTTTCGCTCCGTGCACGTCGACTATACCTACAGCGTGTGTGAATCGATGAATCAGACCTGCGCGCCCGCTGCGCTCTGCCCCGAGGAGGTGCTGATGCTCCGGCAGTTGCCTCCATCCGTGCTGCGGGATCCCGACCGTCCTTCACCCATGGTCTTTTTTCGGATTCTGCTGGATCTTGGCCGCATTGTCTGTCAGATCTCTGAGATTCTCTTGCGCCAGCGAAGTGTGCGACAAAAACGCCAGCTCTCGTTGGAAGAGACCATGCATATTGACCAGCAAATACGTGCTTTGCAAGCTTCGCTGCCCCGATACTTTCATTTTGATCAAGATGTTTCTGACGAACGGACCCAGGCCATCCTGGAGAAGCATCCGTACCTAAAACTGCAGCGACTCTTTCTACAAGAGCAGATCAATTATCGCCTCATGCGCTTGCACCTGCCTTTTATCGAGGAGGATATCCACACGGGTCACACTTCTCTGTCAGTAGAGACTTGCGCAGAGGGCGCTCGTATCTCGATTGCTGTGCATGAGGAGCTTGAGCAGACAAACAACCCTAACCGGCGCGCGCCCTTCCTATTTTGGCACCTGCTGACGAACGCCACAGTGCTGCAACGCATCTTGATCCACTACCCCATACCCCTACCACGCCAGATGCAACTCATGCAATCGTTGCGTTACGCCGTTCACCATCTAGGACATGCTCCCTTGCCAACGTCTTTCTCGACCAATCCGCATCTCCAAGCCGCCATGGGAGCGTTGCGGCGTTTCTATCAAGGTGTGCAAACGGATATTCTAGGAAATGCACCAGCGAGCACCTCATCTACCAGGGAACCAACACAGACGTGCAGTACAGACCAGGCACTCCCCGTGGCCCTCGGTGACAATGGCCCTCCTATGTCCGTTGGGGGTCCACCGTCGGGCGGTAATGAAGGTTCGCCACAGGAATTTGAGATACCTGGATGGACAAACTCGGACGATGCTATGCTTCTTGCAGGACTCGAATTGCTTCTAGAGCTCCCCAGCTAAGGGAGCGCCACGCGCGTGGACCAATCGAGGTTGTCCTTGGTTCCTTCCACGCGCTCCAACCACGTGCCAAAAAGCGCGTCCCACAACCGCGATTGCTTGCCGTAATTGAAGCTGTCTCGCCAGCCATGGCGGTGGTGCAAGTCGTGGTCTTCCAAAGCAAGTTCACAGTTCCATTGGCGCAGAATGGTCGATGTCAAGCATCCTGGCATGTATACACGCACGCCCGAGTGGCCAGAGGCCTCGATGGATTCCAGGTAGACGAGCCAAATTTGCAGCTCGTCGAAGCGTAATGGGTAGGCGAGATATGCTAGTGTCATGGTTCCGATAATGTCAAAAATCTCTTGAGGTACGTCTGCATACCCTAGGAGGGACGGCGATGGGTGCTTCAATGTGTGATGCAGACGGTGCAAGCACCACAGCCTGTCGAATTCATGCGTGGCGCGGTGCACCCAGTAGTAGAAAAAGTCAGCAATGAGGGTGAAAAAGAAGAGCTGTACAGGGAGCCATAGCGATATTTCGCAAGTCGCGTGCCGATCGTAGGCAAACGCAATCATCACAAATGGGCGAAGTAAGATAGCCAGAAAGGCCTCATAAAGTACACGCGGTACCATCGATGGGGAAATGGCATCCCGCGGCGCGCTTCCATCGAAGAATCCGTATCGGCGAGAGAGGTCATACAGCGTCTCGAAGTAATGGCTGACAAACATTACCATGTACACGGCCAAGAACAGAAACATGACGGTCGGTGGCACGGTCCACTGAGCATAATGCTGAAGTGCCCATCGTACAAGTACGGGGCCAAAAGCCCAAGGGGCAATGAGACAGTGCAGTTGCCACTCGCGCACGACCGGCACCTTGCCCGATGGCCGGGGAAACTGGGTCGTGCGGGGCGAGGGTCCGAGAAAAGAAGATTTGGCCAGGACTCTTTGCAACGTTGTCAATTCATTCTGTGGCTTGAATCGCCAGTCATCCGCGAAAGCGCGCGGACGATCATCTACCATGAAGGCAGATGACGGAAGCTGCGAATGCCAGAACGAACTTGGCGGCCTAACCGGCCTCCACAAAACGACCTGTTGAAACCGGTTCGCTAGGACGGAGCCACTATGGCGGCAAGCCCATGCTTGCTTTGATATCGCCACTGAGCCTCAGGCCATAGTGACTAGTAGCCTAGATTGCATACATACAAGCGGACGGACGAAAGCATGCTTTTATCGCGGCATCATGTTTCTGCACTATCTAAGATAAGCCCGGGGTATCACAGGGATAGGGCACTGATAAGCAGGGGGGCCCTCACCCCGCTCTCGCATGCCCGCCATACTGGCCCCACAATGGCGGAGCCGCCCGCTTCCCACGACTCAATACAGTGATGTGGCACAAACGGCGACATTTCTATCGTCCTCGTCCCCGCCCACTCGAGGACAACTTTTATGGCCCATGGCGTTGATAAAGCCTAGGCGAAATCCAGCATGGTTAAGCCCAAAGTAATATGACTACCATGTCATGAACCTATATATACAATCATCTTTGCCTATTTTCCGAACCATTTGATCTCCAAGTAGCGGAGGGGTATGTAGGCAACGCATGTAAATACGAGAGTGAACTCATTCGAGACATCACCACCGGAGCCCCCGAATTTGGCAGCCAGTGGGCCCACGTACCACGTCTCTGACATGCCCATAACCCAGCACACCACACCGACCAAGAAAGTGGTTGCAGCCGCTATACCGTGAGGCAGGCCATGCCTGTTATCCCAAGACTCGAGGTCGTAGTTGGCAAAGTTGGCCTTGCGCACAAATACATGCTCCATCCACAGAATCAGCACGTAGCTCGTGCACCAGTATCCCAGAATACTGAGGAAGTTTTGCAGATACGAGTTGAGCTTTTGACGACCGGCCAATCCCAGCGCAATGACGATACCAAACAAGACGATCGTCCACAGGAATCGAGGGATCCGTGCAAGAAAAGGAGAGATTTGCTGGATACTTAGAGCTGCACTGTACGTATTCATAATGTTGATGCTGATGCTGGAGAGAACGAGAAGCACAAGGAGGAACTTGGCAAAGCCCATAGGATGTAACATATCCCGAAGCAGGAAGCCAATGCCTCCGTTATTATACGCATCGTTCCAGGCCTGATTGTGGTTCAGTGTACTCGCAGCCACGGCACCAGCACACATGCCGATGGACGTGGGAATCACGAGACCCAAGGTTGTGAGGACAAAGACCTTGATGCGGCTTACATTGGCAGGATAGTGCACGTAATAGTCCGACGCAATCGTGGCCCACGAGGCACTGGAGCCGTAGACAATCGCCAGCAGCGTCAAGATCGCGCCGCTGAACTCAGAGCCCGAGAGGGACGTCGGCGTCTTGTTATCCACATGCTTCGCACTTTCGCCAAAAATGATCATAAAGATAATAAAGAACACAATCCATGCGAATTGCTCGTATAGCAGAATCACACGTAGACCCAAGCTTCCGATCACAAGAGCCATGACGGCAATAATTATGATACCCACAGCAACTGACAAATGCCCATCCGCCACAGCAATGAGCGCAAGACCACCCGTGATACATCCCACGGCCGACCAGCCAACCTGCTGGACCGCGTTCAGTAGGGCAATCACTTTGTTCGGGTACCAACCGAAGCTGTACCGCGAGATTGACATCTGCCGGAGTCCCGTAGCCGCGCCGAAAGTCGCACAGCAGGCTGTAGCAGAGCTCCCGATTAACGTGCCAAACACATAACACAGCAGCGACTCTTTCAGGCTCAGGCCGAACTCCCATCCAAGGAAGCCCGTTGCAAAGCAGGCCAGGTTCATCACACCTGAGGCCCACAAGAGCGCCATGTTCAGTTCCTCATACCATTTGATAGATCGGCGGTCTTCGGGACGCTTCCGATCGATGGCCTCGGACTCGAGGCCAATTTTTTGATCGAGATAGCGTTCCAGCCGCGAGAGGGATGCCAGGATGCCTTTCTCCTCCGGCTGTGGCACACTGCTTTCGACAACGGGACACTCATATACAGATTCTAGGTCGGGTTGGGTCATGTCCGTTGCGACAGGAGCGGCCATCACGAAGGTGCCTGACAGCCCCACCGGGGTGGGAGAGGTTTTCTCTCTTTTGGTGGAGACTGATAAATCGCACGCACTTGGACGTCGATCCAATCACGTGGCTCCTCGCCGGGCGCGCTATATTTCGTGGAGGGTAGGTCGTGTGGCCTGTGGGCGGCGCCGTGACTATGCAAATGCGATATCGAGCCTCTGTATTGAATCGGGGCGATATGATTGGCCATCTAACCAGCGCCAAACATGGCTCTGTGCGCCCATGTTGGCGCCATTTTGACATCATCATGCATGCACCTGTGGTATAAATGAATATATTTTTGCCTTAATCGGTAACGCCACATGCGGATTTGCGCCCAAATGTCGGATCTCCGCGCAGATTGATACGCCTACAACCAATGGCGACACGATTGTCAGACAACGTTGCACCGACCCAAGTGCTTTAACCAATCCTCGTCGTCATTTTCACAGGGGTATCGCGCACGTTGCCAGGAACAGCAGGAATGTCCCTTCCAAGACATTAAGGGTAGTCCTGATGGCCGCAATGGCGTGAGCTAGCCTTGAAATGGTTGAATTAGGAAGTTATATAAGTATTGCACCATGGTACATCTCTCTCCCTTCTTTCATATGATTGCTCGTATCTCCAAGACTGTGGGCCTTTTACCGCTCGCCCTTGGTTTTGCCTCAGCTCTGCCTACGTCTCAGGTTGAGCCATGGAACAGCCCCCTTAGTGCCCGCGCTGACAAAGTCGGTAACGGCTGCTCCATTCGCTCTGATTATTCGCCTCACTCGGAGCTCAGCGTGTCCTTCCCTTCTTTTGACAGTGACAAGGCCGACTTGATGCGTTACCGCTTCCAGTCCGGTGTCAATTTGGGATCATGGTTCGTGAGTGAAAAATGGATGGCGCCATCGCTTTTCCACTGCGCACACGACGGCGAGAAGGGTGAACTGGCGATTCTACGCGGTTATGGCAACTCGTCCACCGGTATCCAGAGCGCCCGTGCACTTCTTGAGAAGCATTGGGACACTTGGATCACGGCGGACGACTTTTCCAAGATGCACAACGACTACCAAATCAACTCGGTGCGCATTCCCATTGCCTACTGGAATCTGCCCGGCGCGCAGTTTACGAAGGACACGCCGTTCGAAGCTTGGTCGGACGTGTACAAGAACAGCTGGAAGTATGTGCGTCGCGCGATCAAGATGGCGAGCGACAACAACATTGGTGTGCTGTTGGTCTTGCACGGCGCGTATGGTTCGCAAAATGGGCAGGAGAACAGTGGCTTTAGCGGATTCGAGACCGAGTTTTTCCGGTCCGAGAACCAAAAGCGCACGAAGGACGCGCTGGTGTGGATTGTCAACGACTTGAAGGATGTAACGAACCTTGTCGGCCTTGAGCTGCTGAATGAGCCGAAGGATGAGGCTGGTCTGGGCTGGTGGTACAAGAAAACGGCCAAGGCAATCCGTGATCTCGGCGGAAATGCTGCTAACCTGCCCATCTACCTCGGCGATCCGGCAGGCCCTGACAACATTGCCGAGTCGGTGAGCACCCACTCTTTCACTGCGTACGACACGCACCAATACTATACATTCACGCACCGCAACACCCCCGAGCCGGATATCCTAAAGGAGGTCCTTGGCACGAACTTTGACCGCTTTATGAATCTTAAAGACTCTACCAAAAACCGACTCGTGATTGGCGAGTGGTCGTGTGCGCTGGACCCTGGCTCGCTAAGCGGCACTATTACTGAGAAGACCAAGCAGCGCGCTGACTTTTGCCAGAGCCAGATTGAATCTTATCGCAATTCATCGTCGGCCATGTACTTCTGGTCGTACAAATATGAAGATTGCGACCTGTGGGGCGGCTGGTGCTTTGAGAAGATGTATGGCCGGTACATTCAAAACTACGGTGGATACGGTCTGCAATCTGCGGACGATGCCAGTCTATCTACGAGCCTCCACTTCGCTCCTCGCTTCCCTAAGCATGGCAAATCGCAATCGGAGCTCCAAGGCTACAAGGACGGCTTTAATGTTGGCAAGAAGCTGACTTCTCAGCACCCGATCGTGCCACTCGGCTTCAAGTACGATTATATGAAGCTGATGTTTGGCCGCCACAACGCTTTGGGCTTGAACCTGAACTTTGACGAATACCAAACGGGATTCAACCATGGTCTCCAGCAGATTGAATGCAAGGTGGAGAGCCACACGACCTATTCGAGTGACTCGTGCAAAAACGTGCAGAGCAAAGTGGCCTCGCCCTCCAGCTCGAGCTCCTCCGCGTCCTCGACTTCTAGCTCGGCACACTCTTCTTCGTCTTCTACCACCACTTCCTCGAAGGCGTCAACGTCAACGTCATCCTCTTAGAAGTCCACCTCTTCTTCGTCGTCCCCTTCTTCCACCTCCACTCGACCCCCTCTTCCACTTCTCGCAGCTCTACTACTTAAGGCGACCGACTATTGTTTCATGGGATTGTTGACCACTGTGAAGGCAGTGTAGAAAGTAATTGTTATACCCTATACTTTTGTTAATGCCTCCTAGGCGATTTATCTGACATGGGAATCTAATCACTCTTGGCGTGCGTCAAGTAGAAATCGTAGGATTCAGGGTACTGGTCCTCCACCTCAGGGTCGTCGGTCATCAAATACACCTTGTCACCTGAGAGGCCGACATTGAAGCGTTGTGCTTACTCCTCGGTGCCGACAGTCTCCAGCTTCACAGGCATACCATCTTTCTGTTCCCTGAACATCTGGCAAGGGAACATCGAATCGCTGGGGTCGGCACAAGACAATGGTGTTTTCCTCTGTATAGCCCTCCTTATTGGACTTCAGGTGGCCATCCTTCGGGGCTGCGCCGCTCAAGCTCACACACTTGGACGAGTCCTTGTGAGGAGCACCTGAAGGAACGACGAGGGCATAGTGGAGTTGGAGCTTTGCAAATGACAGTGGTACGTCTGTCAGAAATGACTGCGCACGAGCCACAGCTGCAATGCTCACTGTGACTGAGCCGTGCACCTATCACCGCACACGACTTGCACCCGCCTGCATGCGGAGGACACATCGTCCGGAGCTGCAGACCAACGCTCATGTCGTAGTCCTGCAGTGAGAGCCTGCCGAATCGAGGCAGCACTTGCAGCCAGCGTCGGCCCAATGGGACGCTCTGCTCGAGCACCACTCTTCCCACTCCATCGGGCGCTCCCAGCAGCATCCAGTCGGCCATGTGCTTGTACATGTCGTCCACCATGGCGCCCTGTTTGGGGATCTGGCTCATGGCGTCCCTCTGTTCCTCGGCGCCAAGTGCGGCAAAGGCACCCAGGCCCAAATACCCAGCGTCAATGAGGCCACGACGGACCAGCTCATGGTCGGCCATGGAGCTCATGGCCTGTCTTGCGAGAGGTGCCACCAACGAGTACCCACGGAGGCCCAGGCCACCGAGCCGCAATGGAAGTGCAAACAAGATCGGGTCAGTGATGGAACTGCCCCGAAGGTGTTGTACAATCCACGCGAAACCGCGGTCCTGGCGCCACCAGATGGGATCCATGCCGTTCGTACACAGGTCGGCCGTCTCTAATTGCCGGAGGAGATGAGCGTTGCGCCCCACTAGGCACCGAGAAAGGATGAGCCATGCTAGCTGCTTGGGCAGCTCCACGAGCGCCGGCAGGATGCGCTCAATGCGCTCGACCTTGGCCATGCCAAAGGCTTCCCGGTAGCCAGCACTTCCTAGAGCCGTCCCCAGCAAGTCGGTCCCTGTTTGCCAGATGGCCTCCAGTGGTGTGCAAGAGCTCTTGTCCACATTCAGGCAGAGACCTGGGGCTTCTTGGGCGGCTACGGCCGCTGCCACTTGCACGGTCTCTGCCTCGCTCTTGGACAGGATCACCACGTCGTCCAGGTACGCCATGACCAGGTGGTCCGGCCCGAGGCGGTCTTGCAGCGCCTCGAGGAAGCCACGCATGCCGAGCGAGAAGAGTACGGGCGCGAGCGGATCGCCTTGGCGGACCCCCTCGCTGGATGTCAACAGGAGCGCTGGCATCCCGTCTCTTTCATTCGCGTCGGCTCCTTCGTCCACCGGGCCCCGCCGGGCCATGGCCACCAGAGGCGTGGCCTGCTTGTAGGCCCAGCGCGCTGCACGGTACAGGATCGAGCAGTGCTTGCGGCATGCCTCGGCCATGGTCCGCCGGCCCATGCGGTTGTACGCATTGGAAAAGTCGAGCTTGGTCAGATGTGTATAGCCCAGCTCGGGCCGGTGCATCGCATGCTCGACCAGCCGCACAATCGGCTCGACCCCTCCTGCCTGGCCGACGCCAAATTGGCCCGGGCCTAGACTGGCTTGGATGTCGTTCTTGAGCGCTTGTACGATGGTGCGCATGAGCAGGCGGTACAGGACCTCGCCCACCGCAATGGGGCGGATCTTGCCGTTGGCCTTGAGAAGCGGGGTGATTCTTGCTCCGCAGAGGAAGCGGTTGTCGGGCCCCGTATCCTGCGTGATCTCGCGGACCTTTTGCTGGACATAGTCGTGGATGGCGTCCGGTCCCAGCTGCCTCATCGTGAGCATGTCGCGCCAGTGAAGGACGGTCCAGCCGGACGGCCCTGCAGCGCTGTCACAGCTCATGTGCTTGACGGTGTCGATGATCTGGGCCACTGGGATGGATACACGGCGGTAGCCTGCATGGCGAGCGGTGCGCGCGAACGGCGTGGGCTCGCCACGGGGATGGAGCTGGATGAGCTCGGCCTCGGTGTGAGCCGAGGCGGGGGCGACCTGGCCGCGTTCGTGGTGGATGAGGCCTTCGAGGATGCGCGTGGCTTCGCGGATGCGACCTTCGCGGCCCATACGTGTGATGATATGGGACTTGGCGTAGGGAATGATCCGCTGTGTTGAGAAGCCGGCGGGCCTCCAGGGTCCGGGAGTGCCTCCTGGGCTGGACTCGGGCGTAGTGTACCGACTGGACGCTGAGGTGGTCTCTGGGGAGGCTGGGCTGGTCAGTGGGGTGACTGGGCTGGCCAGGGGAGAGCCTGGGCTGGCTAGAAGAGAGCCTGGGCTGGCCGGGGGAGAGCCTGGGCTGGCCAGGGGAGAGCCTGGGCTGGCTAGAAGAGAGCCTGGGCTGGCCGGGGGAGAGCCTGGGCTGGCCAGGGGAGAGCCTGGGCTGGCTAGAAGAGAGCCTGGGCTGGTCAGGGGAGAGCCTGAGCTGGCCAGGGGAGAGCCTGAGCTGGCCAGGGGAGAGCCTGAGCTGGTCCGTGGAGCCTCCTCTGCCCCTCCTACCTCCTCCATATCCTCCGATATATCCACAACGAGAGAAAGGTCCATAGAGGCCCTGGGTGTCGACTCCGTGGCGAGTTCCCTCTGGGACTGTGAGGTCGGCCTGAGATCCAGGGCAGCGAGGAAAGGGGAGCTAGCTCGGGGCTGTCGTGCGCGGGACAGGTCCCCTTCGAGTGCCTGTAGGACGCGCTCGGTGGGGTCCGATGTGTCGACCCGGTCCATGTGCGTGGCAGGCAGGTCACCCAGGTCGTCCAACTCGACAAGGTCGCCCACGCGCTGCTGTGCAGCTTCTTGAGCGTGGGCCTCCCCTTCCGTCGGGCCACCCCAGCCCTCGAGAAAGTCGGCCAGAATGGCCCCCACGCCCCTTTCCACCGTCTGCTGGATGAGGGCCTTCCACTGAGGGCCTGGGTACGCTTCCAGCCGGGCCAGCTCCGCATCGCGCTCGTCGTCCGTCTGACTCTGTGCGAGCCCGGGAAAGACCCCAAGCTTGGGCAGGAGCAGGATCATGAGCTCCACGAGGTGGGAGCCATGCTGGACCTGGTACGCACAGAGGCCATCCAACGCCTTGCGCATGGACCGCTGCCACTTGCCAGGCAGGGCCGTGTACACGGTGCGCGAGGCGACGACCTGGAGGTAGAGGGCAAGAAGGCCCTCGTCGGTGTCGAGGCCATGGTTTTGGAGCTCGATGAGGACCTCCTCGATGTGCGCCGTGGCGAGTTGGCGGTGCGCGGCCAGGGCGCCCACGGTGCGGACACGCTCGGCCAGAGAGGGGGGGACGCCTCTTGGGAAGCAGGCGCGTTCCTCGGGCGTTGCGTCGCGGTCTGTGGTCGGGTCGAAGGTGGGCGCTTGGCTTTCGGACCCCTCTGAGACGGAGAGGTCGCTGGGGGGGTCGCTTAGAGAGCTGTCTCCGGAAAAGGCACCTTGGGAGGGGCGGAGGTGGTCGTGGTGCGTCGGTGGGGTGGTTTGAGTGGGGTGGTTGGTCTCGGCCTGGACCTCTTGGGCCTGGCCTTGGACTTGGGTGGTGTCTTGGTGGGCTGACTGGCCTTCTTGGTGGGCTAGCTGAGGCTGTTGCTGGGCCTGGCCCTGGTCTTGGGTGGCCTCTTGATGGGCTTGGTGGGCCTCTTGATGGGGCACTTCACCCTCTTGATGGGCTGGGTGAGCCTCTTGCTGGGGCACTTCACCCTCTTGATGGGCTGGGTGAGCCTCTTGCTGGGGCACTTCACCCTCTTGATGGGCCTCCTGGGCCACTTGCTGAGCCTCCGGGACCTCTTGCTGGGGCACTTCACCCTCTTGCTGGGCCTCTGGGACCCCTTGGGCTCCCCCACCCCGCCTGGCCACTCCCATCGGCCTCGGCGACGCCACAGGCACCGGCAGCCGGGACAAGCCCGGATGCGGAATCTCCCGTGGCGTCGAGCCCTCGTACACCGGGTACCTCCCCGGCGGCAGTGTCCATGGCTCCCTGTCGTCGCCATACATGCCCGGCTTGGGGCACGATGTCACCCTGACTAGGCAGCCTTGACGATACACCCGCCGAGGGCCGTGCCAGTGGTGCCGGAAGGAGGCCTCGCCAGAAGGCTCCACGAGGTCGCCACAAGCACAGTACAGAAAGCCGTGCTTGGTGGCCCAGCCCCAAGGCAGGCGCTGCCTGACATGATGGGGGTACGGAGCACTCTGACCATGACATTGGTTGTAATGTCGAGGGTAGTAGCGGGTCTGTATGCCACAGAGGGGGCACTCGATGAGCTCCCTGAGGCACCCGGGGGGCGCACTCCTCGGGAGCTTCTCCCGAGTCATTGTGCTGTGGTGCCCCCCGCCCCGGCGTATGTGGGGTCATAGCCCTAGTGGGGGTATTTTTGCAATTGGTACGATGACCCTAATGCATGGAGGGAGGGGCCAGCAGAGGCCAGCAGGGCCAGCAGAGGCCAGCAGAGTCCAGCAGGGCCAGCAGAGGCCCTATTGTAGCATTCAGAGTGACTAGGCACCATCACTATAGCCGAAAAGGAGCTTTTCTAGCAAGAGCCGCCAACAACCGACCCGCAGGCCGAGCCAGGCACAATGGAGGAATGCGGGGTAAAAGTACGAAAGTGGAGGAATTAACTAGAAGGAAACGAGGCAGGCTTGAGGAGCCGGCAGCCCGTTCCCGAACGACGGAGTTGCACACCCAAAGCCGCACCAGATGCATGCGATGTTGCTAAGATGCCCCCAGTGAAGAGATTCCGCCGAAAGAAGGAGTCTTTGGGTCCGAACGATGGGGCCTGTTGTTGCCACGTGACCGGGCAGACGAGGCAGCCGACTGCCTGGGGCCTCTGATGCCTGGCGAGGTGAGTGCTTAGTAAAGAGGCACTGGAGCCATGAGGGCACGATACGAGCTAGCGAGGCGAAACCAACACCAAGAAGTCATGGCTATAACGAACCTTGAATGAAGGCTACAGACAGAGATAGCAGAGGATCACAATAGCAAGACTTGCAGAGACGAATGAAAGAGCGTCATTGAGGCCAACATAGTGGCATAGAGTCATTCTGAGAGAGATTGCTAGGTAGTGAGAGGGAGGAAGGGCAAAAAGGGACGCTGGGCGACTTTTGCTAACGTGGGGCACCTAGTAGGACGAGCTGGTAGACCAGGGGGCGTGGACGGAGGCGTAACATGGGAGGGCGCCTAGTAGGTCGACGTGGTAGACCCCCCTCCACGGAGGGATGAGGAGGAAGAGGGACCATCAACAGGGGGGATAAAGAGAAGCTGTGAAGAAACGAGCAGGACCATTGAAATGTAGGAGACGCTGTGATTCCATAGCAGTGAAGAAAAGTTCAAAAAAGGAAGCGGAAGGGCAAAAAGGGACCCCTAAGCGAGTTATGGAAGGGTGTTGGTGGACCTAGTAGGTCGGGCTGGGAGCCGCGGCATGCCACCACGCCGGGATGGGAGGAGAAGGACCACCAAAAGGGGGCGTAGAGAAGGGACAGCGAAGAATGAGCAGGACCATTGAAATCTAGAAGGCAGCCAGATTCCGATCCAGTCGAGAAAAGATCAAAAAAGGGAGCGGAAGGGCAAAAATAGCCCCCCTAAGCGAGTTGTGGGAGCTTGTTGGTGGACCTACTAGGTGGAGCTGGTCGACCCCCTCCACGGAGAGGGGTGAGGAGAGAGAAGGGACATGACATAGAGAAGGGATAGCGAAGAATGAACATGATCACTGGAATCTAGAAGGTGGACTGAATTCAGAACCGCCGAGAAAAGATTTAAAAAGGGAGCGGAAGGGCAAAAAGGGACCCCCCAGGCGAGTTGTGGTAAGGACCTAGTAGGTCGGGCCGGGAGCATGCCTCCACGTCGGGATGGGAGAAGGACCATCAATGAACATGTGCACTGGAATCTAGAAGGCAGCCAGATTCCGATCCAGTCGAGAAAAGATCAAAAAAAGGAGCGGAAGGGCAAAAAGGGACCCCTAAGCGAGATGTGGTAGGGACCTACTAGGTGGAGCTGAGATGTGAGGGGGGCCTGGACGCAGGGATGACATGGAGGGCACCTAGTAGGTCGAGCTGGTCGACCCCCCTCCACGTAGGGACGAGGAGAGAGAAGGGTCATGAAAAGGGGACATAGAGAAGGGATAGCGAAGAATGAGCAGGACCATTGAAATCTAGAAGGCGTTGTGATTCGATATCCGCGAAGAAAGAAACCAAAAAAGGAGCGGAAGGGCAAAAATGCCCCCCCTAAGCGAGTTATGGAAGCGTATTGGTGGACCTAGTAGGTCGAGCTGGTCGACCCCCCTCCACGGAGGGACGAGGAAAGAGAAGGGTCATGAAAAGGGGGCATAGAGAAGGGCTAGCGAAGAATGAGCAGGACCATTGAAATCTAGAAGGCGTTGTGATTGCATATCCGCGAAGAAAGAAACCAAAAAAGGAGCGGAAGGGCAAAAAGGGACCCCTAAGCGAGTTATGGAAGGGTGTTGGTAGACCTAGTAGGTCGTGCTGGGAGCCGCGGCATGCCACCACGGAGGGATGGGAGAGGGACCGTAATAGAGAGGAGCTGTGAAGAAATGAGCAGGACCATTGAAATCCAGGGGGCGTTGTGATTCCATATAAAGATCCAAAAAAGGAGCGGAAGGGCAAAAAGGGACGCCCAGGGGACTTGATGTAGGATGCTGGAGGGGAAGAGATGAGGACTGGACCTGGTAGCGGAGGCGGCTTGGAGGCGGAGCCTCGCCTGCGTCTTAAACGGCAGGTGGGATTATGGAGGCTGACGAGGGAATTGAAATGGAGAAGGAAATTGAAGATGAGATCAAGTGAGAGGGCTGCTGGAGTAAGAGGGGAAGAGAGAGCGATAAAGGAGAAGTAGGGAGAGGGAAAGAGTAATAGCTAGGTAAGAATTGAAGGGGGCGCAAAAAGGGACCGGAGGGACTTGAAGTAGGGCGGGGGAGCGACGGCTGGGAGCGAGAAGGAGGGATAGAGGGGAGAGGGGGGATGAAAAGGGGGCATAGAGAGAGACGAAGAAGAGAAGATTGCAATGTAGAGATTCGATACGAGTGAAGAAAAGGGAGGCCTAGGGGACATGGGGGGGCATGGTGAGGGGGGCACCAGTCGGCTGCACGAGAGGGCTCCACTTGGTGGGGGGGGGGACCTGGAGAAGGCTGGGCACAGGCCTGGGCAGGACTGTCATGATGACCACGTGGCATGGGGAGGGCAAGACGAGGACCAGGCGAGGGGAGGCGAGGCCAACACATGACGACCAGGACACCTGACCAACGCAGCACATGACCAGCAGCCACATGACCTCCGTAGCACATGACGACAGGCCACATGGCAGCCACATGGCACTCACGGGACGACGTCACGGGACTGTGCTGACATGATTGACGACGATCACGAGGACGAGTGTAGCCCACGTGATCACGGCAAGGCAACATCACGGGACCATCCATTTGTCAGCCGCCACACGGTACACGCCCCCATTCCTCCGAAGAACTCGTCCGCGCCCCTCCCCCTTCGTCCCGCGTCCGTTCCGATTAACTCGTTGCGCTCCCGATTAACTCATCCACGTAACTCATACACTATTTGTTAAGTGTTAAGTGTTAAGTGTTAAGTGTTAAGTGTTAAGTGTTAAGTGTTAAGTGTTAAGTGTTAAGTGTTAAGTGTTAAGTGTTAAGTGTTAAGTGTTAAGTGTTAAGTGTTAAGTGTTAAGTGTTAAGTGTTAAGTGTTAAGTG